>OZ057405.1:31884145-32007541 GCA_964056735.1 Allodiplogaster pararmata
TTCACTTCAACATTTTTCTAA
Source organism: Allodiplogaster pararmata (assembly GCA_964056735.1). Lineage (NCBI taxonomy): Eukaryota > Metazoa > Nematoda > Chromadorea > Rhabditida > Diplogasteridae > Allodiplogaster > Allodiplogaster pararmata. The sequence goes on from OZ057405.1 coordinate 31,884,167, forward strand.
TAAAAAATAACTTGTTTCTTTAAGGGTTTACGGATACTCAAACAGAAAATTTAAGGGTTTACGGATACTCAAACAGAAAATTTAAGGGTTTACGGATACTCAAACAGAAAATTTAAGGGTTTACGGATACTCAAACAGAAAATTTAAGGGTTTACGGATACTCAAACAGAAAATTTAAGGGTTTACAGATACTCAAACAGAAAATTTAAGGGTTTACGGATACTCAAACAGAAAATTTAAGGGTTTACGGATACTCAAACAGAAAATTTAAGGGTTTACGGATACTCAAACAGAAAATTTAAGGGTTTACGGATACTCAAACAGAAAAAAATTTTAATGGCCAAGAACAAATTTGATCGGTTAAAAAACTGAAAGAAACTTTATCATCCATGTAATTGTTTTGCACTCTCCATTGAAAGAAAAAAAACCTTTCAATTTAGCACTGTCTCACAATAAGGATTTTTTCGAAGAGTTTGAAAAAACACCAAAAACCAAAGAAATTAAGGAAGCAAAAATTCAAAGAAACACTTTAAACAAATAGGTCATCTAGTTTTATTATTTGGAAACTAAGAGACGTTTTTATATCAAGATGAACCAAACAAGTTCAATCCTTATTGTTTTAATTGGAACAATAAATAGTTTGGAAATTATTTTTGTTCGCTTGTTGCCTAATTGGGTTGTCAGTATGCCCATGAGTAAGATCGTGGATTTTAGCAATAGTTCGATGAAATCGAAAAAGGCTGATTAGAGAAGGGATAATTAAGTTTTAAAAAAGTTTTTTAAAGTCACCTCAACAAAAAAAGTCACCTCAACAAAGTCATTCTTCAATTCTATCTTGAAGTGAGAAAAAATTACATCCTCACATCTTCCTATTCATTTTATTCCTTTGCACATGGTTGATATACAATGGATAACTGTCACAGGGTGATTCAGTTCGAGGCAATAAGATAATATGTACATATGTATGTACATTAACCGTAATTTCTGCATTTAATCATTATCAAGACAAGCTTCAACTTCTCTGTAACTTATGCAAAATTTAAACTGGGGTTCTGCAGAGCTACTTGATCAACCAGTCTACAAAAAAAATTGGGCTACTCTTCTGCTACTCTTCTGAGATGCAACAACCACACACGAAAGGCACTGCTGGAGCGGTGCTGAACTAGCTCGGGCTTCCTACGTAACAGATATACTCTGCACTCTGGTATGGAAGAGAGTGAGTTGTGAACGGCAGAGAGAGAAAGAAAGTGAGAGAGAGACAGAGAGAGAAAGATGAAGAGGGAGAGAGAGTGAGAAAAGCGAGAGAGATAGCTAGAAAAAGAGCAAGAGAGAGGGTATAAGAAGAAGCGCAAGTTTGACAGTGCCGGAGGCTAGTGTGTTGTAGGAGTGCGTCTTCTGGAAGGAAACAGTAGTGACTTCTTATTTTCTCCCACAACAAGAGACTGCCCAGTTGGTCGGCTTGAGTTTCTTGGGGTTATAGTCGGCGAGACCCTTAAGGGCCTAGAGGGCGGCAGGAAGAGGAGAGAGGAAGAAGTGTGAGAGAGTAGAGAGAAACATAGTTAAAAAAGTAGATAAAAAAAGACACAAAAGACACTGGACAGGAAAAGTGGGAGATAAGAAGACTGAGAGAGAGACAAAATAAAAAAGAGAAGAGGAAGAGAAACTGAAAAAAAATTGAGTGAGCAGGAGAGGGAGAAAGCGACAATTATAATGTTTTAGAACACCCAGATAAAAAGGGTGAAAGAATGGAAAACAAAGAGATAGATCATGCAAGATTAGTTAATTATGTGAGCGAGAAAAGGCTAGAGCAGCAAGCTGAGAGAAAACTGATTGGCTTGAACAACAAGACATTTTTGATTTTACAACAAAGAAATTTCAAAAAAATGGTCGAAAAACTAAGTAGTAGATAAAAAGACACGCGTTGTAACTCAATTTCTTTTGCAGAATTACCGTTGGTAACGGCTAGCAAAAGGATTTGATACTGTTGAGTAAAATTAAAATTCAATGTTCCACTAAAGGATAACTTAAAGGTTCTGGAATGAACGATTCACTCAATTTCGGGCTTGCAGTATTGGTCATCATTGCCTTCTTTTCTAGCTTATCGTTCGTTCTTTTCCACCTGTCCGCTCGTATTTCATCTCTGTACTCTCTTTCTATCTCTCTTTTTCTATTTCACTTTACCTCTCTTTCTTTTTCTTACTTTCATTCTCTCTCTCTCTCTCTCTCATTCTCTCTATCTCTCTTCATTTCTACACCTATCTCTGTATCTCTTTTTTTTATATCTTACTCAGTCATTGTATTTCTCCCTTAGATAGATTTACTCTAGTTACTTCTGTTTACCTTTTTCCATCACTGTGCCGCTTTACCTGTCTCTCTACATTCTGCGGCCTCTCGATAAATTTTTCGTATCTCCACTTAGTAACGTACTATCATTTCTTGTGCCTCTCTTTTCTCTAATTCTTTCACTCTTTTTAACTGCCTGATTTTCTCTCTCCGGTTCTGTTATCCTCCCTCTAATCTCTTCTTTGTGAAGCACGTTCTTCGAAGCCCGCCGTATTTATTCTGCACTCTCGATCTCCCTTTCCTGTGTTTATACCCATTGACCTACCACTCCTCCCCCAACCTCTCTTTCTTCTTCTCTACGAGCGTTTTCTATTCCTGATCACTTCATCTGTTAAATCTGTGTTAAGTGGCCTTCATATCCTTCAATTTTTTTGCTTGAAGTTTAGGGAACACCGAACGGAAGAAGTAAAGAACGACTACCATGAAAGAACAGTCTCCATGATAGGCCTTTAATAGTGACCAAAAATCTTCTAGATTGAAAGTGGGGAAGAAAAAGAAGCCCAATATACATTATTATCAGAAAACAAGAAAGCCGTTCACAAAGTAACTAATATAGAAAATTTAACAAGGTGCCCTGATCGACAAAAGTTCTTTTGTTCGTAAGTAAAGAATGAATGAATGAATAATTAGCTTTACAAAGCTAATTACTTAGAACCAAGAATACGGAAAGGCTACCGTTCTTACCTCTCATCTCTTCTATGAAGCCACTCTGACATCCTAGTCGTATCATTCCTCCTCCTCCCTCTCCTCTCCAATGGATGGTTTCGAGCGGCTATCAATGATCTTCTCACCGTTTTTCTGTTCTTGCTTACCATCAGAAGCTCTTCAGCCTTTTTTGAGCAATGTTTTCTCCCCTTCACCTTCTTATATGTGCATACATCCCATCATGCACCATCAATTTTTATCGTGATACTTATGTTTCGCGTAATAAAAAGTTCAGTTAGTAGGGTTTGACAGTTCAGTTAGTAGGGTTTGACAGTTCAGTTAGTAGGGTTTGACATGATCTCTTCGAATGGACAAAGCAAACTTGAAAAATTTCAGATAGAAAGGAGGAAATCGAAAAATGGCGAAAGGACACATAGAGATAAATTTAGAGAAAAAAAAGCATGAGATAAAAGAGAAGAGAGAGGCAATGATAGTTATAGAGAGAGAACGAGGCTAGAGAGAGAGAACGAGGCTAGTGAGAGAGAAGTTATAGAGAGAGAACGAGGCTAGAGAGAGATAGAGAGAGAACGAGGCTAGAGAGAGAGAAGTTATAGAGAGAGAACGAGGCTAGAGAGAGAGAAGTTATAGAGAGAGAACGAGGCTAGAGAGAGAAGTTATAGAGAGAGAACGAGGCTAGAGAGAGAGAAGTTATAGAGAGAGAACGAGGCTAGAGAGAGATAACGAGGCTAGAGAGAGAGAACGAGGCTAGAGCAACCGAAGTGGAAGGAAAAAGGAACAATACGTTTCCATAATTGAATTATTCCGCAATTGAAGAAAATTTTAAAGAGATTTTTTCCGGAACAAGTAATCGAAATTACATGTAAATAACTTTCAGTTATGAGTATTTTAATTTATTATGTTTGAACAATGCTAATTATTCTACAAAAGAGCATGTAAAGAAAAAATTTTGTTCGTAGCTATTCCTGATTTTTTAAACGTTCATAAAGAGTTTCTTTCCAAGCTCTTACTTCTCACCGAGAAACAATCTGTGAAGAAATTTTTTTATATTCCTTTTTTCCTCAACTTGAACATCTTTTCTCGTTCTGCAAGCCTAACCTAGTTGTAGAAGGAAGCAAAGCTTGTTAGATTGTCATCTGGACATTTTTTCTCGCGATATCCACCGATCTTCTCTGGACACTTCTCGGGTGGCACAGGAAAGAGTCAATAATCAAGGAATAGACGGAGATGAATGCGGACAGGTGGGTAGGAGGATTGAATAGCGACAACTTTTTACATGTAAATTATTGTAAATGAATGTGCGAAGAAAAGGACAAAATCTATCTGCGAAACCTAACATAAAAAGTTAAACATTGAATACGATTAAGTCATGGCAGGGACAAAAACCAATGAACGGAATAGGATCGACCCAACTCTTTCTCTTTTTTTACCCAAAACGTGCGCGTTATTACTACTACATACCGATACTTAATTACGAGTTTCTCTATTTGTTTTCATCCTTCTACTTGTTTTTTCTCTCATTTCCATGTGTGGTCACATCTCAAATAATGTATGAATAAATAAATAAAAAAAGACTGAACGTATTTTTTCCCACGCGTAATCTGAAATTGTAAGGTCCAATGACTTCAGCAAAGATCGTAACATCCTTTTCAATTGTTCATGTGAGTTTTGGTATCAAGCTGATAGATAGCTGGATGAAGGCACTCTTTTCTTCGTTCATCGTTCACTCGTTCATATGTGGAGTAAGGAACTAATGATTTGACATAAAATGAGGAAAAGTGCTCTCCGAACGCGCAACCCGAGAACAAGGCTTTCCACGACAATAAAAAACATTTTAAGACGACGGTTGAAATAATTTCCAACGATTTTCTAAAACGATTCTCTATGTAAGATTTTTATTATACAATAAATTACTATGGGGATATCAATATAAATTAATTACTTCTAGCAGTCCAGGGTAACCTCAAAAATAGTCCTTCAAAAAACGGCTATGCAGTTAACTCATAATTAGTCTGGCTCCCGGCCACAAAATTGACAGTTTTCTCATGTGAGATAAGTAGTGAAGAAATATCATTAAGATCAAAGTCATTTCGAGACCAAATAGGAGTATCGTAAACGGGGTGGAGATAGGGAGAATGGGGTCAGTATAGGTAGGCTAACAGAAACAAGTAACGCGAATGATCACCTTGGGGCACATTTGTAGCTAGAGTAGAGAGAATAGCATGCGGCAGAGACAGACAGAGAGAGAGAGAGAGAGAGAAAGAGAAAGAGTGAGAGAGAGGAGACAGAGAGGGGGAGTAAGAAAGATATAGAGAGGCAGAGAGAGATAGAGAAGCAGAAAGATAAAGAGAGAAGCATTTGAAATGAAACTCAAAACGACACGGTATCACGAAAGCGTCTACAATCAGCGATGACCCCTCTCTCTCTCTCTCTCTCTCTCTCTCTGTCTCTCTGTCTCTCTCTCTCTCTCTCTCTCTCTCTCTCTCTCTCTCTCTCTCTCTTCTTTCTTATTAATCGAGAACAGAAAATGAAAACACGTAAAAGATTCCAAAAATTTGCCTCTCAGAGAGTAAACAGAGTGGTGAGAAAACGGCAGCAAGGCAGAGATAATGGAGAAAGACTGCGGCTAAATCGAAAAAAAAAGAGATAATGAGAGGAGCAGGGAACAGGCGTAAATGGAAAAATACAAAAGTTGAGAGGAAATGCACGGGTCGTCTAAGAGATACAAATAAAAGATATAGAATCAGAGAGTAAGAAAAACCGAAAATTAGAGAAAAAGCAAGAGAGAGAGAGAGAGCGAGAGAGAGAGAGAGAGAGAGAGAGAGAGAGAGAGAGAGAGAGAGAGAGGTTGATAGAATAAGAGATTAACTCGATGCATAGAAATGAGCTAGCGGTAAAAAAGGAGGTGAAGAAACGAATAAGTTAAACCTTGTGCGTGGAATCTCGCACATTTTAGCAACTCGAAAGGGGACCAAATCTTAGATCTCATATCTTCCAACGTATAACTTCTCAAGTGGGTTGCAATCGAGACATTCATGTAGTTAGTCGAAATTAGAGTCTCAATGTCTGAACCCTTTTGCACCATCCTTCTCTCGTCAAAATTCTTATAATGCGCTTCAATCATTCTCGCGATGTTCTGATCCTCTCAAGGTAGTGCAATGATATCTGCTGTGTTCCCGTATTCTATATCCGCATATCAGATCAGATGATATGCGTGGAAGCAAACCTATAAGTCATAAGTTTGTAAAGCTAAGAATTCGTTCCTGGTATGATACATGATACCTGGTATGATACCTGGTACGCTCCTGGTATGTCTCTAACAAATCGACTCAGAAAAAACTTCTTTCGTTTTCAATTATTTTTTGCAGTGTCTTCCTAGATATACCGTTAATTGATAATCTCACTGCAAAGATTTCTTTAGCCTAATACCTCTCTTGTCTCGTTAATATGAAGAAGCTCCAATGGATACCTGGAACCCGCAATTTTACAAATCCGATAAAAACCGGTCCCCAACATGGAATTGAACACTTGAGTCGCATGCACTAAATTACATTCTTCTCTGAAACAGTTTTTTTTAATTAAGGAAGATGGTTTCAGCACGAGTAGCAGAGTAACCAGAAAGCATGATCTTTAACAATCGTAATAATAGTGAAAACTGCTTCAGAATATTCGGAAACTAATTCAGAAAATTCAATAATTCCACGCAATTTATAAAGAATAATGAAAGATGAAAAAGATATTCTTCATAGAAAAAAATGTTTGAGTTTATATTTTGAAGACAAAAGAGATTAAACGAGTCGAGATAAAACCGAGCCGGCTCTTTTTAACCGGTAGCAATTGCGTTGATAACATATTAAATAAGATTCAAGAGAGAATGTCCTCGTAATATTGTCCTCGTAATATTGTCCTCGCTTGTCCTCGTAATACATGATGGTGCTTTGCGAGAAGCTCAACAATAGAGTTCTATCAAAATTACCGCTATTGAAAGGAGAGACAGTAAAAAGGATGTAAAACACTTGAAGAGTCCATCAAGTTGAGAGCAACTCGGAGAAGGAGGTATGAGAAGCAAGTCAATCGGGAGATCAGCAGAAGCATGACAAAGAAAGAGAGGCCGAACGTTAATCGCCAGCTTGGAGTGTCTTCAATTAGGTTTAACAGTCGTCATTTGGAAAAAAAGAGAAAGCGAGGGAAAGAGAAAAAGAAAGAGAAAACAGAAAAAAAGGAAAAAGAGTGAAGAGAGAAAGAGAAACTAAAAAAAGAGACAAAAACGAGAGAGAGAGAGAGAGATAGAGAGAGAGAGAGAGAGAGAAAGAAAGAGAGAGAGAGAGAAAGAGAGAGAGAAATGAGGCATGAGACAGAGGAAATGAAACAGAGTGTTAGAGGCAGAGCAGTGAACACAAAGCATGAGGAAACGAGAAGAGTTACAGTGAACAAATTCTCGCTATAGATCAAGAAAAAAGAAGATTGAGCTCGACAAATCTATATGTAGATTTAAAAACTAAATTGAGAAATGAAAAAAAGGTCGTAGAAAAAAGAGATAATTATTGGTCAGAGAAAAAAAAAGTAAGATAGAAAGAGCAAACGAACAGGAAATAGAAATACCAACAGAAAGAGATTGAAAGAGCGAAATAGAAAAAAATTGAAAGAGATATCTGAAAGAGAGGATAAGATAGAGGGAGATTCAACCGATGACAATTGACTGAAAAGATAAGATAAAGTTACTTTTGATAAACCGACTCTAATTTACTTCTAAATCAGTCTCCAACTTTTTATCGTTCTAACCGTAAGCAATATGCGACCTACTTATTCTCGAAACGTATTTATTTGGAGTTGCTTTCGATGAACTTCCTCTTTCTCACTTTCTCGCTTTCTCATTCCTTTTTCTTTTTTTTTGTCTAATTTTTCTCTTCTCCTATCTTCAATTTTTTACTCAAGCTTCGATGATAGGCTAAACTCTATCAAATATTCATACATTTTTCTCCGGGTTCCAATACAAATGCTGGTATATCAATACAATTGAAGTGTGAAAGTTTATTATACCAACAACAAAAAAACTTGCCTTTTCTGAGATAGAAGTGAATGAGGAACGGATAAAAACCTGAGTTTCTATTCGCTGACCTCCGCATTCAGCGTTTTCACTTCGAAGATAAATCAAGTCGAAATAGAGTATGATCTTAAAGGAAAAAGAAATACAACTTGCTCCGTAACTCCATTGATTGTAAGTATGGTTAAGACGCTCTTGTTGCCAAATAGCCGCGTTCGATCAGCATAACTGAGCTCAGTCTCTATCAGAATTTAGACGCCTTCAGACCATATACATAGTCCGACCCATATGCCTGTCTCTGCATTCAAACGCACTTACTACAACAGTAACACAATTGATGATGATAGCGCATCGATGTTTTTGGCATTGATTACAAGAAGAATAAACAACAATGCGGAACGGAAGAAATTACAATCTGGGGTGAATTTGTAAGAAGGAAGAAAACCAGTAAACAGTATCAAGATTGGCGAGTGAACAGTGGGTACCAGTAGGGTTAGGAGTATCCAACAAAGGTGACGGAGAGTTGAAGGTGAGCATGAAGTTCAGGAAAAATCAGATGCTTCAGCATCAAAGTTGAGAAGCTCGCGAGAGGAAGCGGCTGACGTAAAATCACAGCAAAAAAAGAGCAAGACACGCAGAAAGAGCTTTAGCTAGAGAATAAGGCTTAGATGTGGAAATAAATCGGTAGTTCATCGAGAGTGAAGAGAGAGGGAGAGAGAGACAGAGAGAGAAAGAGACATAGAGAGAAAAGGAAGAGAGAGGGGAGAGGGAGAAGGAATGAGGTAAGAAAAATAGTGAGAGAGAAAGAGAGAGTGAGAGAGAGGGTGAAAGAGAGACTTTTACAAAGGGAGGGGAAGCCGATTGAAGAGTAAGGTACATATGTGTGTCTTAGTGAAGAGAAAGGAAGACATTCAGCGGTCATCCGCTAACAGTTACGTGCGTGTAAAAGAGTATGTATTCACGAGAGAATCAAAGACAATTACTGCTCGATAGAGAAGCCGAGGGGGATCTAAGAGCGGAAAGAAGGAGCGTAGAAGGAGAGAGTGAGTTAGACCGAAGAGAGCGAAAGAGGCTAACTTACTCTGCTTCTCAACTTGCCTTCTCGCTTCGTATATTTTACTCAGAATTCTTTTCTCATGTGTCATGGACTTATCTCTTAGCTCGAATCTGTGCCGCTTCTCTCTCGCTCTCTCTCTCTTTCTCTTTCTCTCTCTCTGTCTCTCTCTCCTTTTTCTCTCTCATTCTCTCTCTCGCTTACTCAATGTCTCTTTTCCTTTCTCTTATCTTAGCCTTATTTGAAGTGGCTATAGTGGGAGAGGTACACACCGGAAACATCTCGAGCAGTAGAGTAAGGAAGAGATATGGGTGGAAGATGCGCGAACGGAGAGGTGGAGACGAAATTCGATGGAGAGAGATAAAAAGAGAGAGAGAAAGGAGATAGGCAAAGTGATTCAGAGAGAGAGTCTCACTCGAGTCAGAGAAGCTTACAGACAGTCTATGAACGGGGCCTGAGTTTCAAAATTAGAGAAGAATTTTTTATGTTGAACAACGCTGTGACTGTAAATCGGAGTGCAAACGACGGGAGCTGTTCACATCAGCGGTGAACCGCTCCCGAAGACCTCCGAATTCAAGTACCTTGGTTCTGTCATCTCCTCAGACACGTCAACAAATGCAGCGGCACGCCAAAGAGTAAATGCAGCTTGGATGAAATGGAGAGAAGCTGCAGGTGTCCTCTGTGATAGGAATATCACAGCTGGCATACGCGGAAAGATGTATAAAACAGCAATCCGTCCCGTGCTTCTCTATTCGACGGAGACCGGGCCTACAACGCGTATAACCGAGAACATTATCCACACGAATGAGATGAAAATGTTAGGCTGGACACTAGGACTGACTCGCCTAGATTGTGTGCGTAACACGATTGTGAGAGGGAGACTCGGCGTTGCCCCAATACAAGACAAGATGCGAGAAGGGAGAGTTAGATGGTATGGACACGTGATGCGAAGAGACGCGACCAACATCGCAAGACACGCCCTTGACATGGAAGTACCAGGCAAACGCCCTCGAGGCAAACCGAAGACAAGATATATGGATACGCTCAACCAAGACCTGCGCCTTGCAAGACTCCACTCGGAAGACGCAACGGACAGATGTTTCTGGAGAGCTAGAAGCCGTACAGCGGACCCTACTCCGACCTCGGCCGGCGCGGGACAACGCTAAGAAGAAGAAGAAGAACGCTGTGACTGTATGAGGGTGTAGAATCGAAATTTGCACGTCACCGGAAACACTTTTTATTCAATCAAGCTCAGTGAATCAGTTTCACTATTGCGGAGTCTCTAGTGAAAATGTGTATAGAGGGTATAAAAAATGTATCAATATATTCATTTTCGGATTTCTGAAACTTTATCTGATTCGAATGTTTCATAACATTGAAATCAGGAATTCTAAGCTTCCGATTGCAGCATAATATAATATGTTGCGATATTTGCCCCGCCCGGTTTCAATAGTTAAATTCATGTTGGACGTCTCATTCTATCTGATCGATTTGAAGAAATAATATAAGAAGAGAATTTGAAATTGTAAGGTTATAAAATATGCGAGTAATGAAGACTACAACAAATCATAGCGATGAAGTCGACATTGAAACCAGTCAATTAAATATTTAAACAAAGTACAAAAGTTGTGTTTTCGTTGAGTACAATGCACGAGCTATTCGCCCAGGACGGATTTAAAGTGAATTTCTGGCGAAGGAAAGCAGAAAATGAAAGGGTACATAGAGCAGAGTTGTCGAAGAAGAAATAAGCCTATCTGGTACTTTAGAATTTTTTCTCTTGTTTCTATTTTTTTTAAAAACTTGACAAATTGATGCACAAAATATCGAAAAAGTCACACAACTCACTGTAGCTATATACTATAAGAAATTACGAAATGTGTTCCAGGTGCGAAAAGGGTAAAAAGTATGGGCCGCCTCTGAACACCTTTACGAGCGACATAAACGGAAAACCATTCCAGAAAGTGGACACTATAAAAACTGCATGACCAAAAAGAAGAGAAACCATCATAGAAAGAAGAGGTCGCGTCCTCGGCTCGTTAACGACTCCTTTTATCGCTTCTTTAGAAAGAACTTTTCAACAACAAAATACATTCACAACTGATGTAACCTCTTGCGTGAAGAGCTTATTTCAGGTTATACATGCCTTGAATATCAAAAGTTCTGAAGTAAATTTGAGTTTGTTCCAAGTTATGGTTCTAAAAGTTGCTTCGTATAACAACTTTCGTAAAACTTCGCCGAAGTTCTTTAAATATATATATATATATATATATATATATATATATATATATATATATATATATATATATATATATATATATATATATATATATATATATATATATAGTCTTAATTTTAAAGAATAATTATGTATAACTTTAATCTTCATTAACTTTTGTAGTGTAAGTCAAGCGCCTTTCAAGAAGTTGCTATATCTCTCTCACAGTGTTGGTCAGATCAGAAAGTAGAGTCTCTAGGAGTGTGAAAGTATTGTATAAAAACTAAAAAAATAGTATATGGAAACTTATCGTAACAGCAGAAAGACGTATTCACACGGAGGACAACATAAATCCTAATGACAAGACGTTTATTAAAACTTGGGTATACGACTGTGAATAAGATTCTCAAAAAAAGGCTCTTTTCAAATTCAATCTCGACCTACCAATGATTTCCAGAAGCTCTCTAGGTAGAATCTCAATTTTTCACAATCCTGGATAGATTCGTTAACCGTAACCTTGGCAAGTCGTAAAATAGTCGCTCCCGTTCTGTAGTTTCTTGTTCCTGTACCTTGCCGCACTTTCTCTCTCTTTTTCAATATTGTTTCTCTATTTCATGGGTTCTTTAACTTTTTCTTTGAGTTTTTCTTACTCTCTATTTCTTTCTTCATCTTTGTGTTATCTCAATTCTCTACTTGTTCTATTGCTCTTGATATATGTTTTGTCTCTCTCTCTCCCAAATATTTCTCTCATACTCCTCCTATTTCTCATTCCGTCTTTCTCTCTATCTCCCTTTCTAACTATTATCGACCTCTTTTTCTCTCAATCTCTCTTTCTCCCCACATTCTGATCATAACATCATCTGGAATACCTATGGAGCCCTGTTACAGCCCCCCTCGCTCCCTACTGATCTTTATCACATTCCAGGTGATCATCTCGGTTATGAGGGATGTTATAGAAATAATGATGGAAAAACGGGGCCCTCTGACGTCTTGACAAGTTTTCTCTCCATGTTAGATATTCTGATTCTTTTAGTCATAAGCTACATTCTTCTTTCCTCTCTCTCTTTATCTGTTTTCACAAATTACTCTCTTTATTTACACCCAATGCATTTCCCTTTTTTCTTCAACTTTCCGTCCTTCCAGAAGTTTTCATTACTCCTTCTCTGCTAGTTCGAGTTTAATATAATATATTCAAGTGAAATGCTCTTTTCACTAAATTGGCCTGCAAGGCTCATTTTTCACTTCATATCAAAGGATATATGTACGTTATCTCAATGACGGCTCGGTAACATCAAGTGACTTTGTACATACACTCTGCTTAAACTTTATTAGTTAGTTTAAAAAATACTACAGTGCTCTTATTGAATAGCACTTCTAATTTGTAGCAGTTTTTTGTTGTAGCATTAAACCTCATGTTAATTAGAAAATATGGGATGAAATGCATGAAAGAAAGTTGTTCCCTTTTAAACGTATTTTTCCGTAAATTATTATCGCTTTTCCAAAACTATTACTTTTCCCCCACAATTTTCTTTGCACGGATATTCTGTGTCAATAAATTCAATACTTTATTCTTATGAAAGTTACATCAATTTAAGCTCCCAATTAATTATTTTATTCCTGTTGTACATGATGGAAAAAATCACAACGCAACGGATAACTGTCACCAAAGTGAGATCATCGTTCTAGAATTCAGAACAATACACCAATAATGAACCGATTGAAGATACCGTACATACACACAATGGCAGTGTTGGTACAGTTACGAGGCTACGTCTGCACTTTTTGCATAAAAACCCAGTTCATCCTTGTGAGAGGTGGAAAATAAAGAAAAAGTCGACCGCTCTTCGAAACAGGGTTTTTTCATATTCAACCTTCACTATTAATTTTCAGATCCGCAATCCTTAACCATCGATGCTTCTCAATAAACTTTATCTTTCATCCGTGTGGTTTTGATTTGAAACATTTAAGAAATATACGAATGGTAAAAGATCTAACTAAAAAAATTATCATTTAACATATATTTACAGAGAAAGATTGATTATTCAAAAAAATGATTCACGCATCTCCTTTGATAGACTTTCGACGTGCTGAGTGTGCGGTCAGTGAAAAATTCATGTTTATACATACCATTTTTCCATGTTTTGTGTTTAAGCCGTGCTTTAATATTTGCGTTTGTTCTAAACGATTCCTATATAAGTTTCGACCTCCATACTAATTGTGTAATCGACTTCAGTAATTCAGAACAGTTGAGCACGAACTGCTAAAAGATGCGTACATACGAGTTCCGCTATATTGAAGCGTTTTTGTTGATACATGTTGGAGGACAGCGCAGGGAAACGCAAATCTGAGGCACTCCCCGCTTTTCAAAATTTGAAGCAGTCGAGAAAGGCCATAATAAACGAGAACGATAAGTTTGCTTATTAAGAGCTAAACTCCACCGCACCATTGTTTCTGCAAGTTTTCAATATTCGTCATCGTTCTTTAAAATCATTTCATTTTGATGATTACATAGAGCGAGGCATTCTATTCGCACGATTGAAACTGAACGATATAACACGCGTATGTAAGATCGTCATCTTCAGATTATTCATTAAATTGTGCAAATGAAATCAAATTTTATCTGTCTGTATGGTCTTTGAGTTCTTGGCTCAGTTCGGCTTACTCTGGTTCTGATACTCATCTGAGGTGATATCGACTTCGCTACCACAAACTTCGTCGCATTCGGCTTCGCAATACTTCATCACGGCTCTACCAAACCAAACTTCAACGACTTTGCGGATTATATAATATAAAACGCTTTTTTAAAATATAAAACGCTTTCTCTTCGTTAGAAAAAACCGGTTTAGTTGTGATAAAAAAGCGGATTAGTTGTGATAATAGCCCGTAAAATAGCCATTGTCTTCGTATTTTATTACATACAATTTGATGTTATGAGTAATTATTGTTGGAATCAAGTACACGATAAATTCGACCTAAAGTGCTTCATTTTTTGAAATCATTTTTCATTTTTTGATGACCCAATAACAAAAATTGGCTTAAGAAAATCAATGAAGTTGTTGTGCTTGGTTAAACGCATCGGATGGTGAATCCGGAGACAATACACGTATGTTCTTTGTCTTGCCTAGTTATGCGTTGGAGGAGACAGGAGAAGAATCGGACGTTTCGCTCTATCAAAGCATCATCAGCGATTAAATAAAACCTCAAAACCAAGGGTAAGCACAGTAACAATGATAAAGTGGAAGAGAATAAAATAATTACAAATGAAGAACTAAACATGAGAATATGAGATTTATATGAGAAGAGAAGAGGTGGCTGTGATATATGGGAGGTCACAGTTCAAAAGGCCACATTCAATATACATTCCTTAACGAGAATGACTTTCAGGTAGTTATTGGCTCTCTCTTTGACTCCTGCTCGACGAAAACGAGTGAAGTCTTGCCAGTAGCACAAATCCCGGCTCAGACCATGACAGGAGTGGGATGGCCCTTTCTCGAGACGTAACGACCACTCTTATTGGCCTCGTTGGCCGATTAAGACCAAATCATATCGTTCTGGTGGTTGAAGGGCTGCTCAATATTGGAAAAAAACTTCTCATCGAAAAAGAGAACATCCAAACAGTCCACCCGCTTGAACTGCTTTGACAGTTCACGATACGTCCGAAGAAGGGTCGCCTTTATCTGATCCGTCAATGGGTGAGTCTTCTGCAGCTTGATGGGGCGAAGTTCCATGCGAGAATTGATGATCCTCCGAGATATTCAGCTCCTTTGTGACCTTTCTGAGACTCCGCTTGGGGTTGAATCGAATCTTGTCTCGGATGCTTTTCACGTTGAAGGAAGTGGTCGCGGTTGCTGGCCTGCCACTATTGGGACGGTCACTCGTCCTGCCAGTCTCACGAAAACGGCGTATGGTGTCCTCAATGGCCCTGCGAAAAAATCCGGTGATTCTGGCGATGTGTTTCTGGGTGTGCCCGGACTGGCTCATGCGCAGGCTACAGCCTCGGTCAATGTCCGAGAACATTACCTATGAACGGAAAGATAAATTATTCTGATTTTTCCAGGGTGTGTTTTTAACGTTATTACTAAGATACAAGCAAAAAATCACACGACCGCTACACAAAACAAAAAAGATACAAAGTGACAAATTCGTCTACGTTATCTTTTGCCGCACACTGTAGAAAATGAAAGAGAGTGTTGAGCAAAAGGCCTGAGATGAGTGAGTTTAGATATGTACATATCTCGATGTAGAGGAAGAAGGGATAGATGTGCAAGCTCTTCGGCTACTTCCGTTTTGTTGTTTAGTTCGGGTTTGTTAGTCTCTAAAAATTGGCTTGGTTTTGACGAAAAATTCTTGTCTCTGCTCCGAGCCATGTTCAATCAGGCTCTTCAGGGTCGGGTTAAGGTATTCGGGTTAAGGGAATCCGGGGTTGAGATATCCTATTCTCAAAATTCATATTCATAGACAAAGGGTTATGGAGCGTTAGAATTCAACTTTTCACTTTCTCAACGTAATCTATGCTAAGTGCTCTCGTTGAATGCTCTGAATTCTCACCACGAATTGCTGTGAGAATGAAAATGGACTACGGTATTTTTATAATCACGTCCAACAGTAATAATCTTCCTCGCGCTTGTTCCCGCCTCGTGACAGGGTACGCGCTCCCCTGAGATGCAGAACAGACCTATCCTGGTAGAAATAATGGCTGTCTGCTAGATCACTGCTAGTGTGAATAGCAGCAGTGGGGAGAGTCAGATTCGTACATGAGCACTACCAACATTTTTTAACCCCCTTGGTTTTGGTGGATCTGTCCGGGGTGGGAGTTGAACTCAGGACTCTTCGCACAATAGTCGAACACACTACCATTATGCCACGCCCGCAGAATCACGTCCAACAGTAAAAAGTTATAATACAAAAAATACCGTATTCCTTTTTGATCCTCATGGCAATTCGTGGTGAGACATTCAACAAGAACATTTACATTAGCAGAGATTACGTTCAGAAAGTGAACAGTTGAATTCTAATGCTCCATACGTCAATCCTCGGTAGGCGCACTCAGTGATTAAATGTTAGTTTGAAGAGGTACAACGAGGGCAATTTAGGTAACATGTAACATCGGAATACTAAAATAAAATGATTTCCGAAAGATTTTTGGTTTTCTTTGCTTGATCCAATAATAATGATATCTTCCTTTGATATCTAATAATGATATATGCTCTTCAGCCCTTCTCTCGACTCTTTCAGAATTTAACGTAACTCTAGACCAAAACAGTTACATAACGGTAGTTTTCATAGATTACAAAAAAGCCTTCGACTCCATCCCAATTAATCTCCTTTGTAATAAATTATCTTATTACGGCATTACTGGGTGTCTCCATAGGTGGATTTCTTCTTTTTTGAATAACCGAACTCAGAGCGTAGTTGTCAACCATAGCTATTCACTGTCTTCTGTGGTTACTTCTGGAGTGCCCCAGGGGTCTGTTTTGGGTTGAAATAGACTCTATTTCAACTACTAAAACGGTTTTCATGCGAATCGGACAGTCTCATCCGACATGCAAGTTGTCCCTCTACGGTTCTGAGCTGCCTGAAGTAACAGTTTTCCGTGACTTAGGTGTCACCTACGATTCTAAATTGTGCTTTACAAAGCACATCTACAACATTTGTAACAAAGCTAGGTCTGTAAGTTTTCTCATTTTACGCTCTTTTCAAACACGAAATAAACATATCCTATGGAGCCTGTTCAATACGTACGTCAGACCTATCCTCGAATTCTCTTCTGAGGTTTGGAGCCCAAGCGACGTTGCTTCTATCAAGAAGATAGAAAAAATTCAGAGGCAGTTCACTCGTTTAGTATTCAAACGTTCGCATTACATCCCATCCTATGAACAGAGACTAAAAATACTCAAAGGGCGTACTTTACTATCGCGAAGAAATTATATTGATTTGCTACAGGGTGTACAGAAAGTCCAGGTGTCTAACTTTGTCACTTTGTATCTTTTTTGTTTGGTGTAGCGGTACTGTAATTTTTTGCGTGTATCTCAGGCATAACGTTAACATCACACCCTGAAAAAATTAGAGTGAGTTCTCTTTATACAAAGCTGTTTTCGGTCGTTTAAAAACATCGAAAAACTTTCTGAAGTTTGCACCTAACAGCCGTTTTACAAGAGGGCATAAATTCAAATTACTTTTACCAGTCTGCAAAAATAATAAACTAAAGAATTTTCTACCATTCCGAGTGCAAGCAATATGGAATGCTCTACCCGAGTCATTCTTCGATTGCTCATATAACCACTTCAAAAATTTGATCCAAAACATATAATGTACCGACTCAGATATGCGAGTATTTTTTGCGGAAGAGTCTACACGGATCTACTCCACGGAGCTAGTAGATGAACTTTCACGTGACATTGGCTGTTTTCTATAGCAGCCTCTCATCTCGTGTGCAAATGGACTATACAGGGTGTACAGAAAGTCCAGGTGTCTAACTTTGTCACTTTGTATCTTTTTTGTTTGGTGTAGCGGTACTGTAATTTTTTGCGTGTATCTCAGGCATAACGTTAACATCACACCCTGAAAAAATCAGAGTGAGTTCTCTTTTCGTTCTTAGATATGGTCTCTGACATTGACCGAGGGTGTATTCTGCGCTTTAGCGAGTCCGGGCACACTCAGAAGCACAGCGCCAGAATCACCGGATTCTCGCGCAGGACCATTCAAAACACAATACGTCGCTTCCGTGAGACTGGTACAATGACTGACCGTCCCAGGAGTGGCAGACCAGTGACCTTGACCACTTCCTTCAACGTGAGAAGCATCCGAGACAAGATTCGATATAACCCCAAGCGGAGTCTCAGGAAACTCGCGAAGGAGCTGAATATCTCGGCGAGTTCTGTTCAGACGATCGTCAAATCTCGCATGGGACTTCGCCCTACCAAGCTGCAGAAGACTCACGCATTGACGGACCAGATGAAGGCGACCCGTCTTCGGAGATGTCGTGAACTGTCAAAGCGGTTCAAGCCGGTGGACTGTTTGGATATTCTCTTCACCGATGAGAAGTTGTTCAATATTGAGCAGTCCTTCAACCACCAGAACGATAGGATTTGGTCGAAATCGGTCAAAGGTGCCAATAAGAGTTGCCGTTACGTCTCGAGAAAGTGATATCCTGCTTCTGTCATGGTCTGGGCCGGGATTTGCGCGACTAGCAAGACTCCACTCGTTTTCGTCGAGCAGGGAGTCAAAGTGAATGCCAATAACTACCTGAACGACATTCTCATGAAGGAAGTACTTCCCTGGAGCCAGGCTCACTTCGCGGGATGCAAATGGACGTTCCAGCAGGACTCTGCGCCCGCCCACAAGGCTAAAAAGGTGCAAGACTGGTGCAAGAGCAATTTCCCCTCCATGATCACATCCGCCGAATGGCCTCCGTACTCACCTGATTTGAATCCTCTGGGCTTCTCTGTGTGGTCGGTCCTTGAGAGCAAGGCCTGTGCTTCCCAACACAAGAATTTGGAAAGTTTAAAGCGCGCCCTACAGAAGGTGTGGGATGATCTTGACGTCGCTTACCTGTCCACCACGGTGGGTGCCTTCCACAAGCGACTCTGCGCCTGTGTCAAGGAGAAAGGAGGGTTGTTTGAAAGTTGAAAAAGCAGTTATATCCCCAACTATTTGAATAAACTTTGATGAAAATTTTGTTTGATTTGCTCAATCCGTTAAGTTTTTATCGGAAAAATACTACACACCTGGACTTTCTGTACACCCTGTACAAACGCTAACTCTTACATCGCAATTCCTTTCCTGATCTTCCCCTGCCACGATAATAATAATAAACAATATCCGGGAGAGAGAATTTTTTGGCATTCAAACTTAGAATATACACTTTCAAAAAGCCTCAGGTCTTAATTATAATTAATGAATCTTTTTTGAGAAAAAATAATTTTGAGAGGTAGCTAAGATTCACTCCACTTCCGGCCAGATCAAACTAAAATAAATGAATTGAGTTGTAGCTAGTTGTTTGATACGGTTTCGTTATAAAGCTAAAATAAGAGTCGTCAGAGCGCATGCAGCCATATTGCACGCTGTCTCGCGGAAAGTGAAATTGACCCGACAATTTGAATAAGAATTGTGAGTTTCATTGTACCGAATATTGTAGTTTGTTCGCTTCATATCAATTGCATATTTCTGAGATGATTCAATTATACCCGTGAAGTTATTCTGGTCCGCAGACTATTCAAAAGGGGTACTCGTGTAACCTACCCGCTGTTCTGAATACAAATAGGCTGGGTAGGTAGGTACCTTACGCGGGTAGAGTACCCAGCTGACTATGAATATGGCCCCAGATGAGATTAACGAAACTGATTGCAGAATTAGAGGGTCGGAGAGAGAAAAAGAGAGTGATAGAAAGGAAGAGATGGAGAGAGAGAATGCTCGCTCCACCGCTTATTTGAAAAAAAATTCAAAACGATTCCACTTCAATTGCTTCATAGTCACTTTGACCCACTCGCTTCATCTCTCTCAGTAGCGAGAAGCGTCAAAATTAATGTAGCAAGACAATGCAAGATCTTGAAATCTTTTTATTTCTTCATCAAAGAAAAGAAACACTCAAATAAATAACAATGGGGAGAAAAGTATCATCACGATTTTAACGAGGCAATATTGAAACTTACTCGACAAACTAATAGATCTTTTCATATACAATCACAACGCAAATTTTAACTGAACAAAAGCAACTTTCTATTATACGATTATTAAACAAAACACTTTTTTCAATTATAAAGCTAGTTCAAATGTCAACAAAACAGGGGTTCTGGTCAATCGATTAAAACTTGATGAATATTGATTGATGATTATCCGGTCCAGCTCATGATGCAAATTATACTTCAAAAGCGGAATCTAAAATCCCCAAGAACAAGGAAAGATTGCCCGACTATGGTAAAAGTATACTGTTTTTTGGAAAGGATATTCATCAAAAACTGTTTGATTTTAATCCTGGACAAAGGACTTTGAAAGGACAAAATTTATTTATTTATTCATACATCAAAACTGATGTGACAAAATGAACAAAACTATATCGTAAATCTTCTGAAATTGTCATAAAAGCAATGAAAATCGCTCGTTCCAGAAACTCGTAGACTGTACAACTTTGCATGCAGCGACATGTGCAAATACTGTTAGATAACAAGGCAATTCAGGAAAGGTTGGTTATCCTTCTTCTACAACTATAAGATATATGAGCTTTGACCAGAAAAGAGAAAAAAAAAGCTTCTTCTCCAGTTTTAAAGAAGAGACTAACTGAGAAGCAACTAGTTTCTATTGGAGTTCCCATACGAATGATCGATCGGAAACGATACAATTAAGCATAGGAAGAAGCAAATATATTTCATTTATGCAGTAGAGCAGAGCTAGACTTAGTTACAAAATACAATAATTTTGTTGATGAGAGTACTTTACGTATATAAGGCATCCGTCCGCTGACGAAAGTGACGCATTTCGTACCTTGAAGTGAAACGAAAGACTAGAACAAAACAGTTATACTCTAAAAGATACTATGTTTTTTGATCTGCAAACATGAAATGAAACCAACAAAAAAACCACCAACTCAGCTTTAAACTCGGAAATCAAAAAGTGAATCTATTTTCGCCCTTTTTTATGAATTACCCTTCAAATTTTCCAACCAAAAACAAAACAAAAAAGACATTTTCTCTTCGATCTGAGCAAGAAAAAAAAAGAAGATTTTTCAAGAATAATTTTTTTAAACTCTCAAAAGAATTTTAGGATGACCAGAATTTTGAAATTTCATGTCTTCTATATACACAGAGAGGGAGTTATTTGAGTATGTTGGAGCAAAAATTACTAGATTTACTTTTCTGTTGAAACAAAGTTGTTTTTTGTTGTTGCAAATTTTGATTGATTTGTTAAATCGCCCAAATCAGTAAAACAAATCCAGTACACATTATGCTGAACCCAAAAAAGTCTTAGCTTACTGACTTTGACGCGAACAACAAGTTGCCTTTGGTTGGATTTCAGGTTTGATGTTCATTTAACTTTTTATCATCGTTTTTTTTATCGAAGAGAGTCTTCGAAAAACTTCAAATGGTTATAAAGAATGAAACTGTTTTGTGAAACACGTGTGTGAATGATATCCAAGCTGTGAGATGATAACATTTGACTTCTTGAATAATCCGCGAAAAGACCTCGAACAGCATCTTGAGATGCAAAAGACGCATACAATACAAGGCGAAGAATGCTATTTCCCGGGCTGAGGCCTCTATAAGAGAATTCTTGACAGGTCCAAGGCTGATAGACCTCAGAGTTCGTCATGGAACGGCAAAACATTTTCCTTCGGGCACTCTGTGTTTAGTCGAACCATCGCCATCTCTGATATTCCTATAATTTGAAGAACTCTTGAATAACAATAATGTCTTTCGTCTTTTTTTGCTTCTCGTCTGGGTATGCGCTCATCTATAATGACATACAGTTTCAAAACTGTGAATCCAGTTGCTGGTGTGCACATCACAAAAAATGATAAACATTTTCTTAACTCCTTGGTTTAGTTGTATATGTCCAGAGGGGGGGGGGGGGGGGGGAAACTTCTCTGCTATGAGGTTGCAATGCTAAGTTGAACGGTGTACAAAGATTATTTATGACAAACACAATTCTTCTAATTTCTCTGCCCAGGTTAATTTCCAAAAACCCCTTTCAATGATGTTAACGATGAAACACGGTACAAGTTAATACTTTGGCTAAAAAACTGTTAACTGTTAATGTTTTATTGATTTCGAAGCGATGAATAGTTATTGATTGTAATAGAGGCCAAAAAAATGCAATCCAATTTTCCGAGAGAACTTATACTAAGATGAAACAATTATGAGACATAAGGTAGCTACTTCAAGTATCTATGAACTCGCTTCAAGAACTTCTCATTCTTTGCGTCTTATTCCGCCCAATAATATTAATCACTCTTCCATATTAACATGTGTTTCTCGTCAGTTATCAGTATGGAATTCATTGGATTTTGAAATCGTAAACGATCCTAATTGCAAGGTATTTAAGAACAATTTACTTAAGTTGCCTGTCAACCTAGTTTTACCAAATACTTTTGTTTCTGATAACTAAAGGCTCGTTTCTCTATTAATAGCATTTTATATCTCCCCCCCACGCCCCCCCTAGTTAAGCAACCTTTTGCTTACACACACCGCCACTAGAAAGACAGTCCATGCATATCCGCTATTGTTATTGTTAACCAAAGTTGAATATAATCTGTGCAAGGAATAAATAATGAATGAAGAGAAATACTCGATTACTAATAATTCTCTGCGTCTCTCGCTGCTTTTCCTCATCTGAATAATAAAAGTAAGAACAAAACAAAAATTCTAACCGTAGTAGTGCACGAGCGCAGCTATCACAACGCATGTATGGAAGAGTTGATGGGATTGGAACTTGAAAAAAAAATTCAAATCACAATTTGCAACCAGTCAATAGTATTTTTTGGATCTTAACCTAGAGTTTTTGGGAAAAAATGGACATAACTTTAGGATATTGATTTATAACACTGATGAAAAACCAATGGTTTTCATTATATAAGCCAAAAGGACACAGAGGACCGTTCAATGCGAAATATCGCTTGAAAATCCACGAGCAGCAATAAAAGGTAACTTCACCAAAAAAAAATTTTTTTCACGCGAAAATCTCCTCTAAAATAAAAAGAGACCCATAAAAGCCTGTGAAGAGACGGCAAGACTTCAAAGTCTAACTCCTGCTGTAAGCTCAACCTACATTTCTGAACTCAGCTTTCATGGGTACGAAAATGGAATGAATGGTCTCTGGGAACCGTTAGCTGACCCAAATGTCGCATTTTCCTGGGAAGAAGCGCTCGGGTGTTCGCGTTGCGTACAAAGCAGCTCCTGCAAATTACTTCTATTGCTTCTAGAAAGTCCATAGAAGTTTAATTTAAACTTTCAGAAGTACTCATCTTCTAACAAATTGAAAACTATAAACCCAGTAAGGGTGTACTGAACCGGGGTTAAATGGTTACCGGACCAGCTATGTTGACGCAAACATGTTCGCGCCGAGAATGATCTACATTCTCTTCTCCTTCCATTCTGTTTCACTTTTTCTCTACTTCTCTTTCCACTCTTCCTGCCTTTCCCCATTCCTTTTTCCACTCGCTCGGTGCGTACAAACATGCCTTAGACGGGCCTCATTTAACGACTGGTATTGAATTGCATTGTTAAGCTATGAGTAAACAAGTATTAGAACAATTATCCTATATTTCCTATTGTGAATCACGGGCTTCTTGTAATTGGCCTCTTCATTAACCATCAATACGCATTCTCTCTCTTTCTTGTCACCCTCTTCATTAACCATCAATACGCATTCTCTCTCTTTCTTGTCACCCTCTTCATTAACCATCAATACGCATTCTCTCTCTTTCTTGTCACCCTCTTCATTAACCATCAATACGCATTCTCTCTCTTTCTTGTCACCCTCTTCATTAACCATCAATACGCATTCTCTCTCTTTCTTGTCACCTTTTTTGAATCTTCATCTTGAAATGAATACAAAATTCGACAACCAGAATGGTCAAATTCCATTAAACCGAATCGGTTAACACTCGTCGGTGCGTTTCTCTCTCGAAGCCCAGACGAACCAGTTAGATAGAGTGCAGCCATGAGCAGAAGCCAATGAAATGCGTTGTCTTGAAAGAGCGAGTCAACACCATCTGTCATGATGTAGTGGAAGGTTGGGACGACTCCTGCAATACCGCACCACACTACAGTATGCTCAATAAACTACACTGCGCTCCTGCTAATACAATGTAGAATGTTCCTGACTCGTCAAGAAAGAGATGTTGTTGTTGTTCGCCCTCAGCTATTCCTCGCACTGAGAACTTCAGTCCTCTCGATTCTCATTTTAGCTTTTTCCGACGAACTACATGGTATACATATGTGAAAGAACCTCCCCATCAGAAAGATCTTTAACTGTTTGTGGTCTGGCCGGTCTCTGCATGTAAAAAAAAACTAGCTGAAACCACTAACCACTGCATCCCATTGCAACGAAGACTCCCGCTCTCACTGGTCGAAATTTGCTTTCACTGAACTTGTCCCACATCGAAACGATGATGCCGAAAACGCCAAGAACACTGATTAGCGCAATGTAGGTGATCTGGAAACAGGTCCAATCCTCCATTATTCATCATTTGGGGCTGTATTTTTCCTTATTTGAAACTTTAAATGGCAAGCGCGAAAAACAGTTTTTAAAACCGAAGTTAGAATTCTGAAAAAAATCAACGAAAAAAACTATTCAAACCAGGCTGTATCTTGCCTACCGCAACATTATTAAAAAAACAAGGGTAGACCAAAAAAACTAATGAGAGTAAGGGTTTTTAATGAGATAACGTATTTTTGTGAGAAAGCTTAGAACGAAAAAGGAATATTTTACTTCCGTGCATTTTTTAAAAAGCTCATTCTAACGAGAGAGAGAGAGAGAGTGAGAGAAAGAGAGTGAGAAAAAGAGAGAGAGAGTGAGAGAAAGAGAGAGAGAAAAACCTTAATTTGAATCTTCCCCTCTGATCTACATTTAGCTTACCTTTGGCTCTCGTCTGCAATAGAATCCATAGTAAATCCAAGGGATAAATGATCCAACAATGAGCAGAGATATACCCATATAGTCCAATCTACAAGCAAAAACATTAGGAAAGGAAAAAGAAAGCCATTTATAAAAAGACAGTGAACTAAAACATTTTCCCAAAATAGCTTTGAAAGGGAGCCGAAAAACTGCGTCTTGAACACTCTGCGTCTTGAACACTCACCAAGAGCAGAAATTGATGCTATAAAATTATCAACATCATGAGCTTCAAACCAAAAAGTTTATTCATAAAATTTCTGGGGAAGGTAGATCTTACAAGTTCTCCATATTTTCAGACCTATGCTTCCGGTAGCTCAAATAAAAGAGTGAGGTGTATGTTATAATCATTTTAGTATAGGCAATCAAGAAGTCAAAAACTTAGTCTCCATTGTCCAACTAGAGCTTGCATTCTCAACTTCCCTCCCTATTTCTCGCCGTATCATCCTCTCCTTATTCCCCTATATTTCGTCTCCCTGTATCTGTTCTACCTATAGATGGCCTTCTCATCATTGGAAGTCTTACTCCGACTAACTTGCAAAACACCTTGAGAACATTTGCTGAATGACAGGAAAGGGTGTGGAAGGCGAAGGACAGTCCCATGCAAACCACAGCGCCGATGAAGAAGAACGAGAACACCTGCAAGATATCAACGCGTAAGACAAACGCGAAGGAAGTGGAAAGAAAAGCAGAAAGAAAGAGAGAGAGAGATAGATAGATAGAGAGAGAGATTTAGATAGAGACAGAGAGAGCACTAAGCTGAAATAAGATTTTTGTTCTTTAACTCAAACTAAACTTTTTCGTTACTGTAATCAGGAATTCAAGTATTTTCTTAGGCTGCGCACTGTTTTCCTCACCGACCGTTTTTTACCGTGAAAAAAGTAAAACTAATTTGCTCACATACAGTCAGATACATACGGGTTTTGTTTGAATTTTTCCGTGCGGGAGCTTCCTGATTAGCAATAAAATGAACGCTGTGACTGTCCAAATGACTCTTTCAAAATGCAATAAGTTGCTCCATTTGGACAGTCACAGCGTTCATTTTATTGCTAATCAGGAAGCTCCCGCACGGAAAAATTCAAACAAAACCCGTATGTATCTGACTGTATGTGAGCAAATTAGTTTTAATTTTTTACGGTAAAAAACGGTCGGTGAGGAAAACAGTGCGCAGCCTTAAAGATTTACACAAACATGTTATCAATTTCAATGTCTGATTATAAAGGTGATGTGCCACCGGTTCAAAATTTTTGCACTATTTCGAGAAGCCTGCAGTTATTCTCTCACAAACTCTCTGTTCTCTCATTGTTGACCTTTTAAATGATTTGAAGTATTTTTTCGTCTATGTATGATTTCCTGCCTTCTTCGACGCATCATTCCAACAATACTAGTGTTTTCTCTCTCTTCAACTAGTAAAAACCAAGATTCATCCCAAAGGACTTGAAAAAAACCCACGAGTTTCTCCTGAAACTGGATATGAGAGTCCGGCCGAGTCAAGAACCATAGGGCAAGGAGGAGAAACAAAATGCAGCCTGCAATTCATTTAAAGAGTCATCGCTAAAACTTTGTTACTTTACTGGTGCACTTTCTGCAAAAAGTCTGTTTTATCTGGTTATTTTTGCATTCGGAACTTCAACCGATAGAATTCTTTCCATTTGTTCATTTTAACAAACATTCACGCATCCTCTCACCAGATTTCTTTCTATCCACTCTACATAAAAACTATTTCGGCACAATTTCTGATGAGAAACAAGAGTCAGGGTATGTCATAATCAGGATGTTTCTCTGGCCCGCACTGCGGGTAGGAAAAAATCTATGCGCTCTCCAAAAACCCCGTAAAAACAACGAAATCTATGCGCTTGAAAATTTTTTTCTCGCATTCTTCGTAGGGAAAGTCCAAATCATTGGAAAAATTGAATGTTGAACTATGAAAGTTTAAAAATCTATGCGCTCGAAAAAAAGTTGTGCGGGTGGTAAAAACACCATGGTCATAACGCTAGTAAGCTCGACTATTGTGCGAATTGTCTCAAGTTCGACTCCCAGCCCGGACGTACCCACTCAAACCAAGGGGGTCAAGAAATACAGGTAGCGCTTTTTCACGAATCTGACTCTCCCCACTTCTTTAACACACACTAGCACTAAACCAACGCGCAGCCACAGAACACATCAGGGTACTTATCCGCATCTCATGAAAGCACGTAGCCTGTAGCGAGGCGGAAACAAGCACGAAGAAGATTTTTCTTATACCTGATGATGTAACTATTGATATGATCAACAACTAGATCGGGGCACATTCTTGATCAGGTCCTAGAAAGAACTGAGCTTCTTATCAGACAACCAGTTATCAGTCATCACCTCCGAGATTGCGTGCTCATTATCACAATTGTGCTTTCTATGCGGTCAGTTTCATCCAATCAATCAGCAACTGTTTTCATTATCAATCTTTTTCTCTCCGATCTCTCTATTTTCGTGCATATTTATCAGTATTTCTAACGATCTTAAAATTCAGAAACTCCGTTAATCGTATCATTTCACGACTACTAGAAGACGGTCCAAAAACAAACGAAAAACTTTTTCGCATCGCTGTCAAGCACCAGAAAGTCGCTTGATGGTCTCACTAAAAATACGAAAACGGTCAAGCTTGAGAGGTTGAGATAAAATGAAAGAGAGAGACAGAGTGTGTGAAAGAGAGACATAGAGAAAGAGATAGAGTGAGTGAGAGAGAGACATAGATATAGAGAGAGTGAGTGAGAGAGACATAGAGAGTGAGTGAGAGAGACATAGAGATAGGGAGAGTGAAAGAGAGAGAGACATAGAGAGAATTAAATTTATACAATCCGTAAACAATAATACATAGAAAGGTTATCTCTTATCCCCCACAAGCTCGACCTGCAACATTCAAATGCAATTTTTCATTGTTCATTGATTCAATTTTTGGCCCATGTCAAATATAAAATAGTGTTTAATAACTTGGAAGAATTTATGTACTCACGTTATTGTTCGTGTTCTTGATGTAGTACGAGCTAGAATTATGAGCACAGAACAATGAAAATTTCGAATGCATTTTATACAATACGATCTTAAGGTGTCCAAATCTCGCCAGAAACCTACTAATTCTCGCTTTTGTCCTAGTGCTACCAGAGGTTGCCTGTAATTGTCAAATCGCTCAAATTTCACTTTTAATGCTTACTGACAGAGCCAGACGTCTAATTCAATCATTCAATGTGACACCATCGTACCCTTTTTTACGACAGGCTGAGCTTCGGTCACATGATGAGTCTCTGATTTACATGAATGATAGCATTCTGATGATTGTTCGATCTATGTCTGAAGATGCACGCATCTTTCACCATCTTCCTCTCTTCGTGCTATGGTCTTTCGCTTTGTCATCTTCGGTTGAACCTCTCTTCTCTCCAATTTAAACAGCCTTTATCTCTCTCTTTCTTGTCTACACTTTTCCTTTTCTCTCTCTTTACATTTCTTTCGTTTCCTCCCTCGCCTCCCTCTTCCACGGCAGATGAAAAAAGGTTCGTCTCATCAAACTGCTTGCCTTTCTTCCCCTCAACTGTCTTTACTTTACATCATTAAAACTAGCTACATACATCTCTCTTCTTTTAACCCTCTGTTTTTCACTCTGCTTCTCTTTTCAATTCTCTATTGATGTACCACGTGACCAGAGGACTTCCCCTTAGTTTTTCTCCTTTCTCATTCTTTGGCTCACGAGACAACAAAATGTAACCACATAGCAGAACTCGTGGTAAACTAAAAATAGCCATTATACAGCCAAAAAACCTCTATGCTCGTTTTGAAGGTATGAGAAACCCTCATAACTTTAGTCTTTTGAAGGTATGAGAAACCCTCATAACTTTAGTCTTTTGAAGGTATGAGAAACCCTCATAACTTTAGTCTTTTGAAGGTATGAGAAACCCTCATAACTTTAGTCTTTTGAAGGTATGAGAAACCCTCATAACTTTAGTCTTTTGAAGGTATGAGAAACCCTCATAACTTTAGTCTTTTGAAGGTATGAGAAACCCTCATAACTTTAGTCTTTTGAAGGTATGAGAAACCCTCATAACTTTAGTCTTTTGAAGGTATGAGAAACCCTCATAACTTTAGTCTTTTGAAGGTATGAGAAAACCTCATAACTTTAGTCTTTTGAAGGTATGAGAAACCCTCATAACTTTAGTCTTTTGAAGGTATGAGAAACCCTCATAACTTTAGTCTTTTGAAGGTATGAGAAACCCTCATAACTTTAGTCTTTTGAAGGTATGAGAAACCCTCATAACTTTAGTCTTTTGAAGGTATGAGAAACCCTCATAACTTTAGTCTTTTGAAGGTATGAGAAACCCTCATAACTTTAGTCTTTTGAAGGTATGAGAAACCCTCATAACTTTAGTCTTTTGAAGGTATGAGAAACCCTCATAACTTTAGTCTTTTGAAGGTATGAGAAACCCTCATAACTTTAGTCTTTTGAAGGTATGAGAAACCCTCATAACTTTAGTCTTTTGAAGGTATGAGAAACCCTCATAACTTTAGTCTTTTGAAGGTATGAGAAACCCTCATAACTTTAGTCTTTTGAAGGTATGAGAAACCCTCATAACTTTAGTCTTTTGAAGGTATGAGAAACCCTCATAACTTTAGTCTTTTGAAGGTTTGAGAAACCCTCATAACTTTAGTCTTTTGAAAGTATGAGAAACCCTCATAACTTTAGTCTTTTGAAGGTATGAGAAACCCTCATAACTTTAGTCTTTTGAAGGTATGAGAAACCCTCATAACTTTAGTCTTTTGAAGGTATGAGAAACCCTCATAACTTTAGTCTTTTGAAGGTATAAGAAACCCTCATAACTTTAGTCTTTTGAAGGTATGAGAAACCCTCATAACTTTAGTCTTTTGAAGGTATGAGAAACCCTCATAACTTTAGTCTTTTGAAGGTATGAGAAACCCTCATAACTTTAGTCTTTTGAAGGTATGAGAAACCCTCATAACTTTAGGCTTTTGAAGGTATGAGAAACCCTCATAACTTTAGTCTTTTGAAGGTATGAGAAACCCTCAAAACTTTAGTCTTTTGAAGGTATGAGAAACCCTCATAACTTTAGTCTTTTGAAGGTATGAGAAACCCTCATAACTTTAGTCTTTTGAAGGTATGAGAAACCCTCATAACTTTAGTCTTTTGAAGGTATGAGAAACCCTCATAACTTTAGTCTTTTGAAGGTATGAGAAACCCTCATAACTTTAGTCTTTTGAAGGTATGAGAAACCCTCATAACTTTAGTCTTTTGAAGGTATGAGAAACCCTCATAACTTTAGTCTTTTGAAGGTATGAGAAACCCTCATAACTTTAGTCTTTTGAAGGTATGAGAAACCCTCATAACTTTAGGCTTTTGAAGGTATGAGAAACTCTCATAACTTTAGTCTTTTGAAGGTATGAGAAACCCTCATAACTTTAGTCTTTTGAAGGTATGAGAAACCCTCATAACTTTAGTCTTTTGAAGGTATGAGAAACCCTCATAACTTTAGTCTTTTGAAGGTATGAGAAACCCTCATAACTTTAGTCTTTTGAAGGTATGAGAAACCCTCATAACTTTAGTCTTTTGAAGGTATGAGAAACCCTCATAACTTTAGTCTTTTGAAGGTATGAGAAACCCTCATAACTTTAGTCTTTTGAAGGTATGAGAAACCCTCATAACTTTAGTCTTTTGAAGGTATGAGAAACCCTCATAACTTTAGTCTTTTGAAGGTATGAGAAACCCTCATAACTTTAGTCTTTTGAAGGTATGAGAAACCCTCATAACTTTAGTCTTTTGAAGGTATGAGAAACCCTCATAACTTTAGGCTTTTGAAGGTATGAGAAACCCTCATAACTTTAGTCTTTTGAAGGTATGAGAAACCCTCATAACTTTAGTCTTTTGAAGGTATGAGAAACCCTCATAACTTTAGTCTTTTGAAGGTATGAGAAACCCTCATAACTTTAGGCTTTTGAAGGTATGAGAAACCCTCATAACTTTAGTCTTTTGAAGGTATGAGAAACCCTCATAACTTTAGTCTTTTGAAGGTATGAGAAACCCTCATAACTTTGGTCTAAAACCCTTTTCGATCTTATGAAGAACTTTTTAACCGTCAAAGACTTCTTTAACTTCAAATTTCAAGTAATAACTCTTTGGTTTTTTGAAGCCCTTTAAATGAACGATTTCTCTTAGAGAAACTCTACTCAAAGTTGGAGTAAAAATTCCGTTTCTAAGAAACGATTACATCTTTCTTTAATCTTTTCTTTCTCCCATTATTTTTATTGGTTCATTCTCTTTTTCTCCCTCCTCTCTGTTCCATCTCTCTCTCTATCTCTTTCTCTCTCTCTCTATCTCTCTCTCTCTATCTCTTTCTCTCTCTCTATCTCTTTCTCTCTCTCTCTATCTCTCTCTCTCTCTCTCTCTCTCTCTCTCTCTCTACTTCTTTCTTCCCTTTCTAATTCACACACTATCTTCGCCTATTCAATTAGATCTTGATTAATTATTTTCATTGAAAATGCAGACTTTCCCTTTTGTTTCCACATCAACGAAAACCAAAAACAATTAGCCAAGATGAACCAAATTTTTCTTAGCATCAATTATGTCTTATTCCTTTTGTTTCCCGGTGTCAAATGTACCAATCAAGACCCATTTCAGTCTCTCCATGGTTACTCGCCTCCCTTACAAATTTCTGGTTGAAGGCTTTCTCGGAGGAAAGAGTATGCATTTGATCACATCTATCGGAATACAAACAGAAATCAATTAGGCTTTCCCCCAAAAGTTTCTTTATTCCTTGTCCCTTTCCAACTAAAACTTTATACTTTCTCAATACCCTTTACTATAATAACCTTCACTTGAAAATTGATTGAAAGTTGACCGTCAAAATAGACAGGGGGTCTATAAAAGATAGAAATAAGCAAATTGATACCGGGCAGACAGGGTTGAGATAACTAAATCATGAGCAAGACTGCGATAAGAGCAAGTGAATAGTACATTAGAAGAACAGACTTAACGATTTATAACCTTATCGGGCGTAGGGAAAGGGTGTGATTCCTAACTTCCTCTTAACCTATGCCTGTGGCACCTGACGCCAGTTTTCTGACCAATGGCGAGGTAAAAATGATAAAAAGAGACGAAAAAACATACGGAGTCCTAAAAATTACTTTACTGAAAATTACTGTACTGAAAATTACTGTACTGAAAAACAGCACCAAATACCCAATTCAAAAGCACGTCTGAATAAGACGAAACAGAACTAAAAATATCGAAGACGCAAAAGCAGCAAGACCGAAAGTTCCGCCTGAAGAGCAATTTTGAGAAAGTTGAAAAAGGACTGTTCTCTGAGCGATTGATTCTAGAACAATGACTATTTCTCCGCTCTTCAACTTTAGTTCGCTTCTCATTCTTCTAGACTCCACCGCAGGAAGAGCTGTCGTTCTTTTCAATACTTCAATCCCAGACCTGTGGTGAACTATGAACCCGACACTCTCTCTTTCACCGAAAACGGCCGCATTACCAATCCACACTGAGGACACATTGCTAATCCGTGTGACTCTGCTATGACATTGTTAAAAACTAGAAAGCTTGACTAACAGGGGTTAAATGGTCAATTAATACTGTATGTCAACAGGCCTCTGTTTAAACTCCCGCGGCACTCTTTTTACATTAACAGATCTGAATCTTACGCATCTTTATTTGCATCTCACTGTCTTTTTCTTTTTTCTCAAACTGATTTTTGCTTCCGGCGGGCCTCTGTATCATTTTCGGACGTATTATTAAACTTCTGCTGACCAATGAGATGCGTCCATATGTTGCCGGTCTCCGTGTGCAGGGACCATATGGAGCGGAAGCATTCCGCGACGGAAGGAAGCGGGGGGCGGTGGCCCGTCCGGAGAAACTCATTGTCCTTCATCCACTCCGGCAGCGTTTCGAAGTGCATTACATTCCAAGTTGCCTCTACCGTCTTCGTGATTTGACCCGTTTTCTCGTCCAATCTCTCGTCAACTTCCACCTTAAAATTTTCATTATGAAGCGGTATATTATCCCTTTGAAAACCCTCCCCCGATAAATTATCTCAAACTCAGACTATTTTTCTTACTCAGCTCCTTAAATCCTTATTTAAAACTTTCGCAGCCTCTGGCCATGAAGCTGAACCCTCAACACCAAAAGTGTCAACTATTAACTCTTCTGATTCTCCGTTCCACAAACTCTAATTAACTAACAATCGGCCTTCATAGTATGCTTCACCAACCCTAAGCTCGTCCTCATCCTTACTGGCTTCCTCCTCTTTTTCGCCCTCTACCAATCGCCTCCATTGACCCCCGCGACGACGGCGGTAACTGAGTTTAACAAGAGGCTTTTTTCCGATTCGGCACCCAAGGTGAACTTTCCACAGGCACAACCATTAGGGAAAGGGGAAGGTGTAAGGCTCATAGATCGTAAGCAATTTTGATCAAAAAAGTACAGTATCTGAGCGGGGGAGTTTGGAATAATGAAATTCTCTATTCTTTCTGCTCTTCTATTTCAACATTTTAGACTACCCCGTGAGAAGAATAGTCTATTTGAGAAGTTGAAACGATTGCGAGTGACCTTTTTTGAGCTACGCTCGAGCTCCATAGTTGGCTTGTTTTCAATCCAAAGCTGGTTTCTTCCTTGATGCTAATATATTTTGGAGAAAAACTTATTTTTCTTGCTACAAACTTTTTTGTTCAGTAATATTCCCGCTTCTATATATTTCTGTAACGTATTTTGAACTTTTGGAAGTGATAAAGGCAAGACAACAAAAATTTTTGAGGGGAATATTATAACTCGATGCCGTAAATTCGCCCTTCATCAGTGTGTCTATGGATCTACAGGAACGTTTTTCTAATCTCAAAAAACTCGGCCATACTGTACCGGTACAAAAGTAATTTCTATCATATCCGTCCGAGCTCTTACCGTATCGTTGTATGTACAGGTACACTCGCTCCTTCATCTTCACTCCCTGCCCCTCGAACCACACACGATCCCTTTCTGGAGCGCGTTCCCAGCAGTTCCGTGTCGGACCAGGCACCTGCACATCATACAATTTAGAATACAACATATGTAGTTTATGAGCTCTAATCCAAATTTTTTTGAAAAGAAAACTACCTTTCATTTTGGCGGTAAAGAAAAGGGGGGGGGGTGGAGAGCATGAAATAACGAACCTCTCCTTTCTCTGCTTCCGCTTTCTTCCCATTATTACAAGTCCCCCGCTTAAACTAGCGGTTGTTATTGTTGAACTTCCCAACTAGTGCAGTTGAGCTATGAAATACAAGATGAGACAATTTATAATAGTGACCGATCATGTTTCATCGATCTGTTTTCTTCTTCACTATCATTTTTTCTTTAGTGGCTAGCTGGATTATCAAAAATCGAACTCCATTCGAACCATGTTTCGAAACTATTAACCCACAATCACAGGTAAAATTTGTCTTGATTTTTCAATAGGTCGATCACTAAAGTAGGCTAGAAGTTTCACTTTAAACTCTACGAAACCTTGAGTTATGGCAAATGGAACGCTCTATGGTGAAAACTGTGATAAATTCATTCTGAGTGAGAGGGTCGGTAGGTCGGTCGTTCTCGAGATTTTTTTGCCAGTTTGCAGTTTACCTATGCCCACAATGCATATCTGACCAAACTCCTCTTCATCATCACTGTTCGGCTGTGAAGTGACAGTCTTTGAAGAAAACGTCACTTCATAGTTGCCTGGGGCAGATGTTTCCGAAGTCTTAGGCTCTGGGTTTTTCACCTGTAACCAGCTCTTTCACTTTACGTGTCAACTGTAAACCTGTGAATGAATGATTTTTAGGTTACACCTTTGTGTTACTTTACGGAATCAGATTGATAATGTATAAAATTGGATTCGCAATACTTGTATAACAAGCCTCTGGATGTCCGGTAGATACTTATTTATATGTCTAACCCCGAAGGGAACTGAATATTGTCTCTTCAATGATTCTTCACCTGAAGCTTGTAATTCATGGGATTTTAAATTGAAACGCCTTCATTTTAATTCATTTATCCACTCAATACTCAATGATTAAGACAAGGAGCGCAATAAGTCATACAATTCTACTATTATTCGGGTCACAAGTGGATTAAAGAAGGATGAGCGCTAGTGACTTCTGTGACTCTTCATCAGTTTGGACACCTAAGTCCTTGTGCATATCACTGAAAAAGCTTTGAAAACCAGAGTGCAGTAAGCATTGATGTATTTAAAACAGGGGTTAAATGGAGCCGCGCAATTTGGGTTTACATGTATCCGCCGCTCAAAGTTTGGAGGAAAAAAGAAGAGGGGATGAAGGAAAAGGGTAAGAAAAGAGAGGTAGTTTTTGTCAATAGTGTGTGTACATGTATCCGCCGACGGGACCGATCCGGTCACTATTTAACCCCTGATTTCAAAACGAACATTCAGAAATGCTACAAATATGATTAACTAAAACGCGAACCTGTACGGTGGTACTCCTCTCAATGACTCCGTCCTCGGTGGTTGATCGCTTCTCCTGAAGGAGTGTCCGAGCCTCTTCCAGCGCATCTTGAATGTTGCCGTCCATAGGCTACAAACTAAGAGAATTATAATTAACAACTTGTTTACTAAACATATGAAATCTGAGCTCGATTTGTTTATGACGTCGAAAAACAATGTATTTTTGAAAACGTCAGCTTCCGGGTTATCTAACAATATCGAAACAGATAAGTGTGTGCATGAATTTGAAAAAGTCATCGTTGCAAAGATGCTATATAGACGTTAGTCATCGTTGGAAAAAGGCTATATAGACGTTAGTCATCGTCGCAGAGGCTATATAGACATGTTTTTGCTTCCCAAGTTGACTTTGAGATACTTGTATTGTTTTACAGGGCACAGTTTTACTTAGGGGACGTGCTTCACTTGAGAGGGGCTTATACTTTAGTGTGTTCGTACTACTGCGTTCGATACATTATTTTTCTGTTTTTCGACGAATTCTGTCAAGTGATCGGCAGAAAAAATGGAAATTTTTTGTATGCGTTCTTGTTCTTAAGCCGTACGGCATCGTGAGCGTAACCTTTGCCTAAGCGTAAAAGCAAAAAAACAGTTGATAATAGCTAGAAACAGGTATGACAATTTACTAAATTAGACCGTTTCAAAGAACAATATTGTGGCTAATTAATTGTTCCATACGGCCTTGTGTTTAAGCCGTATGGTCTCGTTTACTAAGCCATACGGCCTCATTCGCAGAAACTGTACCTCAGCCTGAGCGAAAACTATTTGTGATAAGTGACCTGACCCCCTCCTCCGTCCAAGTAAAGTGGGCTCTAATCTACTTCAGGCGTCCATAAAGATTCTAGCCGTCCAAATAAATTCACAGAAATCTTCAGCGGACGGTTAATATTATTCTTCAGTGGTTTTTTCGCTTAGGCTTAGTTAAAATGTATGCTAAAGAGGCCGTACGGCTTAGGAACGAGGCCGCATGGAAGAATTAACCACAATAATGTAGTTTTTGTTACTTTTTAAAAACATATTTAAACGGTTAAAATTTATTTGGGCAGCTAGAATCTCTATGGACGCCTAAGTGTATTAGAGCCGTAAAGTGCCCCCTAAGTGAAGCACAGACCCCCTCAATTAACATTATGCCGTTTTAATGATACCCTATTGAGAAAAAAAAAACAAGAGCTACGAAAATTTTCGACTGAAAAGTGAAACATAACAAGATTTGACTCACACTTCTCTTCATTGTAGAGGCAGTGTATGAAGAGTATATCAGAGAAAGCTGCTACAAGAAACACGAAGGGCACGGAATGAACTCTGAAGGTTTCGTCTCAATCCCTACAGTAAAGCGTGCACGCGTAATCGATCGCAAGTGTTCGAATAGTGGAGGGTTTCAAATTCAACATTTACGAGAATCGACATTAGAAGATGCAAGTTATGCTTTAATACAAATCGTTCGCATGATGCTTTCTAGTTGAAAGCATGATGAACTTCGCTGATTGAGTTTTAGAGAGCAAAAACTCCTCATGCTACACAGCAGATGGCCGACATGAATATTAACAAAAATTGACTAATATTTGAAGAGTTTGCACGGCTAACGAGACCGTATCAAAAAAATTTAATGTTAAAAAAGCATCGTGCTAATGTCTGCAAGAAAAGAGGGTATGCCTATCAGGGAATAAGAGCGCCGAAATTTAGTAAACACTGAAAAGATATGTACCGATTATGAAGACGTTACAAGAACTTATTCGGATTACCAAACATCAAAGATAACTCGGAAATACTTCAAACAAACGATGATCACAGCAGAGAAATTTTCATGACTGAAACAGAGATTTTTCACGTCACAAGAACATTGTTTTGATTGACAGCACTTTCATGAGACCATGAACAAGCAGTTATTTCTTCATTCTGAAGAGGTGGACTTAGGGCTTAGTGGTACATGGTTGCTTCGAATGTTGAATCAGCGGAGATGGAGAGGAGGAAGGTAGAATAGCGAGTATGAAAAGCGGAGGAGTGTGCGAAAGCACATGAAAAAGACCCGACATGGGATAGAGAAAAGGGTACACTGACAATTATTCAGTGGAGTGCTCATGGGGTACTGAGAGAAAGCAGAGAGAGAGAAAGGGGTGTGGCACTAGGGCGACCACAGTGCGGCAGGGCAAACAATGAGCGTCCCTTTGTGCTAAACGTCTTTTTACCGAAAATCTGCCTTTTTGGGCGTCGATTTTTTGAAATTTCACGTTTTCAAAAAAACACGTTCTGATAAATAACCGGGCTCTTATTCCTTGTAGCTTTATTCTTATTATTATTATTATATTCTACTTTACATTATATTCGAGCGACAGAAGAGGAAGAATAGCACTTCGAACGCTACTGCTTGTCTCGCTCAACCTCCGCTCAACGCTCAGATCCCATAATCGATGATTTCCCGATGTGGCTTGTTGATCTTGATAAAGCGTTTAAATTGAAAAAAAATTATATTCTACTCTTATTCCTTATTATACTCTGCGTCTTGTCTTGCAGACATTGGAATACTAAACGAAAAATTGGCTTTAAACGCTACGAAAATTTTCTTCATAGGTGATAATTTCGAGCATCAGACTCCGGTTCTTGAAATAAATTTTTTTTAAATAAAAAACTGCTATTACATTAAAAAATAATTTTTACGCAGAAAAGCTTAGGCTTAGGCAAACATTTACGCTAAGGAGGCCGTACGGCTTAGGCTAACGAGACTGTCTAAAAAAAATGCCACTCTGCACTGTCTGGCGTCATGCCCGTGAGTATATAAGAGCCACTGCAGGAATGTAAAATTTGCTCAGGAACTTCAAAACTTCAACTCTGACGATCTTATTGTTCTTGCTTAATGATCCTAACACTACTTTGACATTATGATTACGAATGGTAAGATACCGAAAAAAGCTTCCACTCTCCTTCTCATATTTTTTATGATGAATAGTAAAAAATTTTTAAAAAACGTAAAGGTAGAAACTTTATAAAGAATTCAAGGCAAA
The DNA here is from genome assembly GCA_964056735.1 of Allodiplogaster pararmata. Lineage (NCBI taxonomy): Eukaryota > Metazoa > Nematoda > Chromadorea > Rhabditida > Diplogasteridae > Allodiplogaster > Allodiplogaster pararmata. The sequence goes on from OZ057405.1 coordinate 31,922,592, forward strand.
ACTGCGGATCTCTAACATAGATGCTGTCTCTGTTCAACAGGTGTGCTTATTAGCTCGGTGCTCAACAACAACAAATGATTGAAGGAACAGAAAAATTTTGATTTATCATTCACATTTAGAATTAGAATTAATTTACATATTTTTACTTTCAAAAAGGCAATAGTTCTTAACAAACAATGATGTTTGACTCTACCATTAGTTATATGAATGATTGAGAACACTGGAAAGAACATTTAAATTCGAAAAAAATAATGTTCCTGCGCAAGGTAGGATGATCCTCTATAATTTATAATTAGAGTTACATGTTTCACCCATTGCTTGCTGGGATATAAGACTAAAAGAAAGATAAAGTATAACTTTTATAATACTTGTCCTGGTGGTCACTAAAAATCATTTTGAAGAGCCATCACGTTAGAACTGCATTTCGGAATAAAACATTTCTAACATAGGTTTGTTTAATCCTAAACAAAGCTTTGAGCACCATTCCGATGATTTTCGTTTGATAGCAACTGAGTGACTATAAGAATAAACAAAATTGACTCGACAGAAAACAAACAAAAGGCTGACGATGGCTTTCAAACGTTTCACCCTCGTAAATCGATCTTTATTGAACATGTGATATTTTTGAATGTTTTATACTTATTTAGAAAAGTCAAGACTGCTTTATCCAAAATGAATTTTAATTTTTTCGATTTTTGCCGTAACAATATTTGGCGGGACCATGGTTCGATCCCTTTCGGACAATGGTCTCCCGTCATAACTCGATTCATAACTCATGGCGAGTGGCGAGTTATGAATCGAGTTATGACGGGAGACCATTGTCCGAATGGTTTATGATTTCTCAGTGAAAATCTATGCTCATTCCCTCACATCTTTTTCTGAAACATGAGTGGAAAAAGAATAAGAAGTTCAAAACGGATAATGCATCTTCGGAAACGAACGTTGAATCTGTTTTTTTTTTGGGGGCCACGTACCATTTTTGGTGGGAAATTAAAAAGAAAATAGTGTTGAGTGTTCTAGGATAAAAAGTGTTTTCTTCATCATTTCCAACGAAAAATGGTGCATACGGCCCTTGAAGTGAAATGAGCCCACTATATGTATGTACGTCATTAGTCAGTGTAATATTAAGTCTGCGAAGTTTCTGCGTGTACTTGATATCTTGGCGCTACCAAAGCACTTCGCTCGACCCACAAATCTAGACTCCTCCGAGCCTGTACTCTTTTGAGTAATTATTGTAGAACCCCAATAATAACCCGATTGGAAAAATTTCAAGTGATAATCGTGATCAGCGATTATGTGTTTTTCTCAAAACATAGCTGAAATCTAAGCACAACTATTACTTGACCTGGCTATGAACAATATATATAGACTTACAAATGAAGAAAGGCAAAATTATGCATAAGATATCACATTTCTGTAGATTATGCTGTCGATTCCTGAAAAAACTCAGTAATATTATTTACGGAGCTAGAACCGGTTCCAGAGCGTCAGCCTTTTGATGTACCTTCGGAGTTAGATTGGCGTCTTTCTGAATCATCGCATCTTATCGACGTCCTTCTCAATCGAGAACTTATCACCAAAGATTGATCGGTGCTCCCGTTATACTGACGATCTGCACAACTTCTTCCTGGACGATTGCCAGAAGAAGACGGTTCTCATCCAAATCAATTTCTGGTAAAGGACCATGCCTGAAAATTTTATTTATAGTGAACTGTAGCTTTAGAGTGTACTGTAATGTTAAGCTATAACTCTATTTTATAAGAGTAAATTCGCGACAAAAACTGTATTAAAAATATTTATTTGAAAGCGTCTCAGCCCGGCTCGACGCCGATTTGACAAGATTGCAAGGAGCTTCCCGGGTTTTGGAAGCAAGCTTCTACGTGTCCTCTCCTCTCTCCTAACAATGAGGTAACACGCTTTTTTCGGTAGAAGATAAACGTAATTGTTCGATACCGTTTCGCGAACCAGTTTTTGTCCACGGAATAGTTCAAACAAAGTATCAACAAGAAGAACGTAATAGAAGCTCCCAAATGGAGTTGCTCTACTGTACCACATGCTCACTCACTACTCCATTGCTGGCTCTCAATCTATTTACTCAGCCGTTCTGAAAATAAAATAAACTATGGCAGTCTGAGAAAATTCGAGACACGCCTCCGTAATAATATCAACATTCAGGAGAAAAGACAATTAAATCACGAAATTTGTTCATAAAGCAAATTTTAGAAAAAGAAATTTCTATCAGAATTTGAGAAAAAAGAAAGGGTAGAACTTGAGGAATTTCATTCCAAAGTTATGCTTTAAGCCTAGCAATTTACTAACTTCTTCGGCATTCTTGCACACTTCAAAAAACTTTTCGGTACTATGAAATCGAACAGCTGCAGTCTATGAAGATTCTTCAGCAAAACACAGTTGCTAATTGCTGTTTTAAAGTTTTCATTTCTCGACCCTTCTCAATCAACCGAAGATTCTGGAAGAAGATAGTTAATCCAATCGTGAAGAGCCCTTCAATCTTGATTACATCACTGAAGATTTAATATTACGGGCTCTCTCTTCCCTAGAACCTAAATGTAACACGTCTCCTGAATCAATCCCCAATATTGTCCTTAAAAAATATCGCTTTGCTCTCCTTAAACCACTACGTATTCTATTCAATAACAGCCTTATTTCTGGTGCTGTCCCCATGTTATGGAAAACATCGATAGTGAAACCAGTACATAAAAATAAGTCTCGAAACCCTGTAAACAATTATAGACCTATTTCTCTCTGCTGTTCATTAACACAAGTCATGGAGAAAATTATTGTAAACGTAATATCTTGTTATTTAGAAAGAGAATCTTTTATCGCCTTTCCAAGCTGGTTTCAGAGCTAGGTGGTCAACTGTGAACTCTTTAGTTGAATCTAATTCGTTTATTGTTGATTCATTATCTCAAAGCATACATATTGATATCATTTTTCTTGAAATCAGTAAAGCTTTCGATTCTGTAGATCATAGATTACTTTTACATAGGATAAATCATTTGGCATTTCTTCATCAGTCATTAAATGGTTAACTGATTATCTTTCCGGCCGCTCCCAAACAGTTATAATTGAAGAGAGTGAATCTGACTCGATTCCTGTAATCTCAGGTATACCTCAAGGATCATCGCTAGGACCATTGTTATTTTGCTTTGTATTGACTCTGTTAAAGAAATTATTCCCGACTCCATCAGATTTTGTCTATTCGTCGATGATATTAAAGTAATGGGACGCGTACCGTTCTCTTGCAATGATATTCAAATGGCATTAGATCGTATAAATTATTGGTGCTTAGAGTGAAATTTGTCCCTATCCACACCTAAATGTAATGTACTTTAAATGTAATTTAGGAACATCTAATGGAGCGTTAGAATATCACTTTTCACTTTGCTAACTGATTTTCTGCTATCTGGTTTTTTTGAACGCTCCAATGTCTCACCACGAAAACACGGACTACGGTAAAAAGAAAGAACACATGCATTCTAAGGGAGCGTTAGAATTCGCGAAAACATAATGAAACATAACGATATCCGTTTGAACTCTCTAGCTGCAAGAAAAAAAGACATCGCTGCTCATGTCTCGAACGTTATATTTCTCTCACTAATTGTACACATTTTAGGTTCTTTCTTTTTACCGTAGTCCATGTTTTCGTGGTAAGACATTGGAGCGTTCAAAAAAACCAGATAGCAGAAAATCAGTTAGCAGGAAAAAAAATCAGTTAGCAAAGTGAAAAGTGATATTCTAACGCTCCATAACTCTCGCAATGTCTACTACCTGAAAAATCAACCACTAGTAGTCGGTAGAATTGCTAAAGATCTTGGTGTAATCATATCTGATCAGTTCTGTAATCGTAACCATTTTGATGACAAAGCAAAAAAAGCTTCGCTCTTGTTAACATGTTATCGAATGCCTAAAACATTTGTTCATGACTAATAGAATTGAATTTGATGTATTTTAACTCCCCCAAACCCCTGACACCGCCACTAAGAAGAAAGTCCATGCTTCTTCATGTTGTTTTTGTATTCTTTCTTATGAAACTCATTGTGTTTGGAATAAAGAAATGAAAAGACTTGTTAGTGATGACACTGAAGCAGTTATCCTTTGGTGATGAAGCTATCAATCAATAACCTCTTTTATAAAGCTTTCAATCAATAACATCTTTGATATAGCTATAAAATAAAATAAAATTTTATAGAGCTATCGATCATTAACATCTTTGATGAAGCTATCAATCAATAACATCACTTAGATCATACTTAGTGAAAACGACGACATGAATCGGCTGAAGTGTATATCTCAGTGTATGCGTGTAGCTTTCCGTCGAGTACAGCGCATATCCTTCGATCGCTACAGGTTTGTCAGTGGGTAGTCTTCTCCTGAAAGTTCGTGGAAACTGGAACAATGAAAAGACCGAAAATTGAACTTTCGCTCAGTCAAAAAGTAATTCCCGGGGTGGAATCGAACCTGCCCTCTCTGTCTTACCGCTAAAAAGGGAAAGAAACCTTATGATGTGTCTTTAAAGAGGGAAATACCCACAGTACGTGAGGATATGCCTGTGTCGAGATAGAAAGAGAGAGAGAGAATAAAATTTTCATGTTTAATAAAAAGGAAATCTTTAAACGATCTTCTGCTTTTTTTAATGGAAACAGAAACTTGCCACAGAAGAGATTATATTTTTTCAAAAAAAATTGGAATTTTGAAAATTTAAATGTTATTTATATGATGTAAATATGTATATCACTTATTTGACAATTGTTAAGCTAATCTATTCTTTCCTCATGTTCAATTGTAAGTAAATTTGTGCGTTTCTGCATCGAAAGATGTAGATTATATATATATATATATATATATATATATATATATATATATATATATATATATATATATATATATATATATATATATATATATATATAAAATGAGCTTCATTAAAAGTTGCATATAACAAGGCTGAAAAGATGAACATAAAGGTGAATTTCAAGACATTTAAGGCAAAGTGCTCCAGAGCCTTCGCAAACCTTGCTTTGGTCCACTTGACGAACTCGGCTCTTCTGAGCCTGCGCCATTCTCCCCAAGTCGTGGCAGCTCTGCTGGCCTTCTCCAAGGAGTTCGGCCAGTAGGGCGGGCGAATCGCCTGCTGCTCTCTTCTACTGTTACGCGGGGTCTGCAATGCGCCCTCTATCCGCAAGCCCATTTTCCTCTTACTTTCAATTCTTCTCAACGTCTATCCTTCTCTCTCTTTTGTATTGATTAAACCATAGCACGGAAAAAAGCTAATCCACCAAACTCTTCTCAAACCGGGAGCAGAACCATTACCATTACAACACGGTGACATATTGCTTAGTATACGGAACGTGACTAAGCATTTGAAGATATGTTCTGAAACTCTCAACAGCAACTAAAACTTAACCGTTGAATTAAATTCGGAGCCGCAACTTTCCCTTTGTTTGAGGGAAGGGATCAACACGTTTTTGTGAATAACTTGAAGATTACAGTAAGATAATGAAATCACTGAAGTTTTCACATCTACGGCCTTCTATGCTAAAAAAAGATATCCACCAGCCGGAATGAGGTGATGGGTTTGCCAGGCAGTTTCTCGAGCCCTCGCTCGAAGACGAGATCGGGGCGAGAACGATGAAGATACTGTAATTCAAGGCTTTTAGGATGGCGCTATCCTATATAAAATTAAATGTCTTGAATCACGTGAATGTGCACTGAAATCCAAGTTATATACTTTGTCCGTTCAAAAAGTTAACTAGTAATGATCTTTCTCGCGCTTAGTCCGGTCTCACATCATGCACGCGGTTTTATGAGAGGTACAGACCTATCCTAGTGAAATCAGTGACTACTTTCTGCTTTGTTAGATCTTTTCAGACTGAGAGTCTGGCACAATAATCGCGCACACTAACATCATGACACACTCATACATTCAATTATTAGATCATTTATCAAATTTTACTTAAAAAAGATAAAACGATAATATGTCAGTAAAAGAACCTTCTTTTTTTGAAGACACTATGATAAAAACTGAAAAAAATGACAGTAATCATTGAATTTTGAGGAAACAATCTTATGAGCTGACCTCATTCGAACAAGAAACATCCATCGTTGGAATAGACGAGAGTATCTTATTGGGTAAGACTGGCTCAGGACTTGGGGGCTTCTCTGAAGGCTCTATCTGTATCTTCTCTTGCGCTTCCTTCGCTCTCTGCCATTCACTAAAACCCGAATATGACAAAGCATCGAGAATGGTGCACCTTTCGCCAAACCTATAATATAATCCCGACTGGAATGAAAATAAACGAGCCAAACGGGTTTTTACTTCATAAACATGCTTTTGAGAGCTTAAACATGAAAAAAGATGCCCGGAAACTTGAAGTCATCATTCTGCGTCTGCTGTGACCATAGGTTAACTATCTACTGGCTAAAACTTTATAGGGCGGCCGACCCACCAAACCTCTCCCTCACTGATCTCGAAAACAAAATTCCAGTGTTTTTTCCAGTGTAATTTGAAGAAAACATCTTAATTTCTACAATAAAAATTTCATTATCCGCAAATGAGCCCGAACAGGTTTTTTCAAATTAAAAGTAGAAACTTTAGACCTACTCGGGTATTGATAAATCAAGATATATTTAATCTATGGCCGTAACCCTCACCTGGCGGGTCTCACCACGAATCCTGCTCTTTTGCACCTTGAATATACTGCGTACTGTGCCATGCTCACCTTCTGCAATCCCAGAATAGCAAAGCATTCCTGGGATAAAATTCGAATTTTTTTCATTTTCCGTTTAACTACAAGACAGAGTTTATAACATCGAGGAGAAAACCGAGAAAATCAAGTTTTTACTTTTATGGTAAGATTAATTATATGCTTATGATTTTATCATATGGTAAATTAGAGTGAAAAAAGCCTCGGCCGATATGGATAAGAACTGAAGTTTACTTTTTTTTTACTCCCTTACCCCAGTTTACTTTTTTTTTTACTCCCTTACCCTTATCTCTCTCTCTCTCTCTCTCTCTCTCTCTCTCTCTCTCTCTCTCTCTCTCTCTCTCTCTCTCTCGAAAATTACTCTGTTTCACAACCGGTGGGTCTTTGTCTGCTCTCTTTGCTGATGAATCTTTTTGGAACGCACTATGAAAACCCCTTAACGAACACTCGCATCTAAACTCAAACTTGTAAAGATGATACATCATACGGTCTTTTTCAGATTTTTGAGCACTCAAAACAAAGTCATATATGGAGAAAACACTCATTCATGACTTGCTGAAATGCCAACCCTGACAACTACGGACTGACTTCTAATCCGATCGGCCGACCATCTTCGCCATAGCGAATGAGAGCGAGACCTGCCTCGGCCAGGAAGACCGCCTCCTCTGGGAGAAGAGACATGCCACCGCCACTCATGGGGCAACCCATCAATGGAGAGTGCTGGGCCTGAAGAGAGATAGAGATACAGTAAGGTGAAGAGAGATAGAGATACAGTAAGGTGAAGAGAGATAGAGATACAGTAAGGTGAAGAGAGATAGAGATACAGTAAGGTGAAGAGAGATAGAGATACAGTAAGGTGGAGAGAGATAGAGATACAGTAAGGTGGATGTTGCCTGGAAGACCGAATCGCATTAGAGCAGTTAAAGTGAACTTTCATCCAGAAGGGGAAAAACTTTTAAAAAATTGACGGAAAATTCCCTTTTTTTCCTTCACGCTGATTATGAAAAGAGTTTTTACAACTAAAAAGCCTTGGAGAACTCAAAAAACTGACGATGCTCCGGGGTGCGATAAACCTTGGGTACGCGGCTGGTCGGTAGATCAAAAGGATGACATCGCGCCTGTAATCAGCACGTTTTGACTAAATAGAAGCAGTATTGAAAGACAGACAGAGAGAGAAAAATGAAGAAAATGAAAACACTTACTTGCTTAGAGTGAAAAAAAGAAAGAAACAGAGTATGAGAGGGAGAGAGAGAGAGAGAGAGAGAGAGAGAGAGATAGAGAAAGCTCTTTTCCTCCATCTACTTTCCTCTATTTTTTCAGAGAAAAAAATTGCCAAAGTTCTCAGACTTACATCGGACGTATTCGCGGACGAATGTAGCCCGTCCACTCCTTTTCGGCCGGACGTTCTTCTGGAACAAAACATGCCTAGGTTCGGGATGTAACACGGGAATGTTCATTTATGGAAGAAAATTCTCAAACTTGAAAACCCGATTTTTTTCATGTTTACAAAAGTGAGAGCCATTCTTTTCGCTTCAGTTATCTGTATTTATTGGATTTACCTTACTGTAACCTGCAATATTTTGTTGACAAAAAGGGTTTTTTTTTAAATGTGTTGGTAATTCCGGGTGTCTTTTCAGGGGAAAAACCCGGCTTCGTTTCCCAGTAGGCAGCGAATTGTTTTGCTCATCAACCGTTTTTAACCGTAAAAAAGTAAAACTAATTTGCTCACATACAGTCAGATACATACAGGATTTGTTTGAATTTTCACGTGAGGAATTTTTCTGATTAGCAATAAAATGACGTATTGAGTGTCCAATTGGAGCAACTGTTGCATTTTGAAAGGTCATTTTTATTGCTAGTCAGGAAGTTTCCAAGCGGAAAAATTCAAACAAAACCTGTATGTATCTTACTGTATGTGAGCAAATTACTTTTACTTTTTACGGTTAAAAACGTTTGGTGAGCAAAACAGTGCGCAGACTTAGGAAAAAAAAACTCGCTTATATTTCTTACTGAGGACGATCTCCATCATTCAGAAGACCTAGCGAATTTCATAAGACTGACCTCTGTTTTGCATGATTCTTTGGTCTCGATGACGTAATTCTTCTCTCCTTAATAATAATAATACTTTATCGCAAGGGTGATTTCGGAAGGGGCAGGTAGGGGATCAAATAGAGGAGTGATTCGTATTAACACCAAGGCGTGACACTTTTCAAAGTGAGAAAAAGAGGTAAGTCGAGGAAAAAGAGGTAAGTGGGTCTGGAATCGAGAATATGAGGACCTTATCCTTTCTTTTTGCATACTCTGAGAGAGAGAATTTCTCTCCCAACTTTGATCCATTAGGTTTTCGCGCCTTTCTACTGTAAGTGTCTTAAATGTAAAACGTCTCTCATCCTCAATGCGCGAGATATCTTTGTGCACATTCATGCATCCTGTATATTATAACTACTGATATTATCCCTTTTTCCATAGTTTCCTTCTTTATCACAGGAACTCGCTGTCTACGTCTTTGCTTTTATTTCATAATCGTTTTTTAACATTTACACAGTTTGAAAACATTGGTGCCTGATTTAAATCAAATCGAGTAAATTTTTGAATAAACAAAAAAATCTGTCTTCTTCCCCCTTCCTCGCTCTCTCTTTTTTCTCTCTCTTTAGGCTAAAGACTTTAGCCCAATGAGCGGAAACGGAACCAATTGTTTCTGCCCAGGAGTGCGAGCAAGTTACCAATTACGTTACCGAACAAACATTTCTACTTAGTGTTTCAATGCCGTATGATTGGCTCAAAGGCCTTTTTCTCTGGCTATTACTAAACCAAGCCCTTCACGCCCGTTCATTACTATCCACGTCACTGCGCGGGAAAATTCTTAACTTCGCCTCATGCGCTTTATTTAGTTTCTAAAAAAATTTTTTCTTCATGTTTTTTTCTGCTTAGGCAAAAGTTTACGCTAACGAGGCCGTACGGCTTAGGCAGGGGTTAAATAGTGACCGGATCGGTCCCGTCGGTGGATACATGTACACACATTATTGAAAAAACTCCCTCTCTTTTCTTACCCTTTTCCTTCATCCCCTCTTCTTTTTTCCTCCAAACTTTGAGCGGCGGATACATGTAAACCCAAATTGGGCGGCTCCATTTAACCCATGGGCTTAGGCTAACGATCTTGAAACGAAGACATAGTGATTGGAGGTAACTGATCTTGTAACCAAATGATTATGTAGTTATAGAAACTATTTTTCCAGAACTTAGCGTTTTTTTCACGCCGACAATGCATTTGTTAGATGACACTGGGAGCTGTACCGGGAGGATATAGTTTTCATACCTTACGTGATAAAAAAGAGAGCGCTGGGTTTGATTTTGCCCCTTAGACCAACTTTTTTCGGCGATGTATTTGACTGTATTTGATACAGAGATCGTAATCTCTTTATTGTATGACAAAATCCTGGCTTTGTCTGGGTCGAAAAAAATCCAAAAAGCACATTTACTACAATCTAAGCTTTCTCAATCCTCATTAATTGACATTTTACCTCTTTTGTGTAAATTTTCACCAATCGACGTGCAACCTAATCATCTACCAACACCCACTATTCTATTCTGTTATGATCCGTAAACCTCGCTTTATACACGACCCTGCGATGTAGAACAAAGCTTTGACAAATGACAGTTTCTTGCGTGATCACTTTTTCGCACATTCGTAGCTTTAAGGTTCTTTATGAATTTTTGAATAACAAATGTTTATCACAGAAAGACACAAATAAATTTCTAGCTGAGTTTAACTGGGGTCAGTAGATATGGGCTGAGAACTCTTGCAGCTATTCCATTTATGAAGAAGCATCCGTATCCATTAATACACTCCAAACATTTGTCTATACAAACATCATACGAACACATTTGTACTGCAAATTTGATTATCTTCGCACACAAAAATCAGTTTTACTCTGCAATGAATTCCTTTTAATGCACATTCAAGGATGAAATAAGTGTTTGGATAATCGATGTTAAATCGGTGTACAGCATGTTAGATGTTCTGCAGAGGGCTCTCGCAACGAAGCACTGCATACAATAATTTTTTCTGAACCCTTCAATTTCCACTGGTTGCCATAGACAATGTAGCAACTTCAAAAAAGAGCTGAGATTGTCTATACAGGAACTTGTACATTTTATAAAATTTCTAACTACCAATCAGAAGTTGCACCAATAGAACACTTCTCGAATTTTTTGCGGTACTGTACAGAAAAGTTCAAACAAAAATCTATTTGAGAATAATCTTCACTCCCGCAATGGTATGCAATCAATGCCATGTTAGATACAATTCAGCGAACCAGTAACACTTACAATGCTCTAGATAGTCATTATTCTCACCCAAATAATCAATTCCAAGGCAATTTCATTTCAGAAAGCAAGGACCTTTTTTCACCTGCATCGCGGGTGAAACCTATGATAATCAGAACTTTTGGTTTTCCATGGCATTTTTTATTTTTCATCGCTGTCTATTCTCTGCTCTTGTAACACTATTTATGGCCCACCCTGTATTCTCTGCTCATGCCGTTTCCTCACTTATTTTTCGTCTCTACATCTCTCTTTCGTAACAGCAAGGCATGAAAGAGAAGTTTTTATGGAATCAAAGCGGAGAGAAATCAGAGAGAACCATTTTGAAGGGGTCAATACTATAATTAAAATTATAGTAAGATTTTATTGGAATTGATGTAGAAAACAGTGTCGGGTGGTCGAAAAGAAAGGGGAACTGACGGGACGCTAGTACTGAGAATCTAGTTGTTTAAATGAGCCGAAACTTCTCTTGGCCCTTCCCTCTCAAGCCCCTTGACAATCGAAAGGGCAGCTATTTGTATAGAATATTGAAAATTGATACCCCGACTTAATGGAACATGGCTAATGAAAAACGAATGCTCGTGATATAATGTCCAATAAAAAAATAAGAAGCTCTAAGAGTAGAAAAGAGGCGAGTAAATTGCTATACAGACAAACTGTTAGAGTACGGTAGAAAAGAGGCGAGTAAATTGCTATACAGACAAACTGTTAGAGTACGGTATAATGGAAACTTTATAGTACACAAATATCATACCATAGACTACCCGCCATAGCATGCCAAGATCGACATTAATCGAAACGAAATATCTTATTAACACAGTTCGAAGATCATCAATGAGTTTAATTTGAAAAAGTTCCGTTGCACAATATCTACAGTAGCTCATTTCATCGTATCACTTGACTTCTTTCGATCTTCTTCGCTTTTTGTGTTGAGCGGTGGCGTGATCTTGGTGTTTAGAGGCGAGGCTAAATCTCTCTCTCCCGATTAGTCAGTGATCAGTACAAGTCAAGCGGCATGAAGATCTTTCGACATGCTCGCTGTGCTGGTCGCTGTGGCTGATCTTGGCGAGGCATGACACTGTGAAACCGGGGAGGCAGCTTGCAGATCTCCTCTCTGTTACAGATAAGCAAGGGTCAACGCAGATTGAATAGAAGAAAACAAAAATAAAAAAGAGATTGTAGGAAAGAGAAGTGGAGAGAGACTACATTTGAAAAAAGAGAGAAATAGAGGGATGGAAGATACACAAACGAAAAAGAAAGAAAGAGAGAGAGAGTGTGTAGATAGATCGAGGAAGGGAAAAGAAGAGAAAAAAGGGAGAGATAGAGTGGAGAAAGAGCGAGGAAGGGAAAAGAACACAGAAAAAGGAAGAGAGAGCAAGGAATGGGAAAAGAAGACAGAAAAAGAACGAGAGAGAGAGAGAGAGAGTGGAGAGAAAGCGAGGAAGGTGAAAGAAGACAGAAAAAGAGAGAGAATAGAGAACAAGACAGCGAAAATGTTTGAAAAAACCCAGATGAATAACCGCACTTGTACATTTGATCGAGTACATCCCGGGACAGAGTCTGCCCGTACTTATCGATCGCCGTAAACTGGAGGTCCCTGAATTGAGTCTTCTAATTAATTGCCCATTTCAGTATGGCAGCGCTGGAGATTCACATGTCTAGGGCTACAAAAACTATCTTCAACTTTTGACGAAACGCAATAAAAAACTTTAAACTTGGAAAGATTTTGAGGGCAAACAGTTTACAGCTCAAATATTTTTCTCAATTAAAAAATAACCGGAAGAGGGGAGGATGCCGAGCGAGAACGACGCCTGCTTGTGTTACTCGCCGATGCTCGTTGCACATTGCCTGAAACCAGATGATATATGAAAAAAGAAGAAAATAATCGAAAGGGGAGAGAGATCATTAAAGGAAAAAAGAAGAAAAAAGGCAGTTTGATAGAGAGGAAGAGGAGAGAAGAAATAGAGAGTAAAGAGAGATAGAAAGAGAGATAGAGAGAGAAAAAGAGAGAGAGAAAGATAGGGAGAATCAAACCCAAAAAGACTTAAAGCTGCTTACCTGTATGGCGTTGAAGAGCTGGTTGTTGCTGATGGCAGTGATGACCGTCTCCCACACCTGAGATGACCTAACTGCCGCTTTTGCTGGGTCCACAAACTGAAACCTTCTTGGCTTCTCATCGAAATAAATCGGTGAGCTCCTCGGTTTATTTGTTTTATTGGCATTCTAAGCATTCTATTGGTTTTATTGGTCAATATTTTGGGATTCTAAGCGAATGACTTTTGTTTACAGCCCTTATTCCGTTCAAAAGTTACGAATATTAAAATATTCAAGGTGTACTTAAAATACAGAGAGTCTATGCAAAAGGGAATCTAATCAAAGAATATTTCACTGTCCGATAAACTTTCACACCAATAATCTAGTTATGCTCTCTTCAGTAAGAAAGATGAGGATTAGGACAGTGAACAATTTTTGGCTCATTCATCACCTCGAACGCACATTATCTCCCTACTTTTTGACTGAATTCTTTGTATTCTTTCCGATCGAGAAGAGACCAAATTTTGAAGCCAATATAAATATACTGCAGTCATTTCTTACAAAAAAGTTTCATAGGGAATAGGGGGGAGAGATGAAGAGAGGGAGAATCAAATAGAGAGAGAAAGAGAGAGAGAGAGAGAGAGAGAGAGAGATATTGAAAGAGAGAGGGAGAGCGAGGAAGGGGGAGAGAGGGAGAGAAAAAGAGGAAACGAACATTGACGTTCTCCGGGTTGCAGAAGTAGAGCGGGATGACGTCCACATGCAAGTCTGGTCGATCGAATGCACAGCGAACCTGGGAACGAAATTCACTCACAAATAACCCATATTATACATTATTTCGACTCGCGACTGTTATAGGTATTTATTTGTTTGTATTGCATTCCCAACTTCCTATGGTAAGCTATGGGTCTCGCTCCAAAACAAGTTGTTTCCTCTCAATTATTGTTCTGATTTTCATTCTTCAAATGTTCACTCTCCAAAGGTGGTCGTATCTTCTACCTCAAATTCAGCTCCGATATAATATTCAGTCTAAGCGCCATGCAGTTCGTCCGGATGACTCAAACTCGTCTCATATTACTTGCTCTACTTGACCGATCGTTCTGCGGTGTTGTTCACAATTTAACATTATCTTGCTGTGAAACTCCCCTTGTTAGCAGATGAGTCTTGGCAACTCATCCTTTGGTGGATCAAGTAATCCGAAAACTAGTTTTTCGTTCTACCCGTTTCTTAAGCAACTGGTAGGAAACAGTCTGTGTGCTACTCCTGCTGATTTGCCCTGCTGACATGTAAATTCCATCCGAGCCAGTCGAAGATGTGACTGGGCAAGGAGAGTCGTCGCATGTAGTAAACAAGGTTCCAGAAGATGAGCGGGTGCGAGAAAATCAGTGACTTTTCCTATAATTTCAATAAATACTTTTTTAACCTGTCGGGAGTGGCATAATGATAGTGTGTTCGACTATTGTGCGAAGAGTCACGAGTTCGACTCCCACCCCGGACAGATCCATCCAAAACCAAGAGAGTTAAGAAATGTTGGTAGTGCTCTGGCACGTATCTGACTCTCCCCACTGCTGCTTGTTACACTAGCAGTGACCCATCATGCCTACCAGGATAGGTCTGTCCAGCATCTCAGAGGAGCACGCACCCTGCTGCAAGGCTGGAGCAAGCGCGAGTAAGATTATTATTACATGTTTAACCTGTAACTTTCCTCACGCTTGTTCCCGCCTCGCAGCCGGGTACGCGCTTCCAGAGATGCGGGACAGAACTACCCTGGTAGAACCAGTGGCTGCGCGCAGGGTCACTGCTAGTGTATATAGCATCAATGGAAGAAGTCAAATTCGTGCAAAGCAGTGCCAACAATACTTAACCCCCTTGGTTCGGGTGGATATTTTCGGGGTGGGGGCAGGGGTTAAATGGTTACCGGATCGGTCCCGTCGGCGGATACATGTACACACACTATTGACAAAAATCTCCCTCTCTTTTCTTACCCTTTTCCTTCATCCCCTCTTCTTTTTTCCTCCAAATTTGAGCTGCGGATACATGTAAACCCAAATTGGGCGGCTCCATTTAACCTTTGGGTGGGAGTCGAACTTGTGACCCTTTGAAAAATAATTGCACACACTACCATTGTACCACGCTCGGAGTTGTTCTTCCTTCAATATCTTAATTCATTTCTTGACTCAATAATACTATTTTCGTTTGTTTCGATTTCCTAGTCCGTCCTATGGTATTTGTCACAAACATAACAAAGCGAGGCTCCTTTACTTTTATGTACCTTTATTTCTGAGCCCTCCTCTGTATATTATGTTAGCAGTGAATCCCAATAAGTTATAATTAGTCGATAATGCTGTCAAAGTTCAACATGAAAATATTAATTCAATATTTGTACCAGATTTTCTCTAAAACTGTCAACAAAATCATCGAAAACTAATGACGATTAAATCTTTCTTAATTAAAAAAAACGAAACAATCCATGACCAGATATCTCAATATAACGATCAAAAAATTGAGATTCAGTCGAGTTAAATCCCGAAATACTTATTATTCGACTTCTCGAAGACACTTCATCAGGATTCTTCGATCCGCCCACCTCTATCTCTCTTTCTCTCTTTTACATACCGCAAATGCATGGATATCCTGCGCTAGAAGCGTCTCCATATCTTTTCTTAAGACGAGCGGCGAGAGGAAATTGAAGGTGGACTCTCTAACACACTCTGCCAGGAGGGCCGTCTCCTCCTCCGACAATTCCTTCTTAAAAGCAAAATGGCTGACGCTTTCTTCTCGCAAGCAAGACAAGATGATTGTACATATCGCAATCGTATGAAGTACATAGCTATGTGTGTTCAGTACATCAATGGTTACGGGACGGCTCTCAGGTCAGTACATCAATGGTTACGGTACGGCTCTCAGGTCAGTACATCAATGGTTACGGGACGGCTCTCAGGTCAGTACATCAATGGTTACGGGACGGCTCTCAGGTCAGTACATCAATGGTTACGGTACGGCTCTCAGTTGAACAGCACGGTATGTTCGATTCCACCCCACGAAACAACTTTTTTCTTCTTTATTTTTGTATTGAACTATGCAATAACTTTAGCAGTCGAATTTAATTTTACCGACAAGATAGATACCATTCCTATCAGAACTATTACCTCCAAAAGAAGACTACACCTTTTACTTGCTCACTACCACAAACAATGAAGATGTTCGATTTTCGGCACTCAATAGGTTTCTAAATTCCACGCATGAAAATTCGTGAAAGCAGTAACTAAATCAAATTGCACAGAATTTCATTTTTTTTTGTAATCGATAGATCGCTAAATTAGGTTGAAAGTTTCGGTCGATCGCTAAATTAGGTTGGAAGTTTCCATTTCTTCTTCTTCTTCCTAGCGTTATTCTTCTTCTTCCTAGCGTTTCCATTTCTTCCCTAAGTTTCCATTTCCAACTTGACGAAACCTGTCGAGGCTGCGTTTTGGCTAATTCAAAGTTTTAGTTATGTCGATATGAAAAATAGTTTTCTTTAAATTCTAGCTGAGAAAACTCTGATACATTCATTTCGAGTGAGGGTCGGTGAGTGAATTGGTCGCACATTTTTTTGTCGCTAGTTTACCCATGGTGTCAATCGCTTATTCGAAAAAAACTCAATTAAAGTATGTTATATCAAACATTGAAACAAAGCGTTCGAATGAAATTGAGTCGAACTTTTGGTTCCGTGCTTGGTGGCGCTTTTCTCTGCATTCCGTACCAGCTGGAGCGGCCCGATGAACGGACATACCGCGTACGGACCCTCAGCTCCGGCACGAATGAACCTTTTTCACGGCGGACTGTAACTACATTTATATTTTACTTGTTTATTTTTCTTCTTGTTTTTGTTTGAGTGTAAAAATCTGCCTGGGCTCAGGGGGGGCACTCACTGATGAGCCCATACCAGAGAGTGTCAAGGTCTGCCTGGGATGAAGGAAGGCACTCACTGATGAGATCCTACCAGAGAGTGTCAAGGTCTGCCTGGGCTCAGGGGGGCACTCACTGATGAGCCCATACCAGAGAGTGTCAAGGTCTGCCTGGGATGAAGGAAGGCACTCACTGATGAGATCCTAACAGAGAGTGTCAAGGTCTGCCTGGGCTCAGGGGGGGCACTCACTGATGAGCCCATACCAGAGAGTGTCAAGGTCTGCCTGGGCTCAGGGGGGGGCACTCACTGATAAGACCCTACCAAAGAGTGTCAAGGTCTGCCTGGGATGAAGGAAGGCACTCACTGATGAGCCCCTACTAGAGAGTGTCAAGGTCTGCCTGGGCTCGGGGGGGGCACTCACTGATGAGCCCATACCAGAGAGTGTTAAGGTCTGCCTGGGATGAAGGAAGGCACTCACTGATGAGCCCCTACTAGAGAGTGTCAAGGTCTGCCTGGGCTCGGGGGGGGGGGGCACTCACTGATGAGCCCCTACCAGAGAGTGTCAAGGTCTGCCTGGGCTCAGGGGGGGCACTCACTGATAAGACCCTACCAAAGAGTGTCAAGGTCTGCCTGGGCTCAGGGGGGGAACCTCACTGATGAGCCCATACCAGAGAGTGTCAAGGTCTGCATGGGATAAAGGAAGGTACTCACTGATGAGCCCCTACCAGAGAGTGTCATGGTCTGCCTGGGCTCATAGGCGAAACAGACAAAATTGACTCATAATTTATAGTTACAAATTATAAGAAAGAAACATTTCATCTTTATTCTTTAGTTATTTTACTAAATTTTGAGTACTGAGTGACGCGCATCGTGGAGATTAATTAGACAGTGAAAGTCTTTGTCGTGCCAGTGAAGAGATACGGTGTGGTTTCGTGCAAAGAGTTCGAACTCCTTGCACGAAACCACACCGCATCTCTTCACTGGCACGACAAAGAAATCGTGAATCAAATCGTGGTAGAAATTTTTCCAATCGATGTATCACACGAATAATAACTCACCTGGCCCTCCTCCTTCATCCAAATGGCAATTCGGACACTCGATCGTCAAGGTTTGATCATCCACCTAGGTAAAAACTCTGATAAGGATTATAAGATGTTAGTGAGGTGGAAAACTCTGATTCAGACTAGTCCGATTCCGATTTCTATCTACCAAAAAGAAAAAAAACGAGTCCCCATCATGACTGAGCCGTAAATATTTCAAGGTAATTTCACTAAGGCCTAATTTTTCCTCTCCTTACAGCATTTTACCTCCATAAGTCCAATCAATACCTTCCACGCCGACATGATATCCTCGTCGTAGACAATTGTCATACAAACTGGACATCGCGAACACGTTGAAAGTGAAACTTCGAGGACGATCGAAGATGTCGCTGACTCTGCAGAGCGAACAACTTTGGGAGCTTTTTCGTTCAACTTTGGTGGTGAATCCCCGGACATTTTATTTTCTTCGCATTCGGACAAAAAAATACTTTCGTGTGTGGGCTATTTAGAATTTTTTTGTAGCTTCATCCATCTAATTTCGTAATAAAAACTAGGTGAACCAAAAATCCTTTTTTTCCGTTGCATCTAAATTACCAAACGAGTATTCAACTTAACGTAAAGTCTTCTCACCGACCCAACCCTTTGTTTTCCAACACACTAATTAGTTTGGCAATTACGCTGATTTTCTTATGACTGAATAAGGAGCCAGCCCTACTCATCAGCAGCATTCCTTTAACGCTCCCAGCCATAAAAATATATGACCCAAACAAAATAAGCTATTACTATGTGTTCTATTTGTAAGAAATTGTTATTGTTGTTGTTGTCTTGCCCATAGGTCCTGTCGAGGGGAGTCCTTTTGGGATAGGTTGGTGGTGAGGATTCTTTTGAGTCCGGAGAGATTTTCTCCGTCTACACTCGCACCGCAGTCGGCGATCCTCTTGGCGAGATCCATTCGTTAACCGAAGAAGGGCAAGAGGTTATTTTACTGGTGCCTCGACTCGCCATTGAAAAGTATCGCGGAGTATCGGCTGATGTTTTGTCCGGTGGCATGCCCAGGCCGGTCTGGCATCGCCCTCCTTTGACGAGCTATACTACCCAGTTTTGGTCCGCGGCGGGATTTCTCCCGCTACCTCCCAGCACGAATTCTTCGTAGGGAGGCGTCCCTCTATCCGCCACCTGAGGTCGCGCTCGATTCTGGACTGGATGATCCGGCTCCATCCGTGACAGGCTTTTAAGGCTGTAGAGTCACGAATGGCCACTGTTGCCAGTGTGTTTCGAGGTTCGTTCGTAAGAAATTCTCAATTTTTTCTCACATTCTCAATCTTTCTCTCCAGCAGGCCGTTACCTCAAAATTAGTCTTTTTATCTACACACTCATTTCGCGAGTTTCCACACGATATCCTTGTTTCACAAGCCAAGCTTAAATGATGAATTCATTACATGAACACTTTTTCGCATATAAAGCTGAACGCTCAACTTACCAGGAGGCTCTGAAGTAGTTCCCTCCTCCCACCATTGCTCCTGTCGTGGGATGCTTCCCGTGCTGCCACTGTCCAGTTGATATGCCGCATCCTTTTCCACCACATCGAACTCTTTTGTAGGATCCTGAACATCTCTATCAAACAAGAACCTTTGCGATCTTAACGAGAAAGTCGATTGATTGGAAAATTAACAAAACTCTTCGCGGTTCTTCATTTATTATTCAACGCCTAGAAAAATCAGTGATATGAATCAAGATACTAGTAGGTATACTAAGTAAAGTTCTAGAACTCTGGAAATCTGAAGTAATTGGTCATGAAAATTCCCAAAACTGACATCTTCATATGAGAAAAGAGATCCGCTCCCACTCTGACCATAGGAACGGTTGAGGCCATGTACTAGCGTCGATACTCCTTGACGAACCGCTGTCACAAAAAGCAACATAAAATTTCCAATTTGGTCGAATATTAGTTTTCCATGCCTTCTCAATCTTTTAAGCCACTACAACAGAACGCTCGTCCTTTCAATGTTTATTTTTCACTAGTATTTTAGAATTTCCAAACTTTCGACTTTTAGCGTTAAATCCGGCAAATTGTCTTTCAAATTTTTTTCTGTTTGTTCAAACCTACGCTATCTTTTCACTTTTGGCGGTTTTTCCTTGATAATGCAATTATTGTATCATAGCGTTTTGACATAGTCAATAAGTAAACGCATCCTAGAGAATTATAGCGTTTTCTTGATAGAATGGCTTCTGCTTGGATAAAACAAAAATCTTAACCAGATACAAAATGCACCTTGTTAACCGTTCTACAGGGGAAAAAAAACTAATCTAAGAGCCCCGCATTGCACAGAAAATGTCAACCGTCGAAGGCAACCCACTTCTTTTTTCGCTCAGAAAAACAGAAATTCTTTCATTCTTTCTCTTTCCCTGCCCTCGAGATGGTCGCATCTGCTCCCCTCTCTTTTTTCATTTCCCCGTGAAACCATCGTCCCCCTCCCCTCGACATCATGACTTGACTTCACTCTACTCAAGTTTTCGACTCCTTTTCCTTCTGATCCTTCTTCTACTCTAATTTCTTAAGAACTCATGTAGACTCCCAAGATCCCGCATCAAATCAAGATCCCGCATCAAATCAACTTCTGCTCGTCAGAGAAAACACCTTTTTTATGTGGTGTAACTGAACTCGCACATGCGACAGTCCTCCTTTGTTAATATTCAAGATTTATTTGCAAGGAATAAAATCTATCTATTTAAATAAAAAAATTCCTAATGAAGAAAAGAGCTCTTCCATAACCGACAACCTTCTATGAGGACCTCTTCCATAACCGACCACCTTCTATGAGGACCTCTTCCATAACCGACCACCTTCTATGAGGACCTCTTCCATAACCGACCACCTTCTATGAGGACCTCTTCCATAACCGACCACCTTCTATGAGGACCTCTTCCATAACCGACAACCTTCTATGAGGACCTCTTCCATAACCGACCACCTTCTATGAGGACCTCTTCCATAACCGACAACCTTCTATGAGGACCTCTTCCATAACCGACCAGCTTCTATGAGGACCTCTTCCATAACCGACCACCTTCTATGAGGACCTCTTCCATAACCCTCCACCTTCTATGAGGACACCTCTTCCATAACCGACCACCTTCTATGAGGACCAGTAGTCGGCAGCCAGAACAACACAAACATATTAGTGAAGCTTTTCTTCCTCAACCCACTGTCTTTGATGACATTGTCGTATCCTCGTTTGATGTTGCCGACCAGGTTGTGGAGAGACGGGGACATGGTCATTCCTCCCTTGGCTGCGCCGCCCGAAGACTGGGATGCTGCACCGTCGGATGAAGAAGCTTTTCTATTGGGTGACACGCTATCTGATAATCAAAATTATTGACTGATCGATCTCTTCTTCAGATGTATCTTCCTAGAGATCATCGACCTTTAAAAGCTCTCCCCATCCGTAGAATACCGACTTTTCAAAAAAAATAAATATGTTGTTGTTGTTCGGTGTTTCGTGTCTAGTTTTCAGAGTTATAAAATTTAAAAAAATTAATTTTGAGCGGAAACTGATGTTTCTCTTTCCTAAGCGTGAAGTTTTTTGCTTTCAAAATTAGCCTTTCTGGACTACGTATTTATTTTCGTCTTTTTCTACTTCTAAGCGTTTCTACCGAGCGAAGTCGGTGCAAGGTCCGTTAAACGCACTAATCTTTGTCTGAGGTAAAGTAAAGCGAAATAAAATGAATCGATATATTGATTTATATAATTTGAAAACTCTTATCTCAGTCACTTCAGTGAAAGGCAGTTGATCAAACTCACTGAATGCTTGGTTCTTAATCATGCGGATGAGGGAGTTATTGGAAATTCCTTTGAACCATCCACTCGACTCCTCCGCGCCGCTTCCGTTACTCGCCTTCTCGAGGAGTGCTGCATCCGCGTCAAGGTCATTCGCGAAGGGCTCCAGGGAGTGCTCGGCGAAGAACCGAGCACGCGAAGGTGAGAAGACTTGCGATGCGGTTGGGTCCTCAAATGAACCTCTCATAACTCTATTAGATAAGAAACGAAAAACCCCTCTTTACCTTGAGAAAAAAAATAGAAGAATATCAATTTCCAGAATTAAGTTTTTTCGTGCTTAATACCGTAGCGAATAAGAGTGGGCACTCCCTCATTGAGATGCTTAATACCGTATCGAATAAGAGTGGGCACTCCCTCATTGAGATGCTTAATACCGTATCGAATAAGAGTGGGCACTCCCTCATTGAGATGCTTAATACCGTATCGAATAAGAGTGGGCACTCCCTCATTGAGATGCTTAATACCGTATCGAATAAGAGTGGGCACTCCCTCATTGAGATGCTTAATACCGTATCGAATAAGAGTGGGCACTCCCTCATTGAGATGCTTAATACCGTATCGAATAAGAGTGGGCACTCCCTCATTGAAATGCTCAACCAATCTATTACAATTAGCGGCTGTTATTTTAGTCAGTGCTATTCGCAGTTATTCGAGTCAATATTCACGCGAGCCTTTCGACATTTTATCACATCTTGGGTTAATAGATTAGCTCTGGTAGCAGGTTGGAAGGGAGACTATTAGCAAAATAGTCAGCGATCAATACGAATGCACCACACCTCACCGGACAGGAATATCATGAACACATCTCACAAAACCTTTATATAGCAAGTGTATCATTGAAGGAAGCCCTCTTCCACTTCGAGTCCTTAGGCGTTAGCGATTCAGAAAAATATGTAGCTTGAAGAGTTTGTGCTGAGTTAAGCGCATTCGAGAAGTATCCAGAAGATAATACACTATTTGCTGTGTCTTGCCTTTCAGAATGCGTTGGTTAAGAACAAGAAGGCTCCGGACGTTTCGCCTTTTTGAAGCATTTTCAGCGAGAATGTATCATCAAGAATGATGATAATGAAGAATGTGGTGAAGGGGAAAAGACCACAGAGGAAGATCTCCAACTTGGGTAATTAAACCGTTGGGTGGACCACGTTTTTGATTATTTCTAATATCATCATTCTTGATGATATATTCTCGCTGATGATGCTTTGATAAGAGGAAACGTTAGGACCCTTTTTGTTCCTCATCAGCGCATTTTAAAAGGCACGACACAGCAAATAGTGTATATAGCTCAGTTTATAAGCGCTTTAGGGTTTGTGATCTAGGCCCGGTCACAAAAAAGTGACCGGGCCCACCACATTGTCAGCGTATGACCTTCATGCATTACGAATATTCGCTAACACATGTTATGAACATTGAATGAGTTCTTTTTACATCGGAAGTAAGCTTTACGGCCGATTTTCATAGCCTTCGCCAAGTGAGCTGTCATCAAAATATATATAGTCAAAGTCTCAAATTTAGAGACATTCGGAAGAACTTTATTTTGGTCAATGACAATCAATTTGATTCACATAGCGGATATTTTGTTGACCCGCATCACAAGAAAAAAATTCATCTTTGACGTATCGCAACTTCCACTATGAAAACAAAATTCTGCCCAAGATATTTTTGTGGGTGCTTTACAAATCAGCTTTAGTTTAACACACGATGGTCACACGTGTACACATTGACGAATCCCTGAAAAAAACGGGACACAAAAACACTCGAGGCACCTTTGTCTTCGCCACCCGAGAAACGGCACCGAGAGGGTCGATGAACTCGGCGTCTCCCGCTATTTCCTCCCCGACTTTTCCCTGCAAGGACAGACTAACAATTACCCAAGAGTGCGTACTTCATTTCATTATCCAATTCTTTCGGCCTCGGCCACCCAACTCAGCTGCTCAAAATATGACATTAATTTGCGTAATTCTGTCTCACTTTCTTTCGGTTCGAAATTGATTATGACCAAGGAATTGATTATGACCAAGGAATTGATTATGACCAAGGAATTGATTATGACCAAGGAATTGATTATGACCAAGGAATTGATTATGACCAAGGAATTGATTATGACCAAGGAATTGATTATGACCAAGGAATTGATTATGACCAAGGAATTGATTATGACCAAGGAATTGATTATGACCAAGGAATTGATTATGACCAAGGAATTGATTATGACCAAGGAATTGATTATGACCAAGGAATTGATTATGACCAAGGAATTGATTATGACCAAGGAATTGATTATGACCAAGGAATTGATTATGACCAAGGAATTGATTATGACCAAGGAATTGATTATGACCAAGGAATTGATTATGACCAAGGAATTGATTATGACCAAGGAATTGATTATGACCAAGGAATTGATTATGACCAAGGAATTGATTATGACCAAGGAATTGATTATGACCAAGGAATTGATTATGACCAAGGAATTGATTATGACCAAGGAATTGATTATGACCAAGGAATTGATTATGACCAAGGAATTGATTATGACCAAGGAATTGATTATGACCAAGGAATTGATTATGACCAAGGAATTGATTATGACCAAGGAATTGATTATGACCAAGGAATTGATTATGACCAAGGAATTGATTATGACCAAGGAATTGATTATGACCAAGGAATTGATTATGACCAAGGAATTGATTATGACCAAGGAATTGATTATGACCAAGGAATTGATTATGACCAAGGAATTGATTATGACCAAGGAATTGATTATGACCAAGGAATTGATTATGACCAAGGAATTGATTATGACCAAGGAATTGATTATGACCAAGGAATTGATTATGACCAAGGAATTGATTATGACCAAGGAATTGATTATGACCAAGGAATTGATTATGACCAAGGAATTGATTATGACCAAGGAATTGATTATGACCAAGGAATTGATTATGACCAAGGAATTGATTATGACCAAGGAATTGATTATGACCAAGGAATTGATTATGACCAAGGAATTGATTATGACCAAGGAATTGATTATGACCAAGGAATTGATTATGACCAAGGAATTGATTATGACCAAGGAATTGATTATGACCAAGGAATTGATTATGACCAAGGAATTGATTATGACCAAGGAATTGATTATGACCAAGGAATTGATTATGACCAAGGAATTGATTATGACCAAGGAATTGATTATGACCAAGGAATTGATTATGACCAAGGAATTGATTATGACCAAGGAATTGATTATGACCAAGGAATTGATTATGACCAAGGAATTGATTATGACCAAGGAATTGATTATGACCAAGGAATTGATTATGACCAAGGAATTGATTATGACCAAGGAATTGATTATGACCAAGGAATTGATTATGACCAAGGAATTGATTATGACCAAGGAATTGATTATGACCAAGGAATTGATTATGACCAAGGAATTGATTATGACCAAGGAATTGATTATGACCAAGGAATTGATTATGACCAAGGAATTGATTATGACCAAGGAATTGATTATGACCAAGGAATTGATTATGACCAAGGAATTGATTATGACCAAGGAATTGATTATGACCAAGGAATTGATTATGACCAAGGAATTGATTATGACCAAGGAATTGATTATGACCAAGGAATTGATTATGACCAAGGAATTGATTATGACCAAGGAATTGATTATGACCAAGGAATTGATTATGACCAAGGAATTGATTATGACCAAGGAATTGATTATGACCAAGGAATTGATTATGACCAAGGAATTGATTATGACCAAGGAATTGATTATGACCAAGGAATTGATTATGACCAAGGAATTGATTATGACCAAGGAATTGATTATGACCAAGGAATTGATTATGACCAAGGAATTGATTATGACCAAGGAATTGATTATGACCAAGGAATTGATTATGACCAAGGAATTGATTATGACCAAGGAATTGATTATGACCAAGGAATTGATTATGACCAAGGAATTGATTATGACCAAGGAATTGATTATGACCAAGGAATTGATTATGACCAAGGAATTGATTATGACCAAGGAATTGATTATGACCAAGGAATTGATTATGACCAAGGAATTGATTATGACCAAGGAATTGATTATGACCAAGGAATTGATTATGACCAAGGAATTGATTATGACCAAGGAATTGATTATGACCAAGGAATTGATTATGACCAAGGAATTGATTATGACCAAGGAATTGATTATGACCAAGGAATTGATTATGACCAAGGAATTGATTATGACCAAGGAATTGATTATGACCAAGGAATTGATTATGACCAAGGAATTGATTATGACCAAGGAATTGATTATGACCAAGGAATTGATTATGACCAAGGAATTGATTATGACCAAGGAATTGATTATGACCAAGGAATTGATTATGACCAAGGAATTGATTATGACCAAGGAATTGATTATGACCAAGGAATTGATTATGACCAAGGAATTGATTATGACCAAGGAATTGATTATGACCAAGGAATTGATTATGACCAAGGAATTGATTATGACCAAGGAATTGATTATGACCAAGGAATTGATTATGACCAAGGAATTGATTATGACCAAGGAATTGATTATGACCAAGGAATTGATTATGACCAAGGAATTGATTATGACCAAGGAATTGATTATGACCAAGGAATTGATTATGACCAAGGAATTGATTATGACCAAGGAATTGATTATGACCAAGGAATTGATTATGACCAAGGAATTGATTATGACCAAGGAATTGATTATGACCAAGGAATTGATTATGACCAAGGAATTGATTATGACCAAGGAATTGATTATGACCAAGGAATTGATTATGACCAAGGAATTGATTATGACCAAGGAATTGATTATGACCAAGGAATTGATTATGACCAAGGAATTGATTATGACCAAGGAATTGATTATGACCAAGGAATTGATTATGACCAAGGAATTGATTATGACCAAGGAATTGATTATGACCAAGGAATTGATTATGACCAAGGAATTGATTATGACCAAGGAATTGATTATGACCAAGGAATTGATTATGACCAAGGAATTGATTATGACCAAGGAATTGATTATGACCAAGGAATTGATTATGACCAAGGAATTGATTATGACCAAGGAAAACCAAGGAAAAAACCGTGCAGAACAAGGGATACTTTTCTGCTATACAAACTTACAAGACTTTAGATTAATCGCTAGTGAAATCTACACAACTAAAAAAACTCCATTAATCTTTAAATAGTGTCCTCGCACGTATGACAATTAAACTCCGGAGAATGTTGTTGTTTGCCCATAGGTCCTGTCGAGGGGAGTTCTTTGGGATAGGTTGGTGAGGATCCTTTCTAGCATCGCAGTCGGTGATCCTCTTCGCGAGACCCATTCGTTAACCGGAGAAGCGAGAAGCATTCGTTAACCGGAGAAGCGCAAGAGGCTATTTTACTGGCGCCTCGACTCGCCATTATAGAGTATAGGGGAGTATTGGCTGATGTTTCATCCGGTGGGATGCCCAGGCCCGTCCGGCATCGCCCTCCTTTGACGAACTATACTATCCACCACCTGAGGACGCGCTCGAAACCGGTAAGGATGAACCGATCCCTTGCGTCAGTGTGAACTTGTGGGCTGTAGCACCATCGAAGGCAGGCGAGTGCAGCACCATCGAAGGCGAGTTGCATCGCATTGCAGAACTGATTACTATTTGGTCGATAGAATATCTCGAGAAAGAATATAGATCATCTTAATGTAATTGACCACGATTTCAATTCAAGATTCCGTCCAGACCCACTCGATCTACTCTTCTTGAACTATACATCAAAAAGAAACTCATCCAAGTATCAGATGTTAATGCATTTGGCAATACAATGCATTACCACTTAGATATGTAAATTAAACAACCACTTTTTATTGAAATGTATTTTTCGATTAAAAACTCACTGGGAGTGGATGATGTGTTATGACGTAGTTGACGGAATGCAAAGACCCGTCCTGGAGTCAACACAAAGCTTATTTTCATGACAAATTCTGCAAGGCAATTGCACAACAAACATCATCATGCTTTACTTAGAAAAGGATGCATTAAACCTTACGATAATGAACAGATCTCATACAACTGAAATTCCTGACGAGGCCGTACAACCCCCCCCTCCCTGACGAGGCCGTACAACCCCCCTCCCTTCAACTGAGAGAACTGAACTTAATTTTTCATGTCTTCTAAGACATTTCCTGTCTTCTCGTTTTAGAATCTTTTATTTCTCGAAAAAACCCTTATTGAGTTTATGAACTTTAATTTAAAAATCGAGAATCTCAATGTTTTCAAGGAAGTTTTGCTACCTAAAATCATCTCAGAAAAACAAAAACCAAAATGGAGGTTTCTCTCTGAATTTATTTTCGATGAAACGGTTTCCAACAAAGTTATTTTTTAGAGTGATAATGCGAAAAATTTGACCCTAGTCTAGCAACAACAAAAAACATTACATAGAAACTTGTTCGATCAAGGAGGTACGCAATTTTAAAAAAATAAAGCCTAAGAATGACCCATCTCTAAGAGAAAGACCATTTTTGCAAAGATCACGGAGGGAGTGTGTTCCTCCAAACCACAGTGCGTGTAAAATCTATGTACTATCCAAGAAAGTAGTGATATAAATATGTTATGATCGTCCGCATCCTCTCTTTACCTGAGACACTCTCGTTCTCTCTTGAAAGCCTGTCGTTCCATCATGATTACTCATCTTGATATACACATTCTTACTGCGGGTGGCATGAAACAGCCTGGACGGGGGGGGGGGTCTATGTCCCCCCTATGATGAAGTATTCAACTTCTGTTTCCCCTTACCTTATTGATAGCCAGTCCGTCCTCTTCCCCCCTTACCTCATTGATAGCCAGCCCGTCCTCTTCCCCCTTACCTCATTGATAGCCAGCCCGTCCTCTTCCCCCTTACCTCATTGATAGCCAGTCCGTCCTCTTCCCCCCTTACCTCATTGATAGCCAGCCCGTCCTCTTCTTCCCTTACCTCATTCATAGCCAGCCCGTCCTCTTCTTCCCTTACCTCATTGATAGCCAGCCCGTCCTCTTCCCCTTACCTCATTGATAGCCAGCCCGTCCTCTTCCTCCTTACCTCATTGATAGCCAGCCCGTCCTCTTCCCCTTACCTCATTGATAGCCAGCCCGTCCTCTTCCCCCCTTACCTCATTGATAGCCAGCCCGTCCTCTTCCCCCTTACCTCATTGATAGCCAGCCCGTCCTCTTCCCCTTACCTCATTGATAGCCAGCCCGTCCTCTTCTTCCCTTACCTCATTGATAGCCAGCCCGTCCTCTTCCCCCTTACCTCATTGATAGCCAGCCCGTCCTCTTCTTCCCTTACCTCATTGATAGCCAGCCCGTCCTCTTCCCCTTACCTCATTGATAGCCAGCCCGTCCTCTTCCCCCCTTACCTCATTGATAGCCAGCCCGTCATCTTCCCCCTTACCTCATTGATAGCCAGCCCGTCCTCTTCCCCCTTACCTCATTGATAGCCAGCCCGCCCTCTTCCCCTTACCTCATTGATAGCCAGCCCGCCCTCTTCCCCTTACCTCATTGATATCCAGCCCGTCCTCTTCTCCCCTTACCTCATTGATATCCAGCCCGTCCTCTTCTCCCCTTACCTCATTGATATCCAGCCCGTCCTCTTCTCCCCTTACCTCATTGATAGCCAGCCGGTCCTCTTCCCCCTTACCTCATTGATAGCCAGCCCGTCCTCTTCCCCCTTACCTCATTGATAGCCAGCCCGTCCTCTTCCCCCTTACCTCATTGATAGCCAGCCCGTCCTCTTCCCCCTTACCTCATTGATAGCCAGCCCGTCCTCTTCCCCCTTACCTCATTGATAGCCAGCCCTTCCTCTTCTTCCCTTACCTCATTGATAGCCAGCCCGTCCTCTTCCCCTTACCTCATTGATAGCCAGCCCGTCCTCTTCCCCCCTTACCTCATTGATATCCAGCCCGTCCTCTTCCCCCTTACCTCATTGATAGCCAGCCCGTCCTCTTCCCCCTTACCTCATTGATAGCCAGCCCGTCCTCTTCTTCCCTTACCTCATTGATAGCCAGCCCGTCCTCTTCCCCTTACCTCATTGATAGCCAGCCCGTCCTCTTCCCCCCTTACCTCATTGATAGCCAGCCCGTCCTCTTCCCCCTTACCTCATTGATAGCCAGCCCGTCCTCTTCCATCTTACCTCATTGATAGCCAGCCCACCCTCTTCCCCTTACCTCATTGATAGCCAGCCCGTCCTCTTCCCCTTACCTCATTGATATCCAGCCCGTCCTCTTCTCCCCTTACCTCATTGATATCCAGCCCGTCCTCTTCTCCCCTTACTCATTGATATCCAGCCCGTCCTCTTCTCCCCTTACCTCATTGAAAGCCAGCCCGTCCTCTTCCACCTTACCTCATTGATAGCCAGCCCGTCCTCTTCCCCCTTACCTCATTGATAGCCAGCCCTTCCTCTTCTCCCCTTACCTCATTGATAGCCAGCCCGCCCTCTTCCCCTTACCTCATTGATAGCCAGCCCGTCTCTTCCCCCTTACCTCATTGATAGCCAGCCCGTCCTCTTCGAGATGAAACCCATTCCCTCGCTCCTGTAAACCTCTCTTCATTGAACTGGGAACGGATAGGACAAAAAAAAGTTTCTGGTTATTTCGAAGAGAAAAGTTTACTACGTAAATAAACTGGAAGCTGCACAAAGACAATTAAGTTCGCGACTCCTCACTTTCTCGAAGGTGAATACGTCAAACATTTTCAAGTCCTTAACATTTCAAATTAGTTCACTTAAAATCATTCTGTCCTCTGCAACCAACCGAGCGGTCGCTTCCATCCAATTCGATCCTCATCTCTTCATCTTCTTCCGTCTCTTCCCGAGAACTAAAGCCCTTTTGAGAAGTTTGACGACCGTACGCGAATCTCAACAGTAAGCGAATTTAGCCAAACAAAATAGAA
Organism: Allodiplogaster pararmata; assembly: GCA_964056735.1. Classification (NCBI taxonomy): domain Eukaryota; kingdom Metazoa; phylum Nematoda; class Chromadorea; order Rhabditida; family Diplogasteridae; genus Allodiplogaster; species Allodiplogaster pararmata. The sequence continues at coordinate 31,953,413 of OZ057405.1, forward strand.
AATATTCCCCTTGAAACAATTTTGAAAGATTTGTTTGTTTTTCACTTGCTCATTGCTATTACCTTATTCTCTACAAAACCTTTGTCCTAAATATCCCACTCTTTATGTGAAAACTTTGAAAATTGAATGAAAAACCATCTTCAAAATCATCTAGAAATTCTTAAACTTTCTTTCAATCTTTATAAACCCAAGAATTTTCACAAATTGACAGTTACTTTTTTGTTGTTGTTAGAAATCAATCGATCTCTTATTTTCTCTGATCATTGATGCCAAGTTAATATCAATAAAAGCGTCCTATCCTTGAGGGCTACTCACATTCGATACATATTCAAGTCTTTGCGCAATTCTTCGAGCTATCGTTTGAAAAAAGCTACGGAAAATGATTCTCTTTTTTTCGGTGTCTTTTTGGCACCCAGTCACAGCTATTCTTCCAAGCATGCCTTTCTCTCTCGACAATATTGGAACAATCCATTTCTACCTCGAAACCCATTTCTCCCCAAAAATGCCTACTTGTAAGCTGATCTGAGCCGTGTGACAGCCCCAACCGAATCTCTCAACAAGCGCCAACACCGAGAAGCCGTTTCTTGGGGAGGCGTTGGCCATCTTACAATATTTCGTGATCATTCTTATGAAAATTTATTGATTTATTACCGTTTTCGGTAAGTTGATGATACTAATATGATCTAGGTAAAAAATCATGGGCAAAACAGGCCCTATGGGCAAAAAACAACAAAAACAACAACAAGGTAAAAAATCATCATTAATTGCAATGAATAAAAATTGATCCTGAGATGAAAGAAGAATGCACGACATGGAGTATCGTTGAGTCTACACAATTTTCGTCAACTTATTGACTCTGTATATAAACTCTAAAAATCCAGCTAAACTCTTAAAAACTCTAAAAATCCAGCTAAACTCTTAAAAATTCATCAGACATTCAAGCTGCTCAAATTACAGTAACGAAAATCACCGTGAACAAAAGCTAGCACGACCGAATTCTTGAGTATTCAAGTGATTACACGAATTAAATATCGTACTTGGCATGCATAACTGCCCGGTGGTAGACGCCGTAAGTCACTGCTTTCTGCTGCAGTCCTGTCCGCATCATTGCCTGCTCATCCAAAATCTACCGTACACCATTTTTCCAGAATATACCGTACACCAGCAATTAGAGTATCCAATTCAACAGAATCAGGTAGTTCGAAGAAATAAAAATATATAATTCACCACCAAATTCTACCTGAGACCGCGTGACCTGACCGGCTTTTTTCTCTCTGTCTGTATCAGTTGTTCGGTTACTGTATTTTAAATAAAACGGGTTCTGCTGAAAACAAAAAGAAAACAGAAAACACCTGCAGGACCCTCACAGCCAAGGCAGCCTCTCCACTCTCACCGCACAGCTGGATGAGAATACGGTAGCTGATCTGATCGAATGGAATGATCTCCGTCGCTTCCATTCGTGACAGGACCTATAATAACAGAAATGAAACATTTACTCACTTGAAACCTCGACTTTTTTCACTGTCCTGTTATGTCAATAAACTTTTTGGTATTCAACAAGTTTCTAGTTGGAACTGAAGTTCTTCGGCTGAAGCAGAACCAGATTGTCTTTGCAGGTGCGGTGCAAGTGTTTGAAGCAAAAAAACTTATGAGAGAGTTAGGCGCTTAGAATAGAGAATCAGCGAGTGTGTTCAATTAAAAGGGTACAAAATTGTTTCATGAACCTTTCATGAACCTCTCTGAAAGAATTTCACGAATCCCTTTTCACAACTGCTTACAGAACTCCCCCGCATTGCGGGTAAAAGAACCAGACTGGACTTGACTTCACTGTTTCCGCTTATACATATTGTCTCAACCATGAAGAAAATAGCAAAGCTTTGTGAAAAGCTGCACTCTGAACGTTGTTAAAATCAGTAATTTTAAAACTTAATCTCAAAATTGAGAAGAGAACAATTGAAATGAGACAGAAGGGAACAATGAAGGATTTAAATGATTGTGCTAGGGAAAAAAACCAAACTGTATTGGACTGTTCAACTGACATGGAATGCCAATCGAAGTGTCTTCTTCTTGTTGGTCGCCACTTTCATTTGTGAGGGAAGCAAGAGAAACCACAGGGAATACGCGTAGAACAACAACGTCTTCGACCAATTCAACTGTGGAGAGCATTATTGAGTTTTTTCGGACAAACTTCAAAATTTATGGGTTGTTTATTTCTTACACTCATAGGTTCTCTTACCATAATCTTCTTCTTCCTCGCGCTTGTTCCCGCCTCGCGGCAGGGTACGCGCTCCCCTGAGATGCAGGTCAGACCTATCCTGGTAGAACCAGTGGCTGCCTGCTAGATCACTGCTAGTGTGATTAGCAGCAGTGGGGAGAGTCGGATTAGTGCATGAGCACTACCAACATTTCTTAACCCCCTTGGTTTGGGTGGATCTGTCCGGGGTGGGAGTCGAACTCGGGACTCTTCGCACAATGGTCTATCACACTACCACTATGCCACGCCCGAAGAGATGTCTTACCATAATCATTGACTATTATAATATGAATCTCTCTCTTTCTCCTCTCTCTCCCTGAAACAAACTATCCCTACTTTCTCTATGCGTTTTTCTCTGTGGCTTACGAAGGACTCACTTTAATTTTTTCGAAAAGTTTATCCAAGAAACGGATATCTGGTGCTACACACACTAGTAGTGATCTACTGAGCAGCCAATGCTTCTACCAGGATAGGTTTGTCCAAGAGGCAGAAAAAAGCGCGAGAAAGATTATATACAAAAACGGATTTACCGGGTTAGCCCTGACAGAGCTTCTGGCTGCCATGAGAGAAGACCGAACCTCTGGCTTTGTCCGCAAGCAAACACATCGGGCAGCGTCTGAACCTCATCAATTAGTCCTAGACAACGATATAACGAATTAGTCCGGATGTGGCATGATGATTGTGTGTTCTACTACTAAGCGAAAACTCTCAAGTTCGACTTCAACCCAAAAAAAAAGTTTTAAAAAATGCTGGTAGGGCTATTGCACGAATCTGACCCTCCCAAATTTCATTAGCTCCTGCTCCCCAAACCCCGTTCTAGGTATGGAATTCATAAATCAGCGAATCAACTTCCCAGGGAACAACAAATAACATTATCGCAACTTCGTAGCGGCTATGAAAGTTCCCTTAACAGCTACCCTACACATAATATGAGCTTTCCAATCCCCTCTTTGCCAAAAATGTTTAGAAGAGCCACATACAACTAGTCATTTATCCTCGTGTCGCTATGACCACACACTTTTAAGAAGCATAGATTTGTGGAATAGCCCGACGTATGTTGTTAAGTTCTTATACCAGTTCTCTCTATCAAAAAAATACATACAGTACCGCCCAAAATGTTATAATATATTGAATTATTGAACATAACTTTTTTCAAAAAAAACGAATGAAGATCAAATTTTCAGATATTTTTTACAAGCCAAATTCACATGTTTCGAGTAATAGAACAAGTTTGGAAAATGCTTTATTAGGTTTATTCGTTAAAAAAATGGAAATAGTAAAAAGTGCTTATAGAGATGTTCAGTTTTTTTCGAAGTAATAAAACAAATATTCTAGTATTTGGTGGCATATCCTTTCGAGTCAATGACTGCCTGACATCAACGAGGCATAGAATCAATCAAAGAGTCAATGGTTGCCTGCGAAATCGCCTTCCATTCCTCCTCTAGCTGCTTAAACTTTTCATCAGCATTTCTGCATGTTCTTCCCGTCAATTTTCGTTGCAAATGTTCCCATAAATTTTCGATGATGTTCAAATCGGGAGACTGGCTCGGCCAGTCCAAAACATCCACATGCCGACGGCGAAACCAGTTCTGAACGTGCTGAGATCGATGTTTCGGGTCGTTATCTTGTTGAAAGGTGAACCCACGGCCGAATTTGGAGAGGGCCCAAGGGCGCATAGTGCTTTCCATTATGTTCTCATAGCCGTAACGATCGAGATTTCCGACAATACGTCTAATTGGACCCATGCCGCTGGCGGAAAAACAGCCCCAGACCATCACAGAACCACCGCCATGTTTGACTGTGAGCGACTGGTATTGCGGCAGGAAACGCTTGCCCGCTGGACGTCTTACCCACCTCAGACCGTCACTGCAGAACATATTAAACTTGGATTCATCGCTCCAAACAATCTGAGACCACTCACGGCGTGTCCAACTGAGGTGATCCTTAGCCCACTGAACTCGAACTTTACGATTTTTTTCGCTGATGAAAGGCTTCTTTGCAGGCCGCCTTCCATTCAGTCCAGCGGCTTGCAAACGGCGTTTGATGGTAGTTATTGAAGGAGCAGGAGTCGCGGGCGTTGATATGATAGCTTGAATGTCTGTAGCAGTGCGTTTCGGGTCTTCGCGAGATGCGCGCAGGATGCTTCGGTCCATCTACCTCGAAGTTACGCGGGGTCTCCCCGAACTTGTCTTCACGATGACTCGTCCCTGCAATTTTTTTGTGTTCCAAAGTTATTCAGTTGTATAAAATTCGTTTACCAGGGTTCGAAAACGCCGGAGGATATGGGAGATAGCGCTCTGAGTTACCCCGAACTGCTGAGCGAGCTCGCTCTGTGACCGGCCCTGTTTCGTCCCAGCAACAACAGCTTCTTGCATACTTTTACTTGTATTTCGATGTCCAACAGTTCGAACCATGACTTGAAACAAAATTTTTATGAATGAAGTTCGGTAAACAAAAAAAAATCAACTAAAAAAAATCATGGAGAAAAACTGAAAAATGGAAGATATACCAATTTCGGTGTTTTTCCTGGAGATAAATAAAAAATCACTCAAAACGACGTCCGGTACGGTACAGACACCCAAAAAAACTTCTGTGAAAATTTGAGCTTTGAATTTTATCTTTGAAAAAAGTTATTTTCAATAACCCTATATATTATAACATTTTGGGCGGTACTGTATATACATATAAGGAGAAAAAAAACCCCGAGAGAAAGAAAAATAAATGTAATTAGATAAATGATGTAAGTAAGGATATTGTTTTCTGAGCCATAACCATGAAGAACTCGTCTACCCAGCCGGAGACCTTCGGCGGGCAATCTACAAGAACAACAACCCTCCCCACTGCTGATATACAGTCTAGCCATTGGGGATGCGGGAAAGACCAGGATAGGATGCGGGAAAGACCAGGACACATCCCAGAGAAGCCGCGAGGAAGGTTATTATTGTTTATTACTTTATTATGTATAACAATTTAACTGCCATTCTCACCCGTCTGCTTGCAGGCATATGGCCTTCGTTACGATCTTCGACGGGTTTATGCTTTCTAATCATTAAGGCGACCCTCAAACCCTTTCTAATCATTAAGGCGACCCTCAAACCCTTTCTAATCATTAAGGCGACCCTCAAACCCTGTGTGTAACTTAATCGAAGGAAAATAGTCTATATTTATCTGCTACAACATTCTATATCAGTTAAACACAGATGCTGGGATATATGATTGAAAAAGACAAAAAAATTTATTGAAAAAACCCGGATATTCTCTTAAAAACTGATTTTCTTCTTATGATAAGCGGGTCTGTTATAATACTAATTTTCTAACTCCTCTCCTTGTTTATTTTAACACCTGTTTACTTCTAGGATGCACTTACTAAGCATTCGTCTATTCTGAAAGCTCCACATTACTTTGACGTCCATGGCAAAGCTTATTCTCAACAAGAGATCTCTGTCTTCTTATCGATATCAGAAGTTGTGAATCGTAAAAAGAAAAGCCTTTCAAAATCTATGAATTTTTACAAATGCGTCATCAAAAGAACTTCTTATCACGAACTGATAATTAAAAAAACATCCATAATGGATGTTTTTGATACTTTCTTTCGATTGAAGCACGTAATCAATTACCATGTATGATTGCGGCATCATTCGGGTCCCATTTCGCGTTCAGATCCAATTTGTCCATTTGGAAGAGAGAGTCATCTAGCTTCCTCGGAAATCCTTCCTAGGAAAATTAAACGTACATAGACATCAGCTAAAATGGTTTTTCATTGATACTGAATTATCTCTCATCATGGCCTACGAACAAATATCCCAAAAATTGCTTACTCCTTGAGTGATCCTCGTTCTGAAGAATTTTTGAGGTCCCTAAATTTATTTCGTAAACTATGGCAGAGAATGGGTAGCCTTCAAATGTTTTCTTTTAAATGCAAGCGACCGCTCATCTGAGCGGATATAGCTCACCAGGATGTGTTGAAAAAAACTATTTCGAGGCGGGCGGCGACACGAAATAAAGGGGAAAGGAGGGGGGGGGGGTTGGAGGGAGAGGGGTCGAGGACAAAGTTTTTTTCTCCGTTTCTCTTCTGGCTCAGAAAAGTTTTTTCTCACCTTTGGGCCGTTGATAAAAAAATTTTAACAGCTCAAAAATGCGGTAATCATGCACGTGAAGTTCAAATTCAGCCTTACATAGGCATTTTATAAGCATCACACAGACGCGAAGAGAGTAAGACGGTTTTCAGTAACTTGAGTTGAGTTAAATTTTTTTTCCGGAGATTAGGCGGGCGACCGGGAGGATTTTCACGAGTTTGTTGAGCTATGTGAGCAGGGACCCGGAATAATGAGAAGAAAAAGAGATTATTCGATTCCAAAAGTGGACTGTGAAGACTCGTTCGTTCCTCATTGGACTGTGAAGACTCGTTCGTTCCTCATTGGACTGTGAAGACTCGTTCGTTCCTCATTGGACTGTGAAGACTCGTTCGTTCCTCATTGGACTGTGAAGACTCGTTCGTTCCTCATTAGACTGTGAAGACTCGTTCGTTCCTCATTGGACTGTGAAGACTCGTTCGTTCCTCATTGGACTGTGAAGACTCGTTCGTTCCTTCCTCATTGTTCAGGGGCTTCGGTTCAAATGAGTGGTCGTGTTTTTCAATATTTTGAGTACATCCATGTTCCGGAGCACGATAACGAAGACTGGATGACCAACCATAGTCAATCAAACCTCATTCATGCTTTACCTTGTAAGAGAAGGACATTTCTTGGCCCGTGGTTGGATCGCGAATGGGCTCCGGCGGTGCTATGAAGACGCAGAGGTCGTTGGAAGTCGACTGTGTCGTCGAGTCATGATTTGAGTCGAGCAGTGGCACGATAATGTCTGGACCTGGACTTGAGTAACTCGTTTCTTGAAGTTTACTGACTATGATATTAACTTCTGCGGTTTTTAAAACATTCATTTTTGATAAGTGCAAGTTGTCAAAAAAAAATTTACAAATGTGGTGAGCCACATACCATTTCTTACGATAAGAGGGCAGCGAAGCCGAAATTGAAAGTCAAGCACTCTAGGCACTTTAGTAGAGAAATTATATCCACTTTCTCATAAGACTGTGAATTGAGAATTGATTAAATTTAATGACACTAAAAAGAGAATTGATTAAATTTAATGACACTAAAAAGAGAATTGATTAAATTTAATGACACTAAAAAGAGAATTGATTAAATTTAATGACACTAAAAAGAGAATTGATTAAATTTAATGACACTAAAAAGAGAATTGATTAAATTTAATGACACTAAAAAGAGAATTGATTAAATTTAATGACACTAAAAAGAGAATTGATTAAATTTAATGACACTAAAAAGAGAATTGATTAAATTTAATGACACTAAAAAGAGAATTGATTAAATTTAATGACACTAAAATACAGAAAATAACCGGTCGCGATGACTTTCTCGACGCATTCATCGAAGAAAGCATTGTATGCATTCTTATCAGCAGCGAAGCAGCGGTCCTCGATGAATCGAGAAAAAAGCTGCGTCTCTGTAAACCTGCAAGCAAGTGCAATTATCATTGACACAGCTTGGAAGTAATGACTCCTGGTTGGGACATAACATGATCAAACTAATTAACGGACACAAATCTAGTCCTTGGAGCAGAATGGAATCTCGCCGTCTATTTCAATCTCACCCGCCTTTTACTCTTACCATTATCTTTATATCTTTTACTCTTTTGCACGCAAGTTACCAGGGTTTAAATGGTCATGTAAGACCCTATGTCGGCTGGCCTCTGTTATTCGATTCATCAGGGGGGAACCTTAAATGGTCATGTAAGACCCTATGTCGGCTGGCCTCTGTTATTCGATTCATCAGGGGGGAACCTTTGATAGGATCGAGAAAAAAATTTCGCGGGTCTCTGTTATTTTTTCCATTATATGGGGATCGGTATCGCGACAGTTTGTTACAAGACACTTTGTTACACGACAGTTTGTTACACGCCCTTCACAGATTTTTTCGCTTAGGCTTGTTTAAAATGTATGCTGACGAGGCCGTACGTCTTAGGAAAGAGACCGCATGAAAAAATTTCTCCCTTTATTGACTTTTTGTCGATTCATACAGTAGTTAAAACACACTAAAAACAAAAGCCGCTGTAACAAATTGTCGTGTAACAAAGTGTCATGGATCCTGGGGATCATCTCTGTTATTCATCATCATTTCATCCTCACCTTTTGAAATTAAAACAAATTTTTCTAATAATTTACACTGCTTAAGAAATCCGAACTCACAGTTCTCTTTACTAAATAGGCCTCTGTACCTCTTTACTAAATAGGCCTCTGTACCTCTTTACTAAATAGGCCTCTGTACCTCTTTACTAAATAGGCCTCTGTACCTCTTTACTAAATAGGCCTCTGTACCTCTTTACTAAATAGGCCTCTGTACCTCTTTACTAAATAGGCCTCTGTACCTCTTTACTAAATAGGCCTCTGTACCTCTTTACTAAATAGGCCTCTGTACCTCTTTACTAAATAGGCCTCTGTACCTCTTTACTAAATAGGCCTCTGTACCTCTTTACTAAATAGGCCTCTGTACCTCTTTACTAAATAGGCCTCTGTACCTCTTTACTAAATAGGCCTCTGTACCTCTTTACTAAATAGGCCTCTGTACCTCTTTACTAAATAGGCCTCTGTACCTCTTTACTAAATAGGCCTCTGTACCTCTTTACTAAATAGGCCTCTGTACCTCTTTACTAAATAGGCCTCTGTACCTCTTTACTAAATAGGCCTCTGTACCTCTTTACTAAATAGGCCTCTGTACCTCTTTACTAAATAGGCCTCTGTACCTTTTGTTGCACTTTACCTTTAAACTACTGAGTACATATTGAGTATTGTTCTTCCGCATGAAAGTGCTTCAACCTCCTGTAGAAGTCGGTCGCATTCTTGTCGCGACTTCTCAGGAAGGCCTCCTTGTCGAACAACTTGGACACGTCCGTGTCGTGTTCTGAGAGCGGCCGCGAAGTTATCGGCCGTAGATACTTCTGGTAATCACGCATCAAATGGGCCATGAACCTCAAATACATTCGGCCATTTGAGTAATCTTTCAAGAATTTCTGAGGATTTCCTGCGCTTTGAGAAAGAACCCTTTGAGGTCTAGAAATATTATCAGATTTGTACCTTAAGAAAGCATCATGGATGTTCGTTTCAATCTGCTTCTTCTCTCTGTTGATGTAGAGGTCCATTTCGACCGGGACGAAGTCCTTGTTGTTCTGCTTGTTCACCCGGAAGTCTTGTTGAGACAGACTGCAACATGATCATTCCCACTCAAGTCATAGTCATCAAACTACCTTCATAGTCATAGTCATCACACGATCGTAAAATTCATAGTCACCTCTAAGGTTGCACATTTTTCATTTTCCGGTTTTTTAAAGACATTTTTCGAAAAAAAAAGTTAGTCGAAAAAACAAAATCGAAAAATTCAAAAAAGTTTTTTATCTTTTTTTGCTCAAAAAATTTTTCTCTCCTTTTTTCGAATTTTTTCCTTCTATTTTTTTTCGCTCGTTTTTCACTTCTTTTTTAAATTTTTTTCGAGCAAGCCTGGTCCACCATACGACCTTAAAACTCATATTCATTTTACGACTTCAAAGGTAGTAGTTATCACACGACCTTAGAAGTCATAGTCATTTCACGACTTGAAAGGTAGTAGTCATCACACGACCTTAGAAGTCATATTCATTTCACGACTTCAAAGGTAGTATTCATCACACGACCTTAGAAGTCATATTCATTTCACGACTTCAAAGGTAGTATTCATCACACGACCTTAGAAGTCATATTCATTTCACGACTTCAAAGGTAGTAGTCATCACACGACCCCTGTTCTCTCATACTCAACTACCTTCAATTTTTCAAGGTCACTCACTCCTTCTGGATGCTGTCGAGAGTGTTTTTTAGTTGCTTCAGAATCTTCTTGGGAAGCATGGTGAGCTTTGTCGTCGATGTCACCGAAGAAGCAGAGAGGGTGCCTCAAATCAAATCAGTTTTTTTTGATCGAATACCACGTTTAAAATTTGTTATAACACTCGCAAGAGGAACCAGCATTGAGGGTTGTTCTTCCTCGCTCTGTCAGATTTGGAAGAAAGAAGTTATATTTTGAGCCAATATTCTCTTGGATGGCTCACTTCAATCCTTGCTTCAAACGTTTCTCTTTTCCGCATCTCGCGTGAAATCTATGCGATCGCTCAATTAGCTTATGATAAAACACGGTCTTGACAAACAGCCTCCTGCGAATGACTCACTTGACAAATGATTGAACTATCGCACAGAAAAAAAAGCTAGTCCGCCGGGCGGGATCGAACCCAGACCATCTCGACTCAAACCGGGAGCGCGTGTTACCATGACTCACTTGTGTCCAGATCGAAGCAGGTCACCGTGTCTGGCGGGTCTTCATAAAGCTCAAAGTATCTAAACAATCATTTATCATCTTCATTATTCCTGTAGTTACAATTGTAGAGTTTTTGTTATAAATACATTGCAATAGGCACCCAAATAGATCCACCCAAAACAAGGGGGTTAAGAAATGTTGGTAGTGCTCATGCACGAATCTGACTCTCCCCACTGCTGCTAATCACACTAGCAGTGATCTAGCAGGCAGCCACTGGTTCTACCAGGATAGGTCCTGTCCTGCATCTCAGGGGAGCGCGTACCCTGCCGCGAGGCGGGAACAAGCGCGAGGAAGAAGAAGAAGTAGAAGACATTGCAATAGGCAAGCTATAATTATAAACACAAATAACAGGCCGACCACACAATATTGAATCAAATATAGTCATTTAAACTCGAATGTAAAGTTGGTGCTGAGTTAAACGCATTGGAGGAGTATCCAGAAGACAATACACTTATTTGCTGTGTCCTGCCTTTTTGAATGCGCTGTTGAAGAGACAAGATGGGTCCGAACGTTTCGCTTCATCAAAGCATCTTCAGCGAATATATATAATCCAGGAATGATGATAATGATGCAGGGTCAGAGATGATCATATTCTTCTACGGTGGTCTCTCATCTCTGACCCTTCATCATTATCATCATTCCTGGATGATATACTATATTCGCTGAAGATGCTTTGATAAAGCGAAACGTTTGGACCCATCTTGTCTCTTCAACAGCGCATTCAAAAAGGCACGACACAGCAAATAAGTGTATTAAACTCGAATGAACCACGAAAAATTGTTGAGTTACCGTGTATACTTGAGCTCTTGAATACTAAATTTGGGTTTTTTCTTCAATTCTGATCCTCCGTTTTTCTGCTCCAAGTCTACCCCTAACTTGTTCTTGACCCCTCATTTCTCTTCCTCATTCATCGATCACACGACCTCGAATCCACTCCCGCGATGAAGGGACAAGGAGCTTGCATGATTCCCGCGAGCGGCAGAGGGCACTGAGGCACATATGGGCACTGCCAATGGAAGGGGAAAAGCAGCGCCAGCAGGGACTCTGAGATCGTCGTTAGTAGATACGGTCTGAAAAAACCCAGGGCTCTAGCAAGTGATCATTTGAATTGATACAAGAAACCTGAACCAAGTTCTTCCCTGACTTAAAAAAATACCGCCTTCCGAAGGCTCGTTCAGTGAGTGGAATCAAACCCTGCCGTTGCTTTCTTAGCAGAAGAAAATCGCGTTACACTACCGATTACACATTGCTAACTGAGCATTCTTTTATTTATTTTTTTTGAACATTCGTCCAATTGTTCTTGATTATTGATTGATATACGAATGAATTCGTATATCAATCAATAATGATTTATACTTTTCAAAACTTCATTCCCATACATCTTTCTTCGTTCTTCAACGTGCACGATATGGTATCGCTTGACCGACCTGAGAGAATGAATGAGCACCTTCTGTTCTAGAAGGGCGAGCAGGACAAGGTAGATCAGTGAATCAGTCCCGAGACATCTGATAACGAAGGGGATTGAGACAGAATACATATAATTATTTTCACAGGATTTTTTTTTACTGTAAAAATCAACCTCTAGAACCTTTATAAGTTAAACTTCAATTCAAGTTATATTAAACTCGACCGATATCATGTTTTGACTCTTTTTTCGCAGTTTCTCGCATGCAAAAGATCCACAGCGATAGGTAAAATAAATAAGTAATCTGATGAGCTTTGCAGTAAATAGTAATCTGATGAGCTTTGCAGTAAATAGTAATCTGATGAGCTTTGCAGTAAATAGTAATCTGATGAGCTTTGCAGTAAATAGTAATCTGATGAGCTTTGCAGTAAATAGTAATCTGATGAGCTTTGCAGTAAATAGTAATCTGATGAGCTTTGCAGTAAATAGTAATCTGATGAGCTTTGCAGTAAATAGTAATCTGATGAGCTTTGCAGTAAATAGTAATCTGATGAGCTTTGCAGTAAATAGTAATCTGATGAGCTTTGCAGTAAATAGTAATCTGATGAGCTTTGCAGTAAATAGTAATCTGATGAGCTTTGCAGTAAATAGTAATCTGATGAGCTTTGCAGTAAATAGTAATCTGATGAGCTTTGCAGTAAATAGTAATCTGATGAGCTTTGCAGTAAATAGTAATCTGATGAGCTTTGCAGTAAATAGTAATCTGATGAGCTTTGCAGTAAATAGTAATCTGATGAGCTTTGCAGTAAATAGTAATCTGATGAGCTTTGCAGTAAATAGTAATCTGATGAGCTTTGCAGTAAATAGTAATCTGATGAGCTTTGCAGTAAATAGTAATCTGATGAGCTTTGCAGTAAATAGTAATCTGATGAGCTTTGCAGTAAATAGTAATCTGATGAGCTTTGCAGTAAATAGTAATCTGATGAGCTTAGCAGTAAATAGTAATCTGATGAGCTTTGCAGTAAATAGTAATCTGATGAGCTTTGCAGTAAATAGTAATCTGATGAGCTTTGCAGTAAATAGTAATCTGATGAGCTTTGCAGTAAATAGTAATCTGATGAGCTTTGCAGTAAATAGTAATCTGATGAGCTTTGCAGTAAATAGTAATCTGATGAGCTTTGCAGTAAATAGTAATCTGATGAGCTTTGCAGTAAATAGTAATCTGATGAGCTTTGCAGTAAATAGTAATCTGATGAGCTTTGCAGTAAATAGTAATCTGATGAGCTTTGCAGTAAATAGTAATCTGATGAGCTTTGCAGTAAATAATAATCTGATGAGCTTTGCAGTAAATAATAATCTGATGAGCTTTGCAGTAAATAGTAATCTGATGAGCTTTGCAGTAAATAGTAATCTGATGAGCTTTGCAGTAAATAGTAATCTGATGAGCTTTGCAGTAAATAGTAATCTGATGAGCTTTGCAGTAAATAGTAATCTGATGAGCTTTGCAGTAAATAGTAATCTGATGAGCTTTGCAGTAAATAGTAATCTGATGAGCTTTGCAGTAAATAGTAATCTGATGAGCTTTGCAGTAAATAGTAATCTGATGAGCTTTGCAGTAAATAGTAATCTGATGAGCTTTGCAGTAAATAGTAATCTGATGAGCTTTGCAGTAAATAGTAATCTGATGAGCTTTGCAGTAAATAGTAATCTGATGAGCTTTGCAGTAAATAGTAATCTGATGAGCTTTGCAGTAAATAATAATCTGATGAGCTTTGCAGTAAATAGTAATCTGATGAGCTTTGCAGTAAATAGTAATCTGATGAGCTTTGCAGTAAATAGTAATCTGATGAGCTTTGCAGTAAATAGTAATCTGATGAGCTTTGCAGTAAATAGTAATCTGATGAGCTTTGCAGTAAATAGTAATCTGATGAGCTTTGCAGTAAATAGTAATCTGATGAGCTTTGCAGTAAATAGTAATCTGATGAGCTTTGCAGTAAATAGTAATCTGATGAGCTTTGCAGTAAATAGTAATCTGATGAGCTTTGCAGTAAATAGTAATCTGATGAGCTTTGCAGTAAATAGTAATCTGATGAGCTTTGCAGTAAATAGTAATCTGATGAGCTTTGCAGTAAATAGTAATCTGATGAGCTTTGCAGTAAATAGTAATCTGATGAGCTTTGCAGTAAATAGTAATCTGATGAGCTTTGCAGTAAATAATAATCTGATGAGCTTTGCAGTAAATAATAATCTGATGAGCTTTGCAGTAAATAGTAATCTGATGAGCTTTGCAGTAAATAGTAATCTGATGAGCTTTGCAGTAAATAGTAATCTGATGAGCTTTGCAGTAAATAGTAATCTGATGAGCTTTGCAGTAAATAGTAATCTGATGAGCTTTGCAGTAAATAGTAATCTGATGAGCTTTGCAGTAAATAGTAATCTGATGAGCTTTGCAGTAAATAGTAATCTGATGAGCTTTGCAGTAAATAGTAATCTGATGAGCTTTGCAGTAAATAGTAATCTGATGAGCTTTGCAGTAAATAGTAATCTGATGAGCTTTGCAGTAAATAGTAATCTGATGAGCTTTGCAGTAAATAATAATCTGATGAGCTTTGCAGTAAATAGTAATCTGATGAGCTTTGCAGTAAATAGTAATCTGATGAGCTTTGCAGTAAATAGTAATCTGATGAGCTTTGCAGTAAATAGTAATCTGATGAGCTTTGCAGTAAATAGTAATCTGATGAGCTTTGCAGTAAATAGTAATCTGATGAGCTTTGCAGTAAATAGTAATCTGATGAGCTTTGCAGTAAATAGTAATCTGATGAGCTTTGCAGTAAATAGTAATCTGATGAGCTTTGCAGTAAATAGTAATCTGATGAGCTTTGCAGTAAATAGTAATCTGATGAGCTTTGCAGTAAATAGTAATCTGATGAGCTTTGCAGTAAATAGTAATCTGATGAGCTTTGCAGTAAATAGTAATCTGATGAGCTTTGCAGTAAATAGTAATCTGATGAGCTTTGCAGTAAATAGTAATCTGATGAGCTTTGCAGTAAATAGTAATCTGATGAGCTTTGCAGTAAATACATTTCTTTCTCCTTGGACCTGGAATCCTTAGATGGTAGCTGATATTTATGCACTCGAATGCCTTTAATAGAAAAGGTACTTTTTTCACCAAAAAAAACCTTCAGAATCGCTAGAGTGAGGGCAGGGCAATGGTCAAGGTAGCTTTCGAAACAAAAAAGTAAAACTACAAACTTGAGAGTGTCAAAGAGTGCCGCGCCTCGCAGGGGAAGCTGCGAGTCGTCGTATGACTCGAATGTGATGGCCTCTCCGCCTGCGAGATGCATCAGAATACGAGGTCGACGAGGCGAGGGAAAAGGCACCTCGTACATCTAAATCATCTGCTTTCCAAAATTTTCCAAAAAAATAACTTTCTATTGTAAATAAGAACTTTGCATTAAAAAAATTTTGTCTTTGAACTTCTATTTTAAGTTCGAGAACGCATGATTCAATTTTTCACGTGATGTCGAATCATTCCATTCTTCTCTTCTATCGCTCTAATTCTACATGGAGGAACTTTTGATCTATTGAAGCTGTTTCACCTTCCCTTACCTAATTCTAAGCCTAAAATAAAGGCCTTTATCGCTTTTCCAAAATTTGGGAATGACGACGCTCTACATTTGTACGTAAATTCAGTGTTTCTTTTTCAAAATCCTATTTTCCAGAAGCCTCAACGATGAAAAAGTACCTCCCACTCGTGCTGCGGGTGAAATCTATCCTCGTACCGTGTACTATTAAACAACAAAAAAAACTGCTGATGAGAATTCTCCTTTTTTTGTCGTTCCTTTCCCTTCTTAACCTTCTTGTTTCGAACATTTTTTTCGCAGACCTTAAAAAAATACTGTACTGCTTTATCTTTCCTTCTACCGTATCCCTATCCCTACCATACCATGTGGGAAATGTATCGCTCGATAGGCAGCGAGAAGATAGCATTCGGGTCAGTGCTCATTCTGTGCACGTGGAAGAGGAAGCGCTTGAAAGCGTTGAAGAAGGGATAGCGAGAAACGATGCAGATGGCGGCGTTCTTGAAAAAGCGAACCTGCTAACAGCAACCATTAAGTAAACCACTCGACTTGAGATGGCAAGGATGAGTGACAAGTCCATAAACAAGGCGGACTTTGAACTCTACACTTCAAGCAAAGGTTCAATCTTGAAATTCTACCATCTGATCGCGAGTCTCCCGGTTAAGATTTTAAAAATTTCAAATTTTACCGTTGACTTGTACCATTACATGGAGGAATCCTCTCTCTTCATTCTCGCTGTTTTTTTGAAATCTCTCCTCGTCTCTCACTATCTCTCAATCAAACTATTTCATTTTGTCACCGTTGAGTCTCGGTTCAAGCATATTCTCGTATTTTTCTCGAGGGGCTCTTGAATATTTTTCAATACTTAACATGAAACTACATATAGGTTTCTTCTTTCAGAGACCCATTGAATGATGACTTTCGATTCTGATCTTTTAACCCTGACTTGCTCGGCGGGATCATTGGTGGAAGAAGAGTCCTCTACGGCCACTGCGTCTTCCTCTTCGTTCCCTGTACCCACCTGTACAAACATACACAAAAAGAATCTGAATATGTTTTCGTCTTCGAACCAGGGGTTAAATAGTGACCGGATCGCTCCCGTCGGCGGATACATGTACACACACTATTGGCAAAGAAACTCCCTATTTTCTTACCCTTTTCCTTCATCCCCTCTTCTTTTTTTCCTTCAAACTTTGAGCGGCGGATACATGTAAACCCAAATTGGGCGGCTCCATTTAACCCCTGCTTCGAACTTCTGATAATATACATAATTCCTTCTTCATTAGACAATGTCAAAGGGTTTTGAAAGGGAAAGTATTATCTGCAACGGTAGCTCAATAATAGCTCACCAGCATGTGCTGAGAAAAACCTTTTTCGGACGGGCGACCCTTGGCGACCGAGAGGGAAGTTAACAAAATTTATGATCTGTATTCCAAAATCAGTTGGCCTTTTTTTGAAGTTTTCTCTTAACATTTAAAGTTCATAAACACTTGGTTTTTTCCAAGATCAGCTTTTCACTCATTTTCCAGTGACAAAAAAAATCCAATTTTTCCTGTGAGACCGGGCGGGTAATCGGGAGAAATTTTGCAAGTTTCCGTATTAGCTCTACAGAAAGAGCACCCCGTGAGGAGCGTGTGTCAGGTTTTCACTGTTTTTGGGACTCCTCAAATCTCTCTTTTTTATTCACTTTTATTGGCCATTTTCAGATGACAACTTGTTCACAAAATCGTTAACATAAAGAGGTACAGATGATAAAAAAGCTGCTTATTATTATATGAATCAAATTCCTTTTTTTCACTTCAAGTAGAACAAAAACTCGGTCCCTCAAGGAATATCATAATTGTTTTCTGAAGGTGCATTCAAATAAAGTACCTTAAAGTTCAATGAAACCAGTCAAGTAAACGTATATTCAAAAATGATACCTCAAGCTTCTCTTTCTGCTCATCGGTCAGCTTCTCCTTGTAAGGCTCATAAAAGCTCACGGTGGCCCCGTAGAATTTCCTTCCATTCTAAAAAATGCACTTTTTTTAATTCAGACGAGCAAGCCAGAGTGTTTCTCTCTAACGTACACTGCGGTGGAACTCTATGGGTTTTCAGTTTTTAAAAAAAACTCTGTTTGCATGGCATTCTCTATTACACATCGCACCCTCTAATCTTCTCTCCAAAAACTGCAGTTCTCTCACGATTAGACTTTTTGATGTACTCGCTGTTTATGCGGATAGTAAGAAACAGCCAGCCCCTTATATTCTACCATTGCGAACCTCATCTGTGAGGACGAAGGTGGAATATGATTTATCTGGTTGCTGCGATTGGGCTGACCAGCACTCGATGAAGGCGCCCATTGGCAGGCAGAACATCGGCACATTCCTCATCCACAGAGGACGCGTCCGGGGAAAGCAATCCAGCACCTAAGCTTCTTTATTCTGGATCTTCATTTTCCGCTTGTTCTCTCTCTTCATTTTTGTGCTTTTTTTGTTGTTAAATGAAACCACTTTATTGTGAAATGAAACATTCCACAATAAAGTGGTTTCATTTAACAACAAAAAAAGCACAAAAATGAACAATGAATTTTGATTGATCTCTTCTCTAGCCACTCAAACTTTCTCTCTGCGTCTCTTTTCTAGCCACTCAAACTTTCTCTCTGCGTCTCTTCTCTAGCCACTCAAACTTTCTCTCTGCGTCTCTTCTCTAGCCACTCAAACTTTCTCTCTGCGTCTCTTTTCTAGCCACTCAAACTTTCTCTCTGCGTCTCTTTTCTAGCCACTCAAACTTTCTCTCTGCGTCTCTTCTCTAGCCACTCAAACTTTCTCTCTGCGTCTCTTCTCTAGCCACTCAAACTTTCTCTCTGCGTCTCTTTTCTAGCCACTCAAACTTTCTCTCTGCGTCTCTTCTCTAGCCACTCAAACTTTATCTCTGCGTCTCTTCTCTAGCCACTCAAACTTTCTCTCTGCGTCTCTTCTCTAGCCACTCAAACTTTCTCTCTGCGTCTCTTTTCTAGCCACTCAAACTTTCTCTCTGCGTCTCTTCTCTAGCCACTCAAACTTTCTCTCTGCGTCTCTTCTCTAGCCACTCAAACTTTCTCTCTGCGTCTCTTCTCTAGCCACTCAAACTTTCTCTCTGCGTCTCTTTTCTAGCCACTCAAACTTTCTCTCTGCGTCTCTTTTCTAGCCACTCAAACTTTCTCTCTGCGTCTCTTTTCTAGCCACTCAAACTTTCTCTCTGCGTCTCTTTTCTAGCCACTCAAACTTTCTCTCTGCGTCTCTTTTCTAGCCACTCAAACTTTCTCTCTACGTCTCTTTTCTAGCCACTAAAACTTTCTCTCTGCGTCTCTTTTCTAGCCACTCAAACTTTCTCTCTGCGTCTCTTTTCTAGCCACTCAAACTTTCTCTCTGCGTCTCTTTTCTAGCCACTCAAACTTTCTCTCTGCGTCTCTTTTCTAGCCACTCAAACTTTCTCTCTGCGTCTCTTTTCTAGCCACTCAAACTTTCTCTCTGCGTCTCTTTTCTAGCCACTCAAACTTTCTCTCTGCGTCTCTTTTCTAGCCACTCAAACTTTCTCTCTGCGTCTCTTTTCTAGCCACTCAAACTTTCTCTCTGCGTCTCTTTTCTAGCCACTCAAATTTTCTCTCTGCGTCTCTTTTCTAGCCACTCAAATTTTCTCTCTGCGTCTCTTTTCTAGCCACTCAAACTTTCTCTCTGCGTCTCTTTTCTAGCCACTCAAACTTTCTCTCTGCGTCTCTTTTCTAGCCACTCAAACTTTCTCTCTGCGTCTCTTTTCTAGCCACTCAAACTTTCTCTCTGCGTCTCTTTTCTAGCCACTCAAACTTTCTCTCTGCGTCTCTTTTCTAGCCACTCAAACTTTCTCTCTGCGTCTCTTTTCTAGCCACTCAAACTTTCTCTCTGCGTCTCTTTTCTAGCCACTCAAACTTTCTCTCTGCGTCTCTTTTCTAGCCACTCAAACTTTCTCTCTGCGTCTCTTTTCTAGCCACTCAAACTTTCTCTCTGCGTCTCTTTTCTAGCCACTCAAACTTTCTCTCTGCGTCTCTTTTCTAGCAACTCAAACTTTCTCTCTGCGTCTCTTTTCTAGCCACTCAAACTTTCTCTCTGCGTCTCTTTTCTAGCCACTCAAACTTTCTCTCTGCGTCTCTTTTCTAGCCACTCAAACTTTCTCTCTGCGTCTCTTTTCTAGCCACTCAAACTTTCTATCTGCGTCTCTTTTCTAGCCACTCAAACTTTCTCTCTGCGTCTCTTTTCTAGCCACTCAAACTTTCTCTCTGCGTCTCTTTTCTAGCCACTCAAACTTTCTCTCTGCGTCTCTTTTCTAGCCACTAAAACTTTCTCTCTGCGTCTCTTTTCTAGCCACTCAAACTTTCTCTCTGCGTCTCTTTTCTATCCACTCAAACTTTCTCTCTGCATCTCTTTTCTAGCCACTCAAACTTTCTCTCTACGTCTCTTTTCTAGCCACTAAAACTTTCTCTCTGCGTCTCTTTTCTAGCCACTCAAACTTTCTCTCTGCGTCTCTTTTCTAGCCACTCAAACTTTCTCTCTGCGTCTCTTTTCTAGCCACTCAAACTTTCTCTCTGCGTCTCTTTTCTAGCCACTCAAACTTTCTCTCTGCGTCTCTTTTCTAGCCACTCAAACTTTCTCTCTGCGTCTCTTTTCTAGCCACTCAAACTTTCTCTCTGCGTCTCTTTTCTAGCCACTCAAACTTTCTCTCTGCGTCTCTCTCTTTTCTAGCCACTCAAACTTTCTCTCTGCGTCTCTTTTCTAGCCACTCAAACTTTCTCTCTGCGTCTCTTTTCTAGCCACTCAAACTTTCTCTCTGCGTCTCTTTTCTAGCCACTCAAACTTTCTCTCTGCGTCTCTTTTCTAGCCACTCAAATTTTCTCTCTGCGTCTCTTTTCTAGCCACTCAAACTTTCTCTCTGCGTCTCTTTTCTAGCCACTCAAACTTTCTCTCTGCGTCTCTTTTCTAGCCACTCAAACTTTCTCTCTGCGTCTCTTTTCTAGCCACTCAAACTTTCTCTCTGCGTCTCTTTTCTAGCCACTCAAACTTTCTCTCTGCGTCTCTTTTCTAGCCACTCAAACTTTCTCTCTGCGTCTCTTTTCTAGCCACTCAAACTTTCTCTCTGCGTCTCTTTTCTAGCCACTCAAACTTTCTCTCTGCGTCTCTTTTCTAGCCACTCAAACTTTCTCTCTGCGTCTCTTTTCTAGCCACTCAAACTTTCTCTCTGCGTCTCTTTTCTAGCCACTCAAACTTTCTCTCTGCGTCTCTTTTCTAGCCACTCAAACTTTCTCTCTGCGTCTCTTTTCTAGCCACTCAAACTTTCTCTCTGCGTCTCTTTTCTAGCCACTCAAACTTTCTCTCTGCGTCTCTTTTCTAGCCACTCAAACTTTCTCTCTGCGTCTCTTTTCTAGCCACTCAAACTTTCTCTCTGCGTCTCTTTTCTAGCCACTCAAACTTTCTCTCTGCGTCTCTTTTCTAGCCACTCAAACTTTCTCTCTGCGTCTCTTTTCTAGCCACTCAAACTTTCTCTCTGCGTCTCTTTTCTAGCCACTCAAACTTTCTCTCTGCGTCTCTTTTCTAGCCACTCAAACTTTCTATCTGCGTCTCTTTTCTAGCCACTCAAACTTTCTCTCTGCGTCTCTTTTCTAGCCACTCAAACTTTCTCTCTGCGTCTCTTTTCTAGCCACTCAAACTTTCTCTCTGCGTCTCTTTTCTAGCCACTAAAACTTTCTCTCTGCGTCTCTTTTCTAGCCACTCTAACTTTCTCCCTGCGTCTCTTTTCTAGCCACTCAAACTTTCTCTCTGCGTCTCTTTTCTAGCCACTCAAACTTTCTCTCTACGTCTCTTTTCTAGCCACTAAAACTTTCTCTCTGCGTCTCTTTTCTAGCCACTCAAACTTTCTCTCTGCGTCTCTTTTCTAGCCACTCAAACTTTCTCTCTGCGTCTCTTTTCTAGCCACTCAAACTTTCTCTCTGCGTCTCTTTTCTAGCCACTCAAACTTTCTCTCTGCGTCTCTTTTCTAGCCACTCAAACTTTCTCTCTGCGTCTCTTTTCTAGCCACTCAAACTTTCTCTCTGCGTCTCTTTTCTAGCCACTCAAACTTTCTCTCTGCGTCTCTTTTCTAGCCACTCAAACTTTCTCTCTGCGTCTCTTTTCTAGCCACTCAAACTTTCTCTCTGCGTCTCTTTTCTAGCCACTCAAACTTTCTCTCTGCGTCTCTTTTCTAGCCACTCAAACTTTCTCTCTGCGTCTCTTTTCTAGCCACTCAAACTTTCTCTCTGCGTCTCTTTTCTAGCCACTCAAACTTTCTCTCTGCGTCTCTTTTCTAGCCACTCAAACTTTCTCTCTGCGTCTCTTTTCTAGCCACTCAAACTTTCTCTCTGCGTCTCTTTTCTAGCCACTCAAACTTTCTCTCTGCGTCTCTTTTCTAGCCACTCAAACTTTCTCTCTGCGTCTCTTTTCTAGCCACTCAAACTTTCTCTCTGCGTCTCTTTTCTAGCCACTCAAACTTTCTCTCTGCGTCTCTTTTCTAGCCACTCAAACTTTCTATCTGCGTCTCTTTTCTAGCCACTCAAACTTTCTCTCTGCGTCTCTTTTCTAGCCACTCAAACTTTCTCTCTGCGTCTCTTTTCTAGCCACTCAAACTTTCTCTCTGCGTCTCTTTTCTAGCCACTAAAACTTTCTCTCTGCGTCTCTTTTCTAGCCACTCTAACTTTCTCCCTGCGTCTCTTTTCTAGCCACTCAAACTTTCTCTCTGCGTCTCTTTTCTAGCCACTCAAACTTTCTCTCTACGTCTCTTTTCTAGCCACTAAAACTTTCTCTCTGCGTCTCTTTTCTAGCCACTCAAACTTTCTCTCTGCGTCTCTTTTCTAGCCACTCAAACTTTCTCTCTGCGTCTCTTTTCTAGCCACTCAAACTTTCTCTCTGCGTCTCTTTTCTAGCCACTCAAACTTTCTCTCTGCGTCTCTTTTCTAGCCACTCAAACTTTCTCTCTGCGTCTCTTTTCTAGCCACTCAAACTTTCTCTCTGCGTCTCTTTTCTAGCCACTCAAACTTTCTCTCTGCGTCTCTTTTCTAGCCACTCAAACTTTCTCTCTGCGTCTCTTTTCTAGCCACTCAAACTTTCTCTCTGCGTCTCTTTTCTAGCCACTCAAACTTTCTCTCTGCGTCTCTTTTCTAGCCACTCAAACTTTCTCTCTGCGTCTCTTTTCTAGCCACTCAAACTTTCTCTCTGCGTCTCTTTTCTAGCCACTCAAACTTTCTCTCTGCGTCTCTTTTCTAGCCACTCAAACTTTCTCTCTGCGTCTCTTTTCTAGCCACTCAAACTTTCTCTCTGCGTCTCTTTTCTAGCCACTCAAACTTTCTCTCTGCGTCTCTTTTCTAGCCACTCAAACTTTCTCTCTGCGTCTCTTTTCTAGCCACTCAAACTTTCTCTCTGCGTCTCTTTTCTAGCCACTCAAACTTTCTCTCTGCGTCTCTTTTCTAGCCACTCAAACTTTCTCTCTGCGTCTCTTTTCTAGCCACTCAAACTTTCTCTCTGCGTCTCTTTTCTAGCCACTCAAACTTTCTCTCTGCGTCTCTTTTCTAGCCACTCAAACTTTCTCTCTGCGTCTCTTTTCTAGCCACTCAAACTTTCTCTCTGCGTCTCTTTTCTAGCCACTCAAACTTTCTCTCTGCGTCTCTTTTCTAGCCACTCAAACTTTCTCTCTGCGTCTCTTTTCTAGCCACTCAAACTTTCTATCTGCGTCTCTTTTCTAGCCACTCAAACTTTCTCTCTGCGTCTCTTTTCTAGCCACTCAAACTTTCTCTCTGCGTCTCTTTTCTAGCCACTCAAACTTTCTCTCTGCGTCTCTTTTCTAGCCACTAAAACTTTCTCTCTGCGTCTCTTTTCTAGCCACTCTAACTTTCTCCCTGCGTCTCTTTTCTAGCCACTCAAACTTTCTCTCTGCGTCTCTTTTCTAGCCACTCAAACTTTCTCTCTACGTCTCTTTTCTAGCCACTAAAACTTTCTCTCTGCGTCTCTTTTCTAGCCACTCAAACTTTCTCTCTGCGTCTCTTTTCTAGCCACTCAAACTTTCTCTCTGCGTCTCTTTTCTAGCCACTCAAACTTTCTCTCTGCGTCTCTTTTCTAGCCACTCAAACTTTCTCTCTGCGTCTCTTTTCTAGCCACTCAAACTTTCTCTCTGCGTCTCTTTTCTAGCCACTCAAACTTTCTCTCTGCGTCTCTTTTCTAGCCACTCAAACTTTCTCTCTGCGTCTCTTTTCTAGCCACTCAAACTTTCTCTCTGCGTCTCTTTTCTAGCCACTCAAACTTTCTCTCTGCGTCTCTTTTCTAGCCACTCAAACTTTCTCTCTGCGTCTCTTTTCTAGCCACTCAAACTTTCTCTCTGCGTCTCTTTTCTAGCCACTCAAACTTTCTCTCTGCGTCTCTTTTCTAGCCACTCAAACTTTCTCTCTGCGTCTCTTTTCTAGCCACTCAAACTTTCTCTCTGCGTCTCTTTTCTAGCCACTCAAACTTTCTCTCTGCGTCTCTTTTCTAGCCACTCAAACTTTCTCTCTGCGTCTCTTTTCTAGCCACTCAAACTTTCTCTCTGCGTCTCTTTTCTAGCCACTCAAACTTTCTCTCTGCGTCTCTTTTCTAGCCACTCAAACTTTCTATCTGCGTCTCTTTTCTAGCCACTCAAACTTTCTCTCTGCGTCTCTTTTCTAGCCACTCAAACTTTCTCTCTGCGTCTCTTTTCTAGCCACTCAAACTTTCTCTCTGCGTCTCTTTTCTAGCCACTAAAACTTTCTCTCTGCGTCTCTTTTCTAGCCACTCTAACTTTCTCCCTGCGTCTCTTTTCTAGCCACTCAAACTTTCTCTCTGCGTCTCTTTTCTAGCCACTCAAACTTTCTCTCTACGTCTCTTTTCTAGCCACTAAAACTTTCTCTCTGCGTCTCTTTTCTAGCCACTCAAACTTTCTCTCTGCGTCTCTTTTCTAGCCACTCAAACTTTCTCTCTGCGTCTCTTTTCTAGCCACTCAAACTTTCTCTCTGCGTCTCTTTTCTAGCCACTCAAACTTTCTCTCTGCGTCTCTTTTCTAGCCACTCAAACTTTCTCTCTGCGTCTCTTTTCTAGCCACTCAAACTTTCTCTCTGCGTCTCTTTTCTAGCCACTCAAACTTTCTCTCTGCGTCTCTTTTCTAGCCACTCAAACTTTCTATCTGCGTCTCTTTTCTAGCCACTCAAACTTTCTCTCTGCGTCTCTTTTCTAGCCACTCAAACTTTCTCTCTGCGTCTCTTTTCTAGCCACTCAAACTTTCTCTCTGCGTCTCTTTTCTAGTCACTAAAACTTTCTCTCTGCGTCTCTTTTCTAGCCACTCTAACTTTCTCCCTGCGTCTCTTTTCTAGCCACTCAAACTTTCTCTCTGCGTCTCTTTTCTAGCCACTCAAACTTTCTCTCTACGTCTCTTTTCTAGCCACTAAAACTTTCTCTCTGCGTCTCTTTTCTAGCCACTCAAACTTTCTCTCTGCGTCTCTTTTCTAGCCACTCAAACTTTCTCTCTGCGTCTCTTTTCTAGCCACTCAAACTTTCTCTCTGCGTCTCTTTTCTAGCCACTCAAACTTTCTCTCTGCGTCTCTTTTCTAGCCACTCAAACTTTCTCTCTGCGTCTCTTTTCTAGCCACTCAAACTTTCTCTCTGCGTCTCTTTTCTAGCCACTCAAACTTTCTCTCTGCGTCTCTTTTCTAGCCACTCAAACTTTCTCTCTGCGTCTCTTTTCTAGCCACTCAAACTTTCTCTCTGCGTCTCTTTTCTAGCCACTCAAACTTTCTCTCTGCGTCTCTTTTCTAGCCACTCAAACTTTCTCTCTGCGTCTCTTTTCTAGCCACTAAAACTTTCTCTCTGCGTCTCTTTTCTAGCCACTCAAACTTTCTCTCTGCGTCTCTTTTCTAGCCACTCAAACTTTCTCTCTGCGTCTCTTTTCTAGCCACTCAAACTTTCTCTCTGCGTCTCTTTTCTAGCCACTAAAACTTTCTCTCTGCGTCTCTTTTCTAGCCACTCAAACTTTCTCTCTGCGTCTCTTTTAACATCCATCCTTTCTTTCTCTCCTCTTTAAAATCTGCTGAAAGAGAAATTTCGAATAAGGTTATAAAAATTTATAGTTATTAATTTGTAATTAATATGATCAGTATTATCATAGACAGCATTGTTATTCTTATTAAAGTTCAAACCGCTGGTTTGTAAGCAATCCTCTTCGCCGTTCCTTGAGATTTTTTGTAGCACAAATAGACATCTGAGCCGACGATTCCCTGATCGTGAACAGTTATTGAAAGTCATTGATAATTTGCAAGTTCAATCTCGGAACGAGAACAGTTATTGAAAGTCATTGATAATTTTCAAGTTCAATCTCGGAACGAGAACCATTCTTAATCTGTTTTCAATTATCAATTACTCAATTAACCGGATACCTACCCATTTTTTGCAGGGTTAATTTTTTCACCAACACATAGGTGAAATGAACGCAAAAACAAATTTATTAGAAAAATTGTTGAATAAAAATTTTTGGTTTCTCTCATATGTTCTTTTTTCATTGCAAGCCTTCACAGCTTAACTTTTTGAACCGTCCCACACCCTCCGCTTCAGTGTTTTTTATCTCACTTTTTTTTAGGGTGGTAAAAAGCCGTTGATTTGTGAACGAAATGGGTTGAAAGAAAGATCCAATCAGGCTGTTTCTTCCTACCCGTAGTTACATATACAGTGCTGGACATAAAGACACCCCTGATTTTTGATGATATCAGCCGAACGGTAAAGGTAAATGGAAAATTATGATTATCATATTTTTTCGCCTTCGAAAACCATAGTAGCCGTAGTTTAAAAAAACAAAATTTCGTAGTTCTCGAGAAAAATTTTTTTTAAGGATTTTGACCTGGACATAATGATAAGACACTCAACAGCTTTTTATCAATAAATCTTTATTTGATATTTCTTGTCAACAAAAACGATTCAATAATTGATAGCACAACCTTTCTTCAAAAGAATGTCAGAAATCCGATTTGGCATGCTTCTATACAACGCAGAAATTACACGTGGCTCTAATCCATCCCACTCCTTGGTTATCGCAGCTTTAAGCTCGGCTGTAGTGGCGTATTGTTTGTTATTTTTATAAACCCGACGAAACAAGAGTCCCCAGAGATTTTCCATCGGATTCAAGTCCGCAGAACGAGCCGGCCAAGGTAGCAGAGAGACGTTCTTAGCCAACAACCATGACGTGGTGGAGGCGCTGGCGTGAATAGGAGCGTTGTCTTGTTGGTAGACAAGCTGACGACTGCGGTGACTCCTCATGAATGGAATGAGAGTTGTTTCCAGCACCGCCTGGTACTCTGCCGAGTTCATCCTAGATGACGGGAAGGAGATTGGCAGCTTTCCGAACGATAAGAAAGCTCCCCAACACATGACTGATCCGCCCCCAAAGTTGCGCCGACTGAAGTAGCGGGGCTCTTTGCGGAGATCCCTCCAATAACACTTGGAGCCATCTGGACCGTCCAGATTGAACTTCTTCTCATCCGAGAAAATGATCTGAATTGTCTAAATTATTTTAAATAATTATTTCTTAAGTTATAAAAAAGAGCAAAAGTTTAACTTTGTCCAATCACGTGCCATGTTGTTTTTCGCGAAGTCCGTGCGTCGCTGTTGATGAACAGGGGTGAGATTCGGAATCTTCGTCATTTTCTGACGTGTGATGTGAGGATTACGGAGAATAGCGCGTTGAACCGTTCTGCGAGAGACATTCAAGTTGAGCTCTGCCTTAATGTCCATTACGGAAGCGGTCGAGTTCGAAGCTTTTCTGGCGATTTGCCGCTCTTCTCGTTCCGTGAGCTTGCGTGGACGTCCTCCAGAGGTTTTCGATCCATATCCAAGAGGGTCGGCGAGGTAGTTGGTAATGACAATACGCGAACGGCCCAGACTGCTCGCGATCTTCTTGATGCTGGTGTTGAGATTCCGCATGGCATCAATATGAGCTTTTTCCTGGAGTGAAAGACTTCGTGCACTTCCCATGATTACAAAATCATTCATCACATGTTTATCAATACTTTAAATGATCAAAGCAACCTATATCAGCCGAGTTTAGCCCAAGTGTCTTAAGTGTGTCTTATCATTATGTCCAGGTCAAAATCCTTTAAAAAATGTTTTTCTCGAGAACTAAGCAATTTTGTTTTTTTAAACTACGGCTACTATGGTTTTCGAAGGCGAAAAAAAATTATAATCATAATTTTCCATTTACCTTTACCGTTCGGCTGATATCATCAAAAATCAGGGGTGTCTTATCATTATGTCCAGCACTGTATGTATGTCAAGATCAATAATCATGAGGGAACGACAGGCCTCGAGAGAGGAAAAGAGAGTGAGAGAGCGTGTGATGTAAAGAGAGGATGCAGATGAACAGAGCATTTGTATGACTAGCCTTTTTTGATAGCTCACAGATCTACGCATAGATTTCATACGCAGTGTGGGTAAGAGAAACACACTGGAACCAATTTTTTAGAGAAAGCCTCGGTAATTAGAAACAAGGGTACTTATCCTGCGTGATCGTCCAATACTAGGTTTATAAGTACTCTTGTCATTGGTCACCTGGAGGAAACAATTAAAGAAACCCCACCCCACCCTCGTACCTTCCGATTTTGAACTCGCTTGCCCACTCTTTAAACTGTCTTTCTCTCTCTCTTTCTTTCTTTTTCTCGCCCTCAATTGAACATTCTCGCTTTCGTCCCGCTCTGTCTCTGTCTCTCTTTCTGTATCTGTCTCTCTCTCTCTCTGTTCTCTCTATTTTTCTACTCCCATATTGACGGATTACTTTCATTTTAACGCTTAGGTTACCCATGATCACATCCCTCCCATTCATAGAAGGTCTACTTTTGCAAAACATTTTACCTGCTCACTGAGAGGCGAGTATAACATTTTGTTATGACACCAATAAGACCGAAATCAGAGCTATTCATGCTCTTATATGTATACAGAAGCTTTCATTGAGAGTGTTTGTGAGCAGGTAAAAATAGCAACAACAACAACAAAAAAAAACAAGAAATGGGAAAGAAACGAACTGGTTAACCCACGGAACATTGATTGACCTGATTGAGATTGGTTGGTATTTTGTAATATGTGTGCGGCGGTATTTCTCCCTTGTTTGCCAAAATGACACAGAGATGCGTCACGACCAACTGCGATGGGCCGTAATGTGAAGCGCGACGGAACGTTAAATACAGCTCCTAAACAAGGACAAAAAGTAATGAATTCTTGGGAGGTCCATCGGATTATGATTCCCAAAGACTAGTTGATAAGTTTTTAAGAAATGAACAATGCGGTAAATTCTCATCTATCTTAAACCCCAATCAATCAAACCCCAAATCAAACCCCAATAAACAACAAAACCCAATTTTGCTGGAATCAATGCTCTTGATAGCTTCTGCATTTAATGACAAAGACTTTTTACCATCTGTTTGATTAAAAATGGGTTTTCAGTTTCTGTTTAATGACAGAATATACAAAAAAAGTTATGATGGAAAAAAGGTGTTAATTAACCTGGGAAGCATTGTTTACATTGGCGGGCCTCCCCATCGGAGTAGTGGCTACCGTGTTGGAATCTACCAACGGCTTCTCGCCTTTTCCTCAAATAAATCACAATATTATAGAAAATATTGGGAGTTTTCAATAGTTTCTATTTATAAACTTAAAAACCATGATAACAAAAGAATTGATAATAAAGTGATAATAAAGATTTAAATAGATTTAAATTTAAAAATTTAAAAATAAATTCACAACGATTCTATCAGGTGAAACCTGCACATGTAAATGAAGAAATGCGTGCGGTGTTTGAAGTGTGAATAAACGGGAAAAAACCATTCAAACTGAGCTTAACATCTATGTATGGTATATTCATTATTGTCAAACCAGAACACGCAGGGATCATTTTTCAGGTGACAAGTTTTACTACCGAATCGGATAGCTTGACTTTTTACTCGCGATCATAGCTTACCAGGATGTTTTTTTTTGGGTGGGAGACTGGACGAATTTTGACGACCAAAGGGGGAGGGGGGAGTCAACAAATATTGGTCTGTTTTCCGAAGTCAATCGATTATTTTCT
The DNA here is from genome assembly GCA_964056735.1 of Allodiplogaster pararmata. Classification (NCBI taxonomy): domain Eukaryota; kingdom Metazoa; phylum Nematoda; class Chromadorea; order Rhabditida; family Diplogasteridae; genus Allodiplogaster; species Allodiplogaster pararmata. The sequence goes on from OZ057405.1 coordinate 31,983,194, forward strand.
CCGTAGCCGGGCCGGAGTTCAACACTCGGAATTTTGTTCACATTTGAAAATTTAGTTTTTCCAAGATCAAATAAAGTTATCCTTTTATTTTTAAAAAAATACTGGGAAACCGGGAATTACTGGTGAAAAACAAAAGGTTTGCTAAGCTTTGCTCGCGATTCGCAAGGAGTTGAAACCGTTTCTGAATTGATTTATAAAAATGAAGCTAACCCTTATCGAGCACTCCTATATCGACCAGAGGGGATTTGTGGAATCCTCTTCGATAGCAAATGAAGGCGTTCGGCATTCGTATTGATCCGTGATTGAGATCTGCTGGGTGGCCGAGCGTAGTTTTGCTTAACATCTCATAACCGTCTGGTACCTGAAAAAATTGCAATATATTTTTAAGCAAATTTATAAACAGATACAAGTAACCGAACTTTAAAAATTTGCTCACCAAACTTTAAAAAATTCTCTCCGAGTGGCCGATTTTTGGAATGATTATAACAAAAGAGTATAACAAACTTACGCAGAAGATAGAGTGGATATAATTAATAAAAAGCAACTGTCTAAAAATGGACAACTGGAAATTTTGTGTAGTGGACAGGCGGATACAATTGGGTAAAACTAAACGAGCCAAAAAAAATTTTGTTGTTGTTTGCCCGTGGGTCCTGTCGAGAGGAGTCCTTTGGGATAGTTTGTTGGGGATGCTTTTGAGTCCGGAAAAATTTTCTCCGTCTACACTCGGACCGCAGTCGGCGACAGGGTTTAAGCAGACTTACTGTCGGCAGGCCTCTGTTTTTCCAAATTATAAGGGGGGAGTCCCCCCGGGGGACCCTTATGTGAAACTAAAAACAATTTTTCGCGGGCTTCTGTTTTTTTTATCAAGAGTGCGGAACCTTATGTACAGGGTGGCCCATATATTCGCAAACGCGTTTACAAACGTGTATCTCAGTGCATAAGTGAGCAAGAGTGTTAAAATTTGTACATTTATCAGCACACATTGATAAAAACATTGGGTCAAAACATCATTCGATTCGGGCCCCTTTGGCACGAACGACAGCCCGGAGTCGCTTTGGGAACGCTTCGATCACTGGACGAAGGTACTTTTCGTCGATATTCGACCATTCCTCCTGCAGGGATTTTTCTAGAGACTCCAGATTCAAGTGAGGATGAGCATTGACTTTGCTCTCAAGGTAGGACCACACGGAATAGTCCAGCGGATTGAGGTCGGGCGATGAGGAGGGCCATTCTGCGCTGGAGATGAAGTCGGGAAAATGAGCGTTGCAACATGCCTGTGTTCCGATAGCCTTGTGAGCAGGCACAGAATCTTGCTGTAAGACCCAAGGTGTATTGCGGTAGTGGGAAGCAGGCCAAGGAAGCAATACTTTTCAAAGAATCTGCTGGCGGTAGTATTCCTGATTAATTTTGGCTCCTGGTTCGAACAAAACAAGGGGAGTTTTGCCGGTGGCGGACACTCCGTCCCAAACCATGACTTTTGCAGGATGGGAAGCTCTATGCAGGAATCCACCGGTATGATTAGCTGCATGTGAGTCCCGAGCAAGCACTCGCACATTTTGAGGGTTGTAGGCCTCTTCGATAGTGAACAGCTTCTCATCCGAGAAGACTGTCCTGAGGTGAGCACTGTCGCGCGTCCAGAGGATTAGGGCGCGGCACCTTTTGAGTCTTTTCTCCTTGTTCTTTAGAGTTAGGATGGCAGCCTTTTTAGTACGATATGGGGGGAGACTCAAGTCCTCTTCAACGATTCTTTGAAGAGTGTTGCGTGATAAGTTCATCTCGGAGGCCATTTTTTTCAAGCTACGCTTAGCATTTCGACCGACTCGCTTCCTCATGGCCTCAATCTTGTTAGGAGTGCGCACTAATCGAGGATCACCTCTCGGGGCAAGTCAGCAAGTGTACCGATCTGTTCAAACCGTTTGATTGCTTTTCAGACAAGATTGCGAGGCGTTGAGACCTTTAGCAATGCGCGTATTTAATCGACCAAGTTTGTGCAAGTCCACAATGATAGAGCGTGCTCTATGAGAGACCACCATTCTTTTGAGAATTGATCAAATGATATGAAATTTGAACCATGTAATAAAAGAACATATGAGAAGAACATGTGTAAAAATTGGAGCTCAGCGTGCACTACAAATTGAATTATAAACGCCGAAAGATTGGTTTGCGAATATATGGGCCACCCTGTAAAAAATTTTTTATCAACTTTGGCGGGCATTTGTACCTTTTTCTTGCACACTATTGAACCCCTGGTCGGTGATCCTTTCCGCGAGACCCATTCTTTAACCGGAGAAGGGCAAGAGGCTATTTTACTGGCGCCTTGACTCGCCATTACAAAGTATAGGGGAGTATCGGCTGATGTTTTGTCTGTTGGCATGCCCAGGCCAGTCCGGCATCGCCCTCCTTTGACGAACTATACTATCCAATTTTGGTCCGCGACGCTATCTCCAATGCAATTGTGCAGAGAGACATCCCTCGAGCCAATGCCCGAGGACGCGCTCGATACAGGTGCTTTCCGATGGTGTGAACTTGTGGGCTGTAGCACCATCGAAGGCGATTAACATTTTTTTTCGTTGACCTCTTCACCTTCCCCCCTAGTGGTCAAGGTTGGCCCGATCGCCCACCCGGAAATGTTTTTTCAACACATTCTGGTGAGCCATGCAAGTAACAGTTACAAGACGTGAATTTACGCGTTTTAAAGCATTACAAAACCCATACTTTGAATAATATACTCGAAACTATGACGGTTTAACTAGAACGAAATTTTTCTAGTTTTAAAACAAATATTAGCAAATGATCATAATGAAGACCAAGCGAAACAAATCTAGCCATTTCCAGGCCCCGGGAAAGTGTTTCCACTCAACTTAATTCGAATGGATTCCTAATCCGTATGTACTCAACTTAATTCGAATGGATTCCTAATCCGTATGTACTCAACTTAATTCGAATGGATTCCTAATCCGTATGTACTCAACTTAATTCGAATGGATTCCTAATCCGTATGTACTCAACTTAATTCGAATGGATTCCTAATCCGTATGTACTCAACTTAATTCGAATGGATTCCTAATCCGTATGTACTCAACTTAATTCGAATGGATTCCTAATCCGTATGTACTCAACTTAATTCGAATGGATTCCTAATCCGTATGTACACCTTATCTGCAAAAAAACTAACGTGTCTCAAAAATTAAACAAATGAAAATGCTCAACTTACCCGTTCTCCGAGGGACGGGAAGATTATGGTAATATCTGTGATAGGAGCCAGCTGCTGGGCGTTTCTCAGGCCGCATTCATGGGAGGCGGGAGATACTGGCTCCAGACTGGTCTCCTGTCAATGGAACTCGTGTTCATCGTTTACCAAAGGTCTAGTGCAACTGTTTGAATTTTTTTAAACAAAAACCACCACTTTTGTAGCAGATGATTCTGGATTAATGAGAAGCAAGTTGAAGGTGAAGACTGGAGAAGGAAATGTTAGCCATTATTCTAGATTATATCGCTCAAAGAAAGGCCGTTTTCCGGAATTCTCCACAGAGCTGTTGTTGTTGTTGTTGTTGTTGCCGGTTGTAGCCGTCATCGAAGAGCGGAGCCCACGTGATATGTTTCTTTTCGCTTCGTCTTTGTTGTGTATGAATCGTCAATTTTTTTTATTTTTATTATTATTATTTTTTTCTCCACAGAGCTGAAAACCCATGCTCATGTTTATAAGAATATGATTGAACCATTGGAAAGAAAAATGTTAGCCTACGGGACATGGTCGAACTCAGCGTTCTTTCTCACACCGGAAGCGCTTTACCATAGGTCACCTGAATTTTTTTCTTCTTAGATTGAACTTTAAGGTAAATAATGAAAAATAGCAGTTTGCAGCGGAGCGTTATTGGAAGCGATTTCTTAACTGAGTTTTCGACTCTATTTCCTTCTACTCGAATGTAATGATAAATGAACTGTTTTCATCTTTTTGGGCGGGGGGCCGGCATTTTTTGTACCCGTTGGTCTTTTTTTTTCGCTTTACCACTTTTCTGAACTCTTTGTTTTCGTTTCATATTGTTATTGGCTCTTGTTTGAATTTCTATTTTCGATTCCAAGAAAGATAACATAACACATTATTATTAACAGTTCATTCTACTTGAACATGCTACTCGGATATTTGGACTTATTCAGAGCGGTGTAGGATTGAAGGAAGCTAACATTCAAACCAGCGATGACAAAATGCTCGAAGAGACGTCGAGAATCTCGACCCTCCGCCGAAGCTGGTGCGGCCGACATATTCCGCTATCGCCTTCTTCTCTTTTAAAGATCTGCGTTGAAAATAAGCACCTTAAACAAGAGTTCCAAAAGTTTCAGAAAACAAACTTGGAAATATCAATAAACAAAGTTAAAATTTGAAATAATCTAAAATACTTCTGTCTAAGGATGTGCCTTGAAAATGAGCACCCATATAAGCTCGAGACAGAAGCACGTAAATTAGACTTGACCATCTTAATAACGAAAAGTGAAGGGTTGAAAAAAAATTTGCGAAAAGTGAAAGAAGTATATAGACAAATAATATTCGCCGAAGTGAAAAACACAAAAAGCCCTTCTGTCGCATTCTCACCAGAATATCCGCTGTTTATTAAAGAGCTAACTTAAGCACGTCTTTTGCAGAGGCGAAGGAAGAGAGTTAACCCTCCAGTTACCTTCTCCTCCTCTCGAGAGAAGTCGTTTCAGCCGCAAAGCTTGGCAGAGTGAGATGGAGAACTGGGGATAAAGAGAATAATGGAAAAGTCACGCCCTCCTCTCTCGCCAGATTAGAGGTCCCTCCTGACTGCAAAGGCATATAAATTGTCATGCTCTTTCACGCACCGCTAAATCGCTACTGCATCTAAGAAACGGCCTCAAACAGGAACCAGTACTTCGTTCTTTATACATAGTACTTAGTCTCTTCAACTATTTAATTATTAGACACTTTTTTGCGTTTAGCCCCCCTTACCAGAGATTCAATTGGGTCAGATGAGAGTGGCATTTTTGATACGGTTTCGTTATAGGCCGTAGCCGTACGACCTCGTTAGCGTAAACTCTTTCCTAAGCCTAAGCGTTTTTTTGTTAAAATATTTTTTAATGTAAAAAAAATTTTTGTAAATGTAAATAAGTCAGACGTATGACCCATGGAACCTCTGGTAGGGGAGCCTAAACGCAAAAAGTTTCATTTATTAAAATTCATTTAATAACACTTTTTCAAACAAACAGTTATAACACTAGTAACAATGAACTGAATGAGGATAATATTATCAAGCTCGCAGAGATAAAAAAATCGCTTCCTATCAGGAAATTACAGGTTGAAAAGTTTTGATGATAAAAACACAGAAAAACTGGTAATTTTAACTAGCGACCCTCGATTCATCATGCCGTGTATTACCCAAAATTATGTATACCGATTTCAAATTACGCTTCAAACACGGACCATGAGTTAGACATGAAAACGGAAAGCGCAGAATCGGGCAAAAGTGTATTCATATAACTTTGCTCAAGATCTTTAATGACAGGTAATAACAGAAGGAAGATTGGCTAGTTTCAGAATCTTCAGTCAGAATCTCTTCTCGAAGGTCACTTTGAATCGATTTGGAAACTTGTTTAGTTGATACTTTTTCGCGTATGAAGCAGGTAGTGTGTATGTTTGTAGATAGTCAGAAGACTCGCAAGGCGTCCATCATCAATACTTCACAATTCATTTCTCGGCCATTCATATGACGTCATGAATCTCGAACGTCATTCGATTTGACTGAGGTCAACCATAATCCAGTAGAGAATCGTTTCTGAGTTGAACATGAATTTCTTTATCACCAAAGAATAGCTTATTGGGCTTTCACTCGAAGGAAACACATATTAATGTGTGGACAATAGGGTAAACCAATGATTTTCTTCAACTCCTTTCTTTCTGAAGTTGATAGGAATCTAAGAACCATGCACTTTAATTCATAGCTAAGCTTTGATTCCAGTAAATTACGGGCCGAAGTAATGTGTAATCTTTTATATAATCTGACCTTGTAGTGCACATATTGTATGTATGTCTCTTTATGTTTCTGATCAAACATCGAGAAAAATCTTTTTTCAGATTCCAAAGGATATCGGAATGTTTATAGAGATCAAAGCAAACGAACTTTTATCATTAGAAGGTGCAAATTGAACCAAACATTGAATGAGTTTCGCTTCAAGTGAAAATAATACATTTATGAAATCCCCATTACCCTTAGTGATAAAAAGGTCAAGTCCATCAATAATTATTCATGTTTTTTTTAAGTTCGCAATTTTTCGTACGTTTATTATGTTTCAACTGAAAAAATTAATATTCCTAATATGTTCCGGCTCTTTAAGGGTCAAACTAGTACCCAGTAGAAGTTCAAGACCAACATCGATTTCTACAGTTTTAAAAGCTTACTGCTAAGTTGTAGCTTTTTTCAACTAATTCTGTTTTCTCCAATGGGATAGTCACGCTATACCTTGAAAAAACTTGCGTCGGAACATATAACTCACCCATGATATCAGGAGGATACAGAAAAAAGGCGCTCAAGTTCACAGTTATTAAAACTGTAAACTTAGAGTGCCTTTATGTGGGATAATAAACACCTCTGGGTATGGCGTACCATAGCGGTGCCACATGAATCACTCATATATTTAAATCCATTGAATTTTTCAAGGCAAAAAGCAAAACGTAATACTTGAGGCCTTTGAACTCAATTGAAAATAAAATCCAAAGGTACTGTGTGCTCATGCATCTTCTCTATTTAAAACAGTTCCTGGACAATGTCCTCATCGACATTATTTGGTAGGGTGACTACTAGTTCAGTGTCACTTCTCATCGTCCGCTCGATGGCTTCTCTTGCATGCGGATTTCCGCTCCAACATCGACGCGAGACGCCGTTCGAAACGTCCCAAGAGAGCATTGAGCTAGCTCTCTGCGAAGCCGCCTGGGGGCACGATTCTATCAGAATTAGCAAAGGGAAAAGATTCGAAAATGGGTCGGTAGAGGAACAGGAAGAAGGAGATAGAGAGAGAGAGAGAGAGAGAGAGAGAGAGAGAGAGAGAGAGAGAGAGAGAGAGAGAGAGAGATAGAGAGAGAGAGGGGAAGATCAGAAGTAAGTAGGCAGAAAGAGAGAGATGTGAAGATAAGTAGACAGAGAGCGAGAGTGGTTAGAAAGAAACGATTAATTATGAATAAACGGAATTACGAGATAAAATAAACGGAATTATGAGACGGAATTATGAGCCAAAGACAAAGAGTTATAAAGAGATAAGCAACGAAAGATAAAGAACCTCCGATCCATCGAGCATCAATCCGAACCCTCCATTGATAACGTCACCCCAGCCCACGCCACCCCCGTTATGCAGGGCGACCCAGGTAGCGCCTCTGCAACCAGGAGCTGCTCAAATGCATTACACCAAGACGTTAGAAAGGGCCTTTCACCCCGCTTTCAAAGAAGAGATCAAAACCCGGTCGATTTAGGTTTCTGAAACAATCGGAAGAGCAGAGTTTTCAAGCATTATTCATGGTAACCTGGTCGTCCAGGGTCCATATTTTCCCGAAATTTCTAGAAACTCCAAAAAAATTATTGGAACTCTTGCACCATAAATGAAAAATTACGGATCACAATCTTCCTTCTTGTCCACAAGCTTCAAATTCATTTTGGTAGTTATTCTGACCTGTTTTTCATTCTGACATTGCCTTTTTTCATAAATAAATATCCTTTTTTTTTCTTACTTTTCACGCCAATCGATTTCGATTGAGAAACGCATGAAAAAGTTGTATGATGTTATGTCAATAACTGTCTCGGTCGCCCTACCTACCGGAAAGCATCTCCAATGACATTTTGCACGGCCATGTCGGCGGTGAATGCAGATCCATCCGTTATATTAGATGTTTCTCTGGAAAATAAAAAATTCAGACCAGCATCAATCTTGTTGAAAACTTCTTAGATCTCTTGCTGTGTTTTGCCTCGAACCTATGTAGTAAACAATAGTCATTTATCAAAAGTGTCACACTTCATCTACACCACAGTTGGAAAAATTTTTCATAGAAATTTAGATCTCGTGTTTCTGCTAAAAAAAACCTATCGGAACTTTTGGTCAAGATACTATTCGGAAGAACAACTAATAAGCTAATAGTAATCAGAAAATCCCCCAACTTTGGGATGAGCTTAAATCATTGTCCCTGCATTTAATGGGCCCTTAAAGTCGACCTCGCAGATATTTTGGATGAAGATGAGGAACAAAGTAATGCTTCAACATTTCTGGTGTTCAATTATTCAATTGAATTGAACCTTTCCCTCTTCATAAAAAATCCTTCTTCATCTTCATTTCAAAAGAAGTCTTTCTCTGAAATACTGAGTCACATCCTTCTTTTTTATATTTTATCTCTGAAACACAAAACTCAATAAAGGTAGACAAAAATGCCCCTAAATTTACCTATAGCATACATGGTCCATCCGTTCTTTTCTCAAGGAATTCAACGAAAATAAGCGAACTTCTTAATATAAAAAAAACTCTACTACAAAATAATTTCTCAGTAGACAAAAACCATGTTTAACTTTTTGAAACAGTCCTCCAACAGCAAGAAATGGGACTAATGCGTGCATTCTTCCAAAAATCATGCGAAAGGAGTTCTTTGAAAGTTTACGCCATCTCGAAGCTCAAAAAATCAATAGATTGAATTGAAAGTATCATAATGAGATGATTTCGTGTCTTTTAATGCTTGGAACTTCCTATACACATATAATTAAAAAATAACACTATATTTTTTAATGAAAGTATAATTGATTGAATCAAAATCATTATATTGAATTGATTTTATGTTTGATGCTTAAAAAAGTTTTTTAAATGTGACAGACTTTGAGAATGTAAAAGGTAAAGAAACCTGAAAGGTAAAGAAACCTGAACGGAGAATCTGTTCCGGAGACATCGTGATGATCCCTAGAGATGATTATGGGAGCCTGAAATTTGCTTATCTTTTCAAATCCTCCAAAAATATTTCAATTCGAATGCTTTAAGATAACTACTCACGAGAACTTGAATTTCTAGTAATACTTGCTACTTAAAAATGGCTTACCCTTGTAGCTTTTTTAGGAAGAATAAAAAAAAACTTGAGTTGTCACTATTGTATATACATTTGATAAAATTAAATTCAATCTTTATTCCAGTTGTTATGTTTCAGACATAAAACGGATAACTGTCACGATGTGAGATCAGTTTGAGTGCAGAATACAGTATATTCATAGAGAGATTCAATTCTACAAGAAATAAAAAAGTATCACAAACGTAGGCGGGACAATGGTACAATGAAGTCGATAGGCAAATTGATAAGCATTTTCTTGAAAGCTGAGCAGGAAGAAATTGTTACTATTTGAATAGGTAAAGCATTCAACAAATTTATAGCACGAGAGGCACAAGTAGTGTGCGAATGCGACAATTTAAAGGGTAGACTAATGCGAAGAGGATGAGAATTCCTATTATTGTAAGGACACGATTTGACGGCAAACAAAGTCGAGTAATCAAGTTCAAAACGGCCATGAATGCACTTATGTATGAAACAAAGATCTGTTATAGCTCTACGGTGCTCAAGTGTATAGAGACTCAATATCTTCAGACGTGAGGGGTAATCTAGGTCGGTTCTACCGGCTCTATACATCACACGGCGAGGTAAACTACATTGAACTCTTTCCAAATCATTGACAAGGCCTATCGATGATGGTGACCAAACTTCACTACCTTATTCAAGCAAAGGGAGTATATATGACTTAAACACTCGCATTAAAACTGTGATGGAAGATGTTCTGAGGGTTTGAAGGATAAGATTCGCACATATCGATGATATTTTAACAACCTGATCAATATGGTTAGAGAAAGTTAAGGAATTATTTAAGTTAACACCTTAATCTTTGATATTGTTTGATGAAGGCAAGTTGATGTTATTTATGGAGTACGTTGTCTTGTTTTTGGATGAGCCAAAAAAAACAACAGAACATTTCGGAATTGAAATCGTTAGAGACCAGTTATGTGCATAATCTGCTATCAATTCAATGGCCATTTGCATCTGAGTAGAATTATCGGAAATTAATTTAATGTCGTCGGCATACAAAAACATTACACACTTGAAGGAATGATGCTAATAATGTCATTAATGAAGACTGTGAAAAAAGAGGGCCGAGTGAGCTGCCCTGGGGTACACCGTTATACAATTTACCATCGGATAAGCCTGAGTCAGTTAGGACTTGCGAACTTCTGTTATTGAGAAATTATTGAATTAGGGATAAAAAAGAGGAGTTAATTCCTAGTGAGGCGAGTTTAAGAATAAGAAACCGGTGTTCAACCACATCAAAGGCTTTCGAGAAATCGATCAAGCAAAAATCAAAAGGCTTCTTGCGGTTAGTGAGAGAAAGGCAGAGTGAGTAAGATTCAACTAAAGAAGTTATTGTGGAACGTTTCTTTCAAAAACCAGATAGTCGGGAACATAAAAGGTTATTGGTTTCGAGGTGAGTGTGAATAATATTATACAAATGTTTTTCGAAAAGCTTAGAGAAAGAACAAACAAGAGTTATGGGTCTAAAATTTTTAACAATAGAACTGTTCTCTTTTTTGTGAATGGGTATAGGGATACCTTTTTTCCAATTAGTAGGCTAGTATCCGAGTGTTGTACAGTTTGAAAAAATAATGGATAGAGGAATTGTTAAGGACTCGTTGCAGTTTTTAATGAGTATATTTGGTATGCCTTCGGGTGAAGTGTTGGCTTTGGGAAGCATTTTACGGATCAAGTTATGAATCTCCAATGGGGACACAATGTGAGTTGGTAAGAGGAAGTGGGCCTTCTAATGGAGTAGTAACAATATAATTGAAAAAGTCCGAAAAAGCATTCGCTTTGTCGACAGAGTTGGTCAGGATAACATCATAAATAATAAAGGCGAAATTGACTGGTTTCATTTTTATGCGATTTGCTAGCGTACGAAAGAAAAGCTTGTAATTCTTAGGCATAGCTAGATTCTCCTCACGTTTACTTTCAAATTTCAAAACTTTCCTATGGAGTTTACGACAAGCTCTAGAAGTAATTGAAGATGTTACTGATCGCTTTTTACTTCTCAAAAGATAGCTGTAAATCTGTCGAATTTTTTTGGATACGCTTAATGAGGTTTAAGTGAACGTTTGTTAGGGACATGATCAGATATGAGATTGTTAAGAGTATTCGTTAGTGATGCAACGCATTTATCAATGGTGAGAGAGGAAAACAGTAAGGTCCAGTCGATATGAACAATAGCGGAATGAATTACCGACACTTTGTACCGCGTCACTTTGTATACGACACTTTGTACCCGACACTTTGTACCCCGTCACTTTGTACCGCGACACTTTGTACCGCGACACTTTGTACCGCGTACGGCCTCGTTAGCTAAGCCGTACGGCCTCGTTAGCTAAGCCGTACGGCCTCGTTAGCTAAGCCGTATGGCCTCGTTATCGTAAACTTTTACTAAGCCTAAGCGTTTTTTAATGTAAAAATATGTTTTAATGTAAAAATAAAACGCGCGGCCTCACTCAAGTCGCGGTACAAAGTGTCGCGGTACAAAGTGTCGCGGTACAAAGTGACGGGGTACAAAGTGTAGGGTACAAAGTGTCGTATACAAAGTGACGCGGTACAAAGTGTCGTGATACGTAGCGGAATTGATAGAGATCTAATCGGCTTTCTTCCAATCAGGTCGACAATGTGAGGGATGGTATTGCGAGGCTCGACTGTTAGTGATAGAGAAAGAAATAGGGGCATGATCACTGGTAGAAAAAGGAGGCCGAGTGTCACAGTTCATAATGATTGCTTGGTTAGAGAAAACATAGTCTAGGATGTTTGATATGCGAGTGGGTGTGTGTATATACTGGGTTAAATGGTAGTAACACATGAACTGAAAAAAAGTTTTAGTAAGAGAACAATTGACTGGGGCAGATGTTTTCGCCAAATCTACTTTAGGGAGGTTGAGATCTCCACAAATTATTGTAGGAAAAGGAAAGCAAGTATGTAGATAAACTAAGAAACTCAAGGAGTTTTTTTTTCGTAGCATCATGTGAAGAATTAAGGGATGGGTAACATGAAACGAGTCGGATGGTGGGAAAGGGAAAGGAAAGGGAAGGGCTAGGAAATATGTCAACAACGACGCATTCCGTGGATCCTTGTGAGAAAGTGGAAACGAGAGCAGGTGAGAAGTTCGAGCTGATCAGAAGAAGAGAGCCGCCGCCTCGTTCGCCATCTTGTCGATCCGCACGGAATACAGAATAACGAAGCCCATCGGTAAGCATTGGATCAGGCTCGAGGGACGACAGCCAGGTTTCACATGCAAAGGAAATTCGAGCAGAAGAAGATCTTAGCAGATGATATAGGTCATGAAGCTTTTTACGGATCAAGTTATGAATCTCGCATCAGGACGGTAACGATGACTCAATTATGAAGAGGATTGAGTGCGATTCTGAGAGAGAGGAACCATATGAGCATCGATAATACGATTTCGGAAAAGGTTGATAAGAGTTGATTTTTCGGCATTCTTTTTCAGCCACGAGTTCCACGGCAGAGAGATCTGCCTTCACATAGCAACCTATAGGTAGTGTGATTTTGATTTTCTTACACAGTTTAAGGATCAAGTTCCTCTCATAGGTGCTCTCGAATTCAATCTTTAGAGGCCTAGTGCGAGAGAAAAAGAGGACGAGTGAAAAAAACAGGATGAGTGAAAAAAGAGGACGAGTGAAAAAAGGACGAGTGAAAAAACAGGACGAGTGAAAAAAGAGGACGAGTGAAAAAACAGGACGAGTGAAAAAAGAGGACGAGTGAAAAAACAGGACGAGTGAAAAAAGAGGACGAGTGCAAAAACAGGACGAGTGAAAAACAGGACGAGTGAAAAAACAGGACGAGTGAAAAAAGAGGACGAGTGAAAAAACAGGACGAGTGAAAAAAGAGGACAAGAGAAAAAACAGGACGAGTGAAAAAAACAGGACGAGTGAAAAAAACAGGACGAGTGAAAAAAGAGGAAGAGTGAGAAAAAAGAGGACAAGTGTTGTGTAAAATATTTAACGATAGATAAAAAGACGATCCGCTAGAATTATTCGATAAGAGAGCCATAAGATAACTCTCTCCACTCCTCAACTACCCTTTTTTCTTCTACCAAAGCGGCTGTTATGTTATGAACGACTCCCCTTTTCATTTCCGTCCACGAATTTCTACGAAGAAATCTGATCAAATTACGCTTTTAACTTGTTCGAGAATATGAATCAAAGAAATCTATCGCACGGGCAAAATGGTACTCGGCCGGGGCCGTTACCAATACAGCAACCGAGCACACATTGTTTTTGTCTATTGGTAACGCTCTACAAGCCCCGGTTAGGCGGCAGAGGTTCGGTCCCGGCCGAGTGCCATTTTTGCAAGTGCGATGGATTTCTTTCATTCATAGTCTCAGCCAATCGCTGCTTAAACGATTTAAAAAGATCAAAAATTGTTTTTCGATATTATTTTCACGCGATATTTGACAAAACTTTGCGTAATAAAAACTTCAAAAACTTCAAGGTAAGATTAAAAGTCGTTGGGTAAGTGCACAATTACAAATAGTTTACAAGGCACTATGGAATTAACCGAGAGTTAAAACTAAAACCTTGATTCTACCATCTGCAACGGCTGCATTGAAAGCGACAGCGAGCGATTTCCGACCGACTTGATCCGCGTACAGAATACGAGCCTGAAAACACGGGAGAGGAATGCGGAATATGTACATCCGGTTGTACCGTACTGTTTCTGACCTTAGTTCCTACGACAAGCTTATGCTCCTCTGCTTCCTGAATCCATCGACGGTTATCGACGTATTGGTGCTTCACTGAGTCAGGGACTGCAAAGTTAAGATCATGGACTAATTCCATGATTCTTGATAAAAGACAAGAGAATTCGTCAGAGAATGATGTGTTCACATATTCCTAAAGCAGAAACCAGAAGCCAGACTTTAAGATGCTTTAAAACACGGTATATCACTTCTTCACGAGCCTTCGTTTTCCAATAGTTTGTCCAGTATTCCTAGCGCTATCTGGTCAGTTGTCTTCAAATCTTCGTCTTTCCCCGAAGTGCAAACCCAACGGAACGGTCCGAAGCCCATCGAGAAGATGTCTCTGAAGCCATTCAGGTCGTTGCTTGAACTTTAAAAATGACGAGAGTGTTTTCGTCAGTCTAAACATCTTTCCATGTCATGCTTTTTGATGAATTTCTTTCGGCTCATAGTTCTCGATATCTGGAGTTTTTTCTTCATTTTTCTCAAACATACAGCTCAAGGCTCTTAGCGTCATCACAAGCGATTTCGAATCTGAAACAATTTGTTAAGTGTTCACAAGAGCGTTTGACGGTTTGCTCCGAGAAATGACTTGAGATGACTATCGAGATTCGTATGAATTCACTGAATTAAGACTCCAAACGAACGAGGTTCTGTGAATTTCTGTGAATATAACTGGTAACCTCCATCAAAAAGGTTTCTGCCATCAGACGCCGTAGGCGTGACTCTCAGCTAGCCGAATACAGCTGATTAAACTCTCACCCCATAATAGCCTGCATGTAGCTTGGGTATCGGAAACTCTTGTCATCCTTGGCATTCTCCTGAAGCATCTGCACTCCTGCTCGTTGACATTCGAGAAGGAAAGCGTTTCCTGAACAGTTCGTGGCTAGATGTGAATAAATTTCAGGCCAATTTTGAGAATGAATTTTTTTTTGCAAAAAAAACACTGTTCCTTAAATTTGCCTAGTATTTAATTTTAAAAAAAAGCTATCAGATATTTTTCAAAAGTCAGGATGTTTCAAAAGCTCTATAGAGAATGTAAAAGCAAGTTTGAAAAGCCTATGTCGAAACAATCAACTCCATAAAGCTGAAAGTTCTAGTGAACTAGTGCTAGCATACAATAGCATGGAAATGCATACCAGTTGACCAAAACATTAGAAAAGTGTATATTCCGGATCATTCGAAAACTAGCACGAATAGAAATTCAACTCATACCGTAGTCCCAAAAGTGCATTCCTCTTGCAGCTAGTATATCAATAGCTTTGATGTGACGGCGCAAACTAAAGAATAGTAATGTTGACAACCTTTCGAATGAAAACCTCGTGAGAAGTGTTGTTTCAACTATATTATGTACCAAGATAAAACCACTCAATTGTTTTCTTCCTCAAATAATGAAAATTGTCTCATCTTTTTCAAAAGTATAAATTTTTTTTATTGATTGAATTTGAATCAAAATTATTGATCGCATCAAAAACAGACTCGTAAAATGATAATATGTGTGACCTTAGTTGCACCTGGACCTTGAATTCTTTGGGATCTTCGGCCATTAACACGTTAGCCGCCTCGAAAGACATTCCAATCTGTAACAAAAAAAATGAACGCTTTTATTCTACAGGTATGTATACTGTTTGTCTTCTGATTGACTTGTCAATAAATTTTTCTCGAAAAATCATTGTTCTTGTTGTATGGCCCTTGAAATAAGCATTATCATGTGTGCGTGTGTAGATCAATTGGAAGAGCATTCGCCCGGAATGCGAAAGGTCACGGGTTCGGTTCCCGTCACACAACACAATTTTTGCACAAGTTTCTGCGAACAATCCGCTCCTCTGCTCGGTATAAAAATCCGTTGCTCGAGATCAACGAGGAGTAGGGTATACTCTAATTAACATGGGGGCCGAACCGGGATGAGAAGAAGAGAAAAAAAAGAGAAAAAGAAGAAAACCCGAGCATGAGCTAGTTCGCAGAAAGAAAGGCTCCTAGACCTCTGACTCTAGACCTCGAGAGAACTCGGTGTTGAGAGGAGGGCATGATGTATGGGCGTTAAAATGCGCATTATCATGTGTGCGTGTTTAGCACAGTGGAAAGAGCATTCGCCCGGACTGCGAAAGATCACGGGTTCGGTTTCCGTCACATCACACGATTTTTGCACAAGTTTCGGCTAACAGTCAGCTCCTCTGCTCGGTATAAAAATCCGTTGCTTGAGATCAACGAGGAGTAGGGAATACTCTAATTTACATTATTCACTCTCTCACTCTTTGCAGCAAATATCATTTGGTTACCGTTTTTTTTATATACAAAAACCGATATATGTACAATGCGGAAATTAATTGTTTTGACGTCTAACGAAAAAGTTTTGCCAAAAGGAAATGCATTTCAGTAGTTGCATAAACTCTGAAGCTTCAAAAGCATTCTTTAGTTTTTATCGATTAACTCAATCACACTCACGGGATAGTATCCACCCAAGAATGGATTGTGTAGGCTTGTTTGGTCACTGCCAAGATCGACCAGAAGCTCGCCTGGTTCAGCTGCCAATCGCTCCATGAAAACATTTGGAAGTAAACGTCAAGTTGAAAAGTTGCTAATTTTTCTGACTTAATAGTTTCCCCACTAATTTTTTCTCAATTTATCTTTCCCGAGCATTTCTTACCATAAATCGACGACATTTCCAAGATAGCCGATGCTTCTTGGTGCTTCAGATTCTCTACAGTGTCGTATTTTTTCGATGACGTTGTCCAGAGAATCAGTATACTCGTCAAGCCAGCCTTGCGAATGACGCTTCAAAAGCGCTGTCTCGCATATCTAGATAGAGGCCAGATCATCCGGTGATTACATTTTAATAGAATATGTTGTTCCATGGCTTTCAAAGAACTCCTTCATCTTAGCATGTTTGTGTTAGCTCGTCAATACTCGTTCTATGTATCCCTTAACTTCTGGAATTAATTTTGTTTTCTTCGTTTATTTCCTCGTCAAAGTTCACGATAGTAAAAAAAAAATCAAACAGATGAAAAATTGAATCAATTTTATTAATCAATAGCTAACATACTCCAAAATTCAATATGCAACTCAGTTCAAGGAACATGTTCGTCCGGGCGTGGCATAATTGGTAGTGTGTTAGACCATTATGCGAAGAGTCCCAAGTTCGACTCCCACCCCGAACAGATCCACCCAAACCAAGGGGGTTAAGAAAATTTGGTAGTGCTCATGCACGAATCTGACTCTCCCCACTGCTGCTAATCACACTAGCAGTGATCTAGCAGGCAGCCACTGGTTCTACCAGGATAGGTCTGTCCTGCATCTCAGGGGAGCGCGTACCTTGCCGCGAGGCGGGAACAAGCGCGAGGAAGATTATGATTCAAGGAACATGTTCGATTAATTAATACTCAACCTCGGCTACAACTGCGACACAGCCGGCGATTTTGGCAGCTTTCGGCTGAGCTCCGCTCATTCCTCCCAGGCCTGACGTGACGAAGACCTTGAAAGCGAGGCAATTTAATTCCCTATCGAGGACTATCTTCGATCTGATAGAAAAATTAATTGATGCTTCTTTATCCCTATTTAGAATTTTATAAAAATTATAAAATACCATCTTCAGTCTGGTTTGATGTGACACCATTGTCTTTTTTCTTTCTTCAAAACAGCCCTTCTTCTTATATTGAATGTTGTCATTGCCTTTTCAATCGACCCTCGTGATTGATTGTCAAATTATTTTGTTGTTTTTCAGGCGAGCTTTTATTGTATTTTTATAATGTATTTTCTCTGCACTGGTTGTTGCTATAAAAATTAGAAAATAAAATAGGGCAGGATTTCTAGGTTCTTGTTTTTTGTTGCTGTTCTTTTGTGATTAAGCTGAACTGAGTGTATCGACACTCACCTTTCCAGCGAGGTTATCGACACCGAGGGTAGCGTCGACCCCGCGTTCATGATTGTGATCTGAAGAGCATGTTTTAGCAAGAACAGAATCGACTGAAAGAGTAACAAAGTTCGGTGAAAGATTCGGACCGCTGTCCCATGAACGATGCCTTGTGGCCCGATGTAGCAGAAGGAGCCGGCCGTCATCTGACCATATTGAGTGACACCGAGAGCGAAGAACTTGTCGTATTCCTTTCTCGAAGAGTAGTTTGGAATCATCTCGAAGATAATGTCGATATTTAAAAAAGTCATGGCTTGTTGGGTTAACTGATTAGTGTGCTCCGAAAAATGCTATGGATAAGACTCGTCTTGTGAGCCCTATGTTTTAATTGCTGCATCTACCCAAATGAGAAGAATGAGATGGAAGGACTACTTTGTCAAAGCCGTTAGTCCCCAATTCCTAAGGAAGGCAGAGAACGCTGAGGAGTGGAGTCGTCACATGTCGCAAACAGATCCCATAATCGATGATGTTATGTTACCGATATGGCTTGCTGATCTTGATTCAATTTCAATTTGAACGCTTTGTCAAGATCAACAAGCCACATCGGGGATATAACATCATCGATTATGGGGATATGTAGCGACATGTGACGACTCCACTCCTCAGCGTTCTCTGCCTTCCTTAGGAATTGGGGACCAACGGCTTTGACAAATTTTGATTATTACATCAATTAACAAATCAATTAACGACCTGATCTTGATAAAGCGTTTAAATTAAAAAAAATTGAATTGAAATCTACCAAAATCAGAATTCAGAGTAGTGGTTCTGAAAATTCAATTGTGTGTGCAGCGTCTTAAATTAGCCGTGTCGTGTTTCTCTTTTTTAGAGGTCATCAAGCGGTATTTTCCACCTTCACGCGTTCATTCTTACAGCAGCGTAGAAGTAGCGAGTCTTTTGCATGAATTGAACAGTTTGAAGTCTTTTCGTTCAAAAGATTTTAAAACCTTCTTAAACTCACTGTTACTTGGGATATGAGGGAGTATGTCTGTAACGATTTTCACAGCTGGGTAGCACGGCTTACGCTGCGATAAAAAAGAAGAAGCAATAAAGTTCTTCAAGTTTCGCGACAAGGCTGCTTCCTTGGTCCGAGTGTAACAGATTGACGATTATTTGTATTTAGGTACATATGTATAGGACACAATCTTCTGATTATAAATAACTATAGACAGCTATTTAATATCATTTTTTTTCTTAGATGATATTCGGATTAATTGAATACCATTCAGCACTTTTGAATGAATGATTTTTTTTTGTCTCCCTATCCTACGCGTCCATGCTAATTGGAACTACCATTCATAATTGTATTACATGTTGTTGTTCTTGCATGGAATAAATGAATTGAAATTGAATTGAATTGAAGAACTAGTTTTCTGAAACGATTCTAAAAGAATACCCACTACAAAGGCTTATGATAATGATTCATTACGTGAATACCTTTTTTCAAATAAACCAAGAATAGTTCATCGCATGAATGAAAGAACATGGATGAACAACAAAAAAAAAGAATTAAAAGTGAGAAAAGAGAAAGAAATAAAATCAGCTACTAAAACATAGTACTAGAATACAAGCGGAAATGGTTTTTGTCCAAGAAAAATTCTGCGTTTGGTCATAGATACATTACATTGACACATACTTTGTTTATATATATTCCATTTGGACGTTTTCCGACTTGAACAGCTAACATTATTTTCTTGCGCTCATATTACTGTTACACGGAGAGTAATGGAGCGTTAGAATTACACTTTTCACTTTGCAAAGTAATTTTCTGCAAAGTGATCCCGTTGAAAACGCTCCAATGTCTCACCACGAATTACCGTGAAAAGAAACATGGACTACGGTAAAAAGAAAGAACACATGCATTCTAAGGCAAAGCGACGATTTTTCTGTAAAATTCATAAAAAATTACGTCCAACAGTAAAAGTTATTATAAAGTAATACCGTAGTCCATTTTTTCTTCTCAAGGTAATTCGTGGTGAGACATTGGAGCGTTCAACGGGATCACTTTGCAGAATATTACTTTGCAAAGTGAAAGTTGAATTCTAACGCTCCATAAATCTTCACATTACTCGCCTCTGACAATAAGAACAATCATGAGTTGACATCATTAAATGCGAAATAAAGTAATACTATAATAAGATATTGTAATTTACAAAGCCATGGGAAACGCCTTTTTAAGTTTACTTTTTTAACAGCTGGATAACACAATCCTACGCTCAGTTTGTTTTCTATTTCGATCGCCAAGTTGTAGCCTCGCCAGTGCAGCACCGCTCTCGAAAACGTAGCTCTTGGCAAGCTCGCCACATGAGTAAAAACATCATAAAATGCAGTGAACATGCCTCGCCATCAGGTTCCCGCCTTCATGATCCCAAAAATAACCTCCGCTTAGGTATATTTGAGGCAATTATAATACTTTAAAATTCCATACTTAGATTGCAACCGAGTTTGAGATTTTCATATATGGTATTTGAAAAAATTTCGGAACGGAGCGTATTGAATAAGTTATTCACATCAAATTGTGTTTTCAATGGCATTGATTGATGAAAAAGTTTGATTATAAGATCAAGGCTGGGAAGGAAGCGAGAACTTCGGAGAAAAACGTTTTTAGAACTAATTTTTCAGGGGGAAAATATCCAAAAAGTGGAATAAAAACTGAGTGAAAGCAATTTCTTCTCACGAAAAATTTTAAATCATTGTTCTGGGAGTTGGGCCTTTACTGGTCGTATCCAACGAATGATTCGAAAAAAAAATTTCGAAAAAAAGTTTTCGGACAGGTTCAATAAAAATGCAAGCTAAACAGCTATCATCTATTGTACTTGCGATGATTTCGGAACATAATGGTCACTTTAGCGATTCCTTACGAAGATGCGAAAGCTGTTTGGGTAAGGTGCAATCGTTATGTGGCAGGTTTCAGATTTTGAATCTTATTTGAAGATAACCTTATTTGAAGCCCCATCTTAATTCTATAATTTTTTGTAGTCAAAGACTTTGAATTCCTTCAGCAATTCAGAAGTCAATAATGTTCGCAGACCATAAAAGTTGAGGAATGCGACCATACACAAAAAGTCTTTCATTGTTTTATGAAAGTTGTTTTTTTTTTAACTGATGTTCGAAATGCAAGGTGTTCATTTATGTTTCACTTAATGATGAACATGTGCGGTATTCGAATTTTCTCGGGGGACTTGTGCACTCATGTTTAGAAAACACCAGGTGCTTTTTCCAACTGCTTACCGACGCGCAACTTCGACTTTAGGGGGGCTGCTTGCGAGTGCAGCCCCTCTCGAAAGTTAGCTGTTGGCAAACCTCCTAAAGCTGCCACACGGTTCAGCGTACCCGGAAAGTACAATGAATATGCCTCCCCATTAGGTTCCTGTTTTTTTCAGCACGAGATTTCTCTGGCAGCAGTTCATTCTATTAAATCCTTTAAAGAAAGTAAATATTGATCCAGCGCCCTATACTAACCGTGTTTTGAAAATATTTATAACCCGAACCTTGGTTATCTGGGAAGGTTGCTTATTAGAAATAGTGACATTTGTTATGATCGGCGGGCTCAAACTCTCCCTCCAGTTTTTGCGCGATGCTTTTCAGTTTCACTCCAGTCGTAAAAATATCCCGATGGAGCAACAGTGACATTATGGTAATGTGCCCTGAATATTGTGCAGAAGGAAAAGATTGACTTCCTCAAACCCAAATCCTAAAAACCTTTTTTACATTCATTCTTACACACTAGTAAACAGTCTTGTATACTTGTGTACTTTTTTCTGGAGAGAAAATGAGGCCGGTATTAAAAAAGAGCGGGAAACCTTGCGGTTGTTTTGTTTAAAAAATATGGGAGACCATATTTGTAAAATCTATTGAAAAAGTTCAGCGGTCGCTTAACGAGAAGAATCCTAGCAAGATCTGGCCATTCCAGACTTCCCTATTCACAAAGAATCTCCATGTTAGGCCTAGAAACTCTTGAATATCGTCGTGCTATATCTGACCTTTTATTTATTCATAAAATGTGTCCACAAAAAAATGTGAACTTGAAACTATGAACTTGTTTCAATTGTCCGCAGTACAGAGATTTTCTCGCCATTCTCATGAGCTCAGGCTAAAAACACCTCATAATATTAGCAAATGCTCTATTTCTACATGTGTTTCTCGCCAGCTATCAGTATGGAATTCATTACCTTCTGAGATCGTCAGTACACCTAATACTGCTAGTTTCAAAAAACAATTATTATCTCTGCCTACTGAAAAGAATATTACCTAAACCTTTTGTTTCATGACTAATCTAATTGTCGATTTTAAGTATATCACCCCCCCCTTTTTCATCTATACCGCAACCCCTAAACACCGCCACTTAGAAGAAAGTCCATGCATTTAACTTTGTTTTTGTTTGTGTTTTCATGATATCTCATGTGCTTAAAATAAAGAAATGAATGAATATCGTAGAAACACTTTATAATCCCACTTTATAATAAGTATGGTTCGAAAACATCAAGTTATATTTTGGCGTAAAAATTCTATCAATAGTTTCAGAAAATTGATTGTTCAATTCGTTTATTCCAGTTGAACATGTTCGCATAGTTATGACAACGGATTACTGACCAGTCGTTTCAGTGGTTAAATAGAAGTAAATCATTCTAGTTATTCACAGAACGATTACAGTAAATTCAGAATAGTTGATAAAACGTGATTGAGGAGAGTAAAACACAGTTACCATTTTTTTTTTAGTTATTCTTAGAACGATTACCATACATACTGGAAATAGACAATAGAGCTACAGAATTCCAGATTTCGTAGATGTAACAACTGATATTATCTGCCGACTAGAAATTACAACTCATTAATCAACGTCTTTGCATCTTTACTTTATCTACATAATTCTAGATATCGTAGACGTAACAACTGATATTATCTGCCAACTAGAATTTCTAACTCATTAATCAACGTCTTTGCATCTTTACTTTCTCTAGATAATTTTAGATATCGTAGACATAGTAAAGCTTATTAATTCTCTAGCTTCTCTACCTAGCTTGCTGATCTCTAACACAAATGTTATTTACTAGTCTTAGCTGAGAGATGTATAAAAGGAAGCCCCTCGAGAGCCTAAGGCAGAGAGGGACCCCAGAAGACACCACCCGGACTCCAGCCGCTCCTAGTCTCCTGTAGGAAGATCATGGGCAAGGACCTCGCCTTCTTTCCCGACAACAACACAACCTATCGGAAGTCGACACCCCTCTGCTTCCTCTTCTTTCATCATATTTTATCATGTGTTTTGTGAGTAAATAAAAGTCATGTCGCATTCTCTTCCTCTTGTTTAGCATGATACGAACCCATTTTACGGCACAAGGGACCGAATACAATGCAAAGGGGTCACAAAAATGCTGCCCCTATCCCAAAACAATTAATGCCGTAAAGTGGGGGCCGAACCGG
Organism: Allodiplogaster pararmata; assembly: GCA_964056735.1. Lineage (NCBI taxonomy): Eukaryota > Metazoa > Nematoda > Chromadorea > Rhabditida > Diplogasteridae > Allodiplogaster > Allodiplogaster pararmata. The sequence continues at coordinate 32,006,324 of OZ057405.1, forward strand.
GATACGCCATCGCTACAGCCATTCCGAATCAACAAGCTAAAATATGTGCACAAGCTCTCGTCTCGGAGGTCATATCAAAAAGACGGAGTACCTGAGACATCGGTCACTGACAGAGGAACAAACTTCACTTCAGAAATTAATGGAAAAGTTTGCAAACTACTTGGAGTGAAACATTTCTTGTGTGCAGCATATCACCACAACGCTAACGGACAAGTGAAAAGATGGAATAGGACAGTAGAAGAAATGCTCACAACCTACCTCTTTAAACAGCTTGACAATTGGGACGAGTCACTTCAATTGGTCACCATGGCCTACAAAACCAGCAAACACAGCACGACTGGACAAACCCATTTCTTTCTAAATTATGGACGACAAGCTAGATTGCCACCAGACAACGCGCTCAAGGTGGAGGTAACCTACGCAGCTAACCCTTCCCTTGACCAACGGCTCCGGCACAACCTCGAAGAAGCTTCGGCGCCTAGCGGCCGCTAGGATTGAACGAGCCACCGAGGAATGGCAGAGTCGGTATAATAAAATTAACTCAGCGATGAAGAAACCATTGAGGAAAGGAGACCTCGTACTGGTCAAACAAGAGACTGCGACAAAATTACGACCATGCTACAAAGGACCATTTCGAATCGTTAAAATCGCACATCCGAATGCCACGATAGAGACTTCCAAAGGACATGACGTGATCCCTCTGGACAGACTGAAAGCATACGTGGAGGAGGCGAGATCTTCGGCTGATTAAAAAAAAGAAGAAAAAGACCGGAGTTTTATTATTTTGTTTTGTTTTTTTTTAATGTGTGAAAAACGAGACATGACTTAGATTAGTAGATTGCTTGTAGGAATGCTTCGTTTCGGCTAAGAAGTTCAATGTGTTTTACACATGTTTTGGAATTTTTCTAATATGCTCACATTATGAATTATATAGACAGCCTTAAGCCCACTTAAAAACTACTCTAATCATGTTTAGAATTGTGTTTGTTATTGTAGAAAACTAGACCATTACTGACGAGGCCGTCAGTTTAGCGACCCGCCGTGATGTTACCATTTATACTGAAAATAGACAATCGAGCTACAGAATTCTAGATATCGTAGATGTAACAACTGATATTATCTGCCAACTAGAATTTCTAACTGATTAATCAACGTTTCTGCATCTTTACTTTCTCTACATAATTCTAAATATCGTAGACGTAGCCATAGCTTATTAAT
>OZ057405.1:32007741-32200039 GCA_964056735.1 Allodiplogaster pararmata
GAATGTTTACGTAAAATAAGACAGTTTGAAATAGAAAAGGATTTGGATGCATGATCACTTCTCGAGAACTTGGCTACGGGAAGGCATTGATCAATTATATCTCTATCACTTAGTAAAATTTCAATGATATGATTGGCACGACTGGGAGACACAGCGAACTGAGAGAAATGCTTATCACATGTAAATTGCAGAAAGTCACACGAGGAACGATGTTTTTTAGGCACAGAGAAAGGGCCAGTTTATGGGGGGGGGGGGAAATTGAAGTCCCCGCATATAATGGTGGGGTAAGAGGTAGATAAATGTAGTGCGAAGAATTCAATAAGTAAGTTCACATTGTCAGGACAGTAGTCAGGGATGTTATAAGTTGATGGGTCTAATTGATGAAAAAGGAAAAGTAACAGAGCCAGTGGGGTAAATATCAGCTATTATGCATTCAATATTGTTCCGAGAGTATTCGGCTACCAGAACTGGAGAAAAAATCACAAGAATTAGAATCGCGACGCCACCACCGACCGCGTTCGCTTTCATATTTGCGGTTTGAGCGAAATACATGAAATGGTAAATTTTCAGTTAAAATAGAACTAGGATCATCTTCAGAGAGCCCGATTTCAGCGACGAAAAACAAAGAGGCATTAGTGCAACGAAGTATACATATAAAAAAAGATCGTATAATTTGTTTTTGATAGATCGTGCATTGAATAACAAACAAGAAACAGTATTAGGAGAACTCATACACTTTCTATCCTATGGAGGATATTTCTTCGGTCGGGCGGTATTGCGTCTGCTTCTCACTTGTTGCGGCTTCACGGAGCTTTCTGCCAGAGAAGGAAAGTCAGTTCGAAATGCCTCGAATGTAGATGCTGACGGGGCCACAGAGTTCACCAGCGAAGACTATAACATTTGGGAGTGTTGAGTTGAGCTGGTTAAGGGAGATAGGGACGAAGAGGAGGGAGGAGGGGAAATTGGTTGATAGGGTACTCATTTGTAAGACTGAGCAAAACGAGGAAAAGCAGGGATTAGGTGAGCGTCGACCACATTGGCAGAGGGAAGAGATGGGTCATTGGATAGTCGGATGCAGTCTCGCTCGCCTTGAAGCTCTGCCAGCGAGAGGTCAGCTCAGGAGTAAAATCCTTTAATAAAAGGGTGCTTCGCCTTTCTGCTGAGTTCCAGAAAAAGGTTACGCTTTCCAAGCGATGAGAACTCAATTTTCATGGGACGGTGATGATCATAGCAGTGATCTAGCAGGCAGCAGTGATCTAGCAGGCATTCATGGGGACGATGCAAATCACACTAGCAGTGATCTAGCAGGCAGTCACTGGTTCTACCAGGATAGGTTTGTCCTGCATCTCGGGGGAGCGCGTACCCTGCCGCGAGGCGGGAACAAGCGCGAGGAAGAAGAAGAAGAAGAAGGTGATGAGGAGCAGAGAGACGTGGGCCATCAATTGGGTGACGATGATATCACCCTTCTCTATGTCGTCAATAAGGTCCGCTGAATTGAGTCTGATGATAAGACGTGAGAGAAGTTTTTTGTCTTTGCCACGCGTATCATCATCTGACTTGCCTTCTGGAAGTCCGATAAGAACAGCTCGTTTACCTTTCGCTATGAGCATCTCCTTGTCTCTATACGTGGATTCAACGATAGCTGAATACAAATGCGGTCTAAGTGTGACCGGAGAGACCGATGAATTTATGGATTTCATTTCTTCACTAATCCGTAGAAGTTGCTGTGCCTGGTCCAGAATTACTTTGTTCATGTCAGAAATCTGTTAGGACTTAGCAAGTACCATCTGTTGAAGCGGCTGCATAACTTTTGTCAGCGTTTTCGGACAATATTATCGATAAACGGAAGAGAGACTGTGGGAATGGGGAGGTTGCAAAAATTAGGAGAAGATTTGCCATCAATTGGCAGACCTCTGGAAGGATCACCTCTCATAGAGAACGGAGATCACTCAATTAGAACGGAGATCACTCAATGATTATGCGTTTGAGATTGATTTAGTTAGCTCTGAAACAATGTGTTAACCATTCCATTGGTGATGGTAAGTCGAGGAGAGCTTGCCGTGGAAGGGAAGAGGCCGAGAGGGTGACCCGAGTACAGCACGAGAGTCTGCGTCGAGGACATCGTATTCAAGTAGCGGATCGTTTGACGGAACTTAAGTTTTGAGTTTCCTCATGTTTATCAACTAGGAAAAACCAAGAAAATATTATATTGTACGCTCTGGAATCAACGGATTCGTAAAATTTAAAAGAAGTATTTTTTCAGATAAAAATACATATCTTTTTATCGATCATTACAAAATAAACGCGTAATGTTATGATGTATGTAATGGCAACATTATCCGATTTCATAGACTGACCACTTTATCAATTGACTTCACTTTTAATAATTCAATTTTTTTGTTCGAGCTTTCAACTGGTTAGCTTTCCGGATAACCACTCCATGCGTTTAACTTTTGGGTAGAACTTTGGGTTCATTATCGAGTAATCTACTGATTTTAATTTTTAAACATCGATCGACTTTACTCTCGCTCGACCTGCAGCCAGTTGCTGAAGACTTGGCCATTGCCACCATAAGTGACGAGCTCCTTGGGAAACTGAGCGACTTCGGGATCGAGGTTGTTCAGGATCATGAGGATGATGCCCGCAGCTTGCTCGCAGCGAGCAGAGATCTCGTAAAGACTGGGGGCCTTTAATGATGCTTTGCTTGACTCTTGAGGGAATGAGCTGAATCAGTGCATCAACTTTATACCAGAACTGATACACTGGAAAGGAGCTCATTCTGCTGTGTTCCGTTATAATGTATACGTTTGATTGGTTATTTTTATTAAGTTTTTAACATTTCGCATTTTCGCGATGTTGTTTTTCAACATGTCTTATTTTCGCAATGTTGTTTTCACATTATAAATCACATCAAAGCTTAAACCACTTTAATTTAAATTTAAAAAAATGTTTTTTTATAGAAAAGGGATTTCCGTTCCACACAAAGACGTAATTAGCATTATACAATTGTTTTTGAATAATAGGTAACAAATTTGGTTACTCAAGTTTCGGTTCGCGTGATCCGCGTAACCCTTGGTAGAAATCGAGTCATGATGCTACAAAGAAAAGTTCTTTTATATATCTTAAAACCTTCAAATAAAATTCCGGCATGAATCGGTAGGCGTAAATGTGTCCATACACATCTAGCTCATCAGCAAACTCAGCCGCAAGTTGCCGATGATGCGCGGGCGGGACGTAGCGCAGTGCGTTGCGGATCGCTTGCTGAAAGCATGTTTCTTTAAAAAGAAAGGATTCGGACTCTCTCTCGCATTCTTATTTATTTCCCTTGCTAGGTTTCATGTTCAATGTTCTGTTGAAAATTCATAAATGTGAAACTTTCATTTAAAAAGTTATCCATCAAGTTACACATTGTAAGAGAGTTTTCTATTGTAACTAATATATGAAAGAAACGTGTAGAATCAAATACAATCAAATACAATCAAATAAAATATCTTTAGCATAACGTTTTAACTTAATTGTTTCAGTACACTCATGAATGCCCTATCCTCAAGAAGGAACGGTATTCTTCTCAAGATATGTAAAACTGTAGCTTTACCTTTTTAAGGTTCAAAAGGTTCAAAACGAGTTATTGAGAAAAAGAGAGTGACAAGTCAACTATTTTCTCAAAATGAAACGAGTGTTCGTTCATATGAGCCTATGAGAATTTTTTTTGATGATTTTTTTTGTTCCTAATACCTAAGTCACTCCACTTTCATTCCTTTCGCTTTTGATGTCGACTTCCTTCTAGCTTTTCATTTCTATTACCGGAAAAAAGAGGATTCCAGTCTCTGGCTGGATTTTAACCCCTTAAGGCCGTAAAGTCCAAACCATGATCAATGTTACTGTCTCAACGCTCTCATACATTCAATGCAAGTTATTGCAATTAATATCCTAGAATAAATTGCAATTAATATCCTATTATCTCGATAGAAAAGTGTTTGAACATGATCTCTTCAAAAAGTCCTTGGATACTAAGAGCTAACCCTCTTCTGTTCCGCAGAGAGCAACATCGGTCTCCGCGGTGCTCGAGCGCCCGGACCACCCAGGAACCCCCAGGGATACTCCAGGAGGGGCTCAAAGGGGTCGACGAGCAACTGATTTAGATTGAACAGTTTCATTCTGGAGGACCTGTAACTCGGAGAAAATCTAATAAAAACTTGTGAAATAATCTAAGAGTTATTTTGTTTTAAATTTATAAGTCAATGCAAGTTAATATATTATAGCTATGAGAATAATTATTTCATAATGAAGTGACTTCACAGGAAAAAAAAAACAAAAAGAAGCAGAAGTACACTTACAAACAGAGCCTAGTGGAGAAACAACTCTCCAAAACAGCAAAGAAAGTGAATCAGGAAAAGACTTGATAGAGGGAGAAGAGATAGAACTAGTAGCAGGTACGAAAGATAGGGAGTGAGCGCAGAGGAGAGAGAGGAAATGAGGAAAGAGAGAGAGAGAGAGAGAGAGAGAGAGAGAGAGAGAGAGAGAGAGAGAGAGAGAGAGAGAGAGAGAGAAATCGCATAACAGGTGCATAAAAGTTTTCAATTGCTGTATTTTGTTTATGGTTTTCTTTATTACCATTCTTGTCATGCTGCTTTTAGCTGAGACTCTCGCACAGTACCTTTCTATCTACATATGTATTTCATTCTGGCCTCTCCGTCTCTTGTTTATGCCGAGAAAGTCGTTAAAGGGTACCTTTTCTATCTACATTTATCTCGTGGGGTCCACTCTAACGGTAATCTATGTATTGAGCTTTTCCAATGACTTTCATTCTTTCCTCTCTCTTGATGTAACTCCCGCTCTTTTGAAACCTGACTTCTCACCATAAAAAAAGTCACAAATGAAAAGCCATTTTAACGAAGAAGACTATAAAAGTTCAATTGTAGAACGAATGATCATTTCATTGTTTACAATTCCTCCACGTGAGTGATAAAATTGAGTTACTTGGAGCGAAATGAAAAAATTGTGAACGATTCAAGAGGAGGGGGGGGGGGGTTGGTAACAGGGGAAAATTCCCGAAATCAGAAAAGATCACATGAATGAGATGAAGAAAAAAGGAAAATAGCTACAGTGAGAGTTAGAGAGAGCTTGACAGAAAAAAATAAGAGAAAAACTATTTATAATAATATTCTGTACAAAGAAACATCAATTAAAAAATTTGAAAAAAGAGATAGGAAAAACTAGCTGGTACTAGTATAAACAATTTAAACAGATTGTCGGGGTTTTTGAAGTCAAAGAACGAATCAGAAAAGCTGCTCCATGAGACCTGCAATGTGATCCTCATTAATCACTTTATCACACAAAATAGAATTGTCTCCTTGGTATTGAAGGGGTTAGCACTCTTTTGTCGCAAAAAAGAGCCAGCTAGATCCGATCCGACCTAATTTTTCTTATCATACTGCGTACAACATGGTTTTTTTTCAGTTCATTCATTATGTTTTTTCTTGTAAAATTACGATGTTACTTCGTAAGCTTCATAAAATGATTCTTACAGTATTGCCTTGCAATCTTTAAGTTTCTGAACTATGGGCAGAATCATCATATGTCTTTTGACGTTCTTATTTGTAATTTTTGACGAATAGAAAACTTCAGAGATTTCGCAGAGTTGTGAAAGTGCGTTACGTGCATTTTTCAGTTGGAAGGTTTGTAAAGTCACGAGTTCTACTATTGCTCTGGGATTTTTACTATATTTTTTGTTTAATTTGGTTATTCATACTCCGAATAATGTAATAACAAATCAAGGAAATAAAAGTGGAAAAAACATATTTCTTATGTATATAGACAAATTCTAACTGATTATAAACCTACATACATATAATAAATTTTGAAAAAAAGAGTAGTTGGAACGAGGGGGGATACTGTAATGTTTTATCTGCTCTCGGCCATGTACAATCGAAACAGGTATAAATGTCTCAGGACGATCTAAGTGATCAATCTCTCAAGAAATGGATATCATGTTGAAGTCGCAAGCCTCATATTTTTGTGCTCTATGGATTGTTGTAGACTTTGATCATAAAAAAATTCCCGAGTGTATGAATTTCTGTTCCCAGTCTAAGTCTAAGTGCTCAGTTTCTCTCAGTGTTAATATGTTCTGTTTCAGTGTTAGTGTGTCTAATCGCTCTTCAAAACAGTTTTTAGGCATTTGAGAAGCGATTCCCGGATCTGGCTTTCTGAACGCTTATCCAGTTTTAGGGTAACAGGCTATCGTCCCACGGCGGTTAGGAATGAGATCGAGGTACTCAACATTTGATGACTAAGGTCGTAGTGGCCGACCAGCACCTCTCTCAAAGCGTAGCTCTTCTTACTGAGCAGTTATTCCCTTACTTTGAAGATTTTCGGGCAGTATAAGAAATGGCGTCGCACCTAAAGTCATCGACAGAAGTTTGCCAATTGAAAAACAGGGGATATGGCGAATTTCGAACTCAGCCGGATTTATATTGCTCTTCAATGTTGTCCTGAATGACGCACTTGACTGCAATTTTCAGTTTTATAAAGTATGCAATAGTTATTATTTTTAAATCTACACTTTTCAGTGCAAAAATGCATTCAGAATTGTCCGAAAACACATCAGATCAATTGTGTAATTTTTTTCGAACTGAAATGAACGTTTTACGAAAAGGAATAAAAAATTTATGTGAGTTCTATCAAACAAGAGTTTTTAGGATTTTTACGCGAAATACGTCATTCCGTAAAAGAAATATTTGAAAATGAAGCTATGTACTGAATATACTGCGGATATACTCGGAACATACTGTAAATAACTGGGACATATAATTTAGGCCTGATATAAGTCATTAAATTTTTACTTTATAAGACACCGCAGTAGAAGGCGCTGTCAAAAAAGCTCCAGTCATTTAAATGAATAACTATGTAAGCATGTACGTATATGGGCCGAAATGATCGAGAAAAACGTGGCCATCAACGAGCGGGAATTTTCAAGCAGTGAATTAAGGCACATCTATACATCAATGGGTAATATGAAGGGAACAAATTTACTCCGGTCCCACACCTGCGCGAACCCTCGCCCCCGCCCCATTTTTAGCGCACACGCTCTTTTTTGTTTTGTATAATTTGAAATTTCTTTCATCTACTCGGCTTCTTTCTTTTTTTCAGCTTCTTGTTCTCAAAATTAATTTTTTCGTTCCTCCAACCTTATGTGACGAGTGTTTATAAGATCACCTATGTTCCCGTATGCAGTAAATAAAGTGTTAGTGAAAAATTTTTTATGAATAAAGTCAAACGACAGAGAAAAAAGACCACAACATGTATTGTGCACAATCTTTACATGCTAAATAAAGAATCCCAGCAAAACATTCGTGAAAATAAGGAGCAGAGACGGAAAAATTATCAGGATAATAGTTTAAATAGTTTTTGAACCTAAAAATTACAAGGATATTCTGATGTTTATCATATTTTGACTTTCGAAACATATGAATAAAAAGAGTATAAGCAGTGTATTCGAAAACATTACACGAGATAAACATTTAGATTGAAGAAACTGTTCATGAAGTTTTCTGCGAAAAAACGAAAAATAGAAGAAATTTTCTTCTTCGTCAAAATTAAGAAAATTAAAAACTGATTTTTTTAAACAATTACGAGGAAATGAGAGAGAAGTGAGCAGAAGGGAAAAACCTAACTTTATCTTTATGTGAGCTTATCCTCTTTCTACCAGTTTCTTCTTCTTCAATTAATTGCTCTTCCTATTTTCGTCACACACATGTCTCGCACTTTTATTCCATAAAAAATCCTCTCTCGTTCTGTCTGTCTCTCTCTGTCTCTCTCTCTCTCGATCTATTTCTATCTCTCTCTCCCACTCTCTCTACCTCTCTCTTTCTCTATCTCCCGATCTATTTCTATCTCTCTATCTCTCTCTCCCACTCTCTCTACCTCTCTCTTTCTCTCTCTCCCGATCTATTTCTATCTCTCTATCTCTCTCTCCCACTCTCTCTACCTCTCTCTTTCTCTATCTCTGTACTTTTCCCTGTTTTTCTCTTTTTCGTTCTCCTATATTATATCAAATCCTTATATACAAGCCGTTAAACAGTTACTGTGTATCCATACCCTCCACCAGCCATTCTCTCTCTTTCTAACATAACAGTCCGGTCCTAAGACCGCATGTTTCTACAAGATTCTTGGGATTCCTTTCCTAATCCAAGTGGCTTGAAAGGAATGTTCATGAAAGTAGATGAAGTTTTTAAAGGAATGGGAAGAGTGAAAGAGAAAACGAGATACAGAGAGGGGTCAAGAGAGAGAAAGGTGAAGGGAGAAGAGAGGAGTCAAGGTTTGAGTATTACGAAAGTAGTGCTTAAAGTCCCCCATCTCCCTGCTCTCTACAAGTTCCCCATCTCCCTGCTCTCTCTCTACAAGTCCCCCATCTCCCTGCTCTCTAAAAGTCCCCCATCTCCCTGCTCTCTACAAGTTCCCCATCTCCCTGCTCTCTCTCTACAAGTCCCCCATCTCCCTGCTCTCTACAAGTTCCCCATCTCCCTGCTCTCTCTCTACAAGTCCCCCATCTCCCTGCTCTCTACCTATCCTTTTTTATCTGTTTTTGTTGTGTTATAGTAAATTGAATCTTCGAAGTTATTTTCACTTAATGCAGCTGCTTCAACTGATGAGGCTCTGCAAAGTTTTTTTTTTAAATATTTAGTCTTAGATTAGGTAAATCTAGGTAAATCCAATTTATATTGCCATAGTCATTCATTCACTTATTCATTCATTAATTTTATCTATATATGAGCAACTTAACTGATAAAACAATGGAAACATAAAAAAACAGCAAATAGTCATTTTAAAAAAACTCGTGTGTTATTTGACATAATTTATGAGAATATACCTGAAACGCGTATTTTTCAACGATTAAGGACTGAGTTCTTCAGATGAATATTTACTCAAAGGCCCTCAAAGCCCTCCCTCATTTCCAGTCTCAGTGAAATGTTTGAGTCAAGAAATTAAATGAGATAATCCTCGATACATATAATAGATTTTAATGAGGATCGCGGGTGGCTGCCGACAGAGCTATTTACCCTTTAGATTCTACCCGTTACAAGAATTACAATATTTTTAAAGCTCTGTTCAGGTATCAACTGATATCTTTTCCTTATTTCATTACAAAACTCATGAATTGTCAGTTATTTCATTTATTGACCTTCAAACTATTCACTTCTGCTTAAGCAGGCATAATTACCATACTAGATCTCACAAATACTCCATAACGAAGGCAAAGTTCAAGTCTGTTAAGTTTTCGAACAAATTTCCGGTTCGAGTAACACAGAGATGAAACAATTTACCAAAAACTGTGTTCTCGTCGAACAGTGTGAAAGCCTTTAGATGTAAAATTAAGCCTTTTTGTTGTTCATAATCTATTGAATTCGTTCATTTTCTAAACTTTTCTCACTTTAGAAATAGTATCACGTTTTTAGTGTATCTGCAATTCTGCTATAAATTTGTTTTTGTTCCGTCATTAAAAATTCTGAAAGCGATAAACTATTATTATTATTATCCCTCTCCTCTTTTTTCTTCACCTTTCCTTTTCTAACTTTATTTTTCCCCTCTCACCAATCTATCACTGTCTCTTAATTTTTTCTCACTCTTGTTCTCTTTTTTAACCTTTTTCTCTTTCTCTCTCTTTCTTTTTTCTTTTTTTCTCTTCTTTCTTCGTACAATTTATATATTTTTCTTCGTTTTCCTCCTCAATCTCATCCCCTCCAATAGTTATCAACCCTCCTCTCGATACTCATTCATCTCCATTCATAGCTAGCTCGTGTCGTAGTTGTTCCGCGGTTGACAGCAGGCGAATACTCGCTATGGTGTGTAAGAACCGCTGAAAAACTTGGAGCATCTTCCTACATATTACCCTAATCTCTCTGTGTGTCTCTTTCTTACTTTCTTTCTCACCATCTATCAGGCTTCCTATCTCTCTTATTGTATTTCTCTATCTCTAGACCTATATCTTTCCATCTATTTACCTCTGTCTCTATCTCTCCATTCTATACTTTCTCACCCACTGCCTACATTTTCAGCTTTTTGTCCGTACAGATTTGAATTGAAGATGCAAGTTTGCGAAAAGTGCTGCGAGTTGGTCACCAACAAGCATGGATGGCTATTTGCTCTTCCCAGTATGATTCGGTTACTAATGCTCTTTCTTGGCTCAAAAGTTCTTGTCTTATGCAACGCAACTTCTGAGAGATCAGGGATGAAATAAACCTGCAGGTTCTAATGCATTTACGCAAAAAAATCACTTTTAGAATTCTATAAATAAAATAAAAACTGTTGGGAAGAGAAAGAGAACAACATGAAGATAGACTAACAGATAGGGAGAGAAAAAAACAGACTTGAATGCTGTCAAGGACCGTTATGATCCTTGACATCATTGAAAGTCTTTTTTTTAAATTGTTATTTCACATACATGTTAATTTCCATTGATTTTTGTATTTTAATACTATTATCGGCTTTCGAAAAATTTAATTGAACTCAAATAGCAATAGTGTTCATAAAATGGTTTGGAAGTTTTATTAATTGATGCGTTTCAGCTAGAAATCAATTTTTCTATGTTTTTTTCATTTATTATATCCAACAATTACTGAGACACTCGTGAATGTTTCATAGCTTGCCATACTTTCCGCTATTCAAGTACAAATAGTCACGGACAATAGCTGATCGAAAGGGCGAAAACCCAGACGTCTATCTCATACCAATAGCGAACCACTACACAACGGGGGTTTTCGTTGAAGTTTCAGAAACAATTTAACAAGGGCCCTCGCGACAGAATATGATAAGAGGGACCATCAAGGCAGTCCGTTGTAGAGCCACGCTTCTAAAGCTAGTTGTCAGCCTTGTTGATGATCAAACACCACCCATCCTGCTGATTAAGAACTCCTTCATTTTTCTCTCTCTCTTTTCTCTCTCTCATTTTCCCCGGTTTTTTCTCTTCATCTCTCTAATAATCTCTAAAGTATAACTTTAATTTTTTATCTCTTTCTCTCTTTTTATCTGTCTTCTTAGCTCTCATTTTTTCCCCAATTATCTTTCACGTTCTTTGCTGTTGTTAAAAATTTAATTTTTTTAAATTGATAAAATTGTTGTTTTTTTCATTTGTTACATAAATAAATGTTAACAGTTTAAAAAAATAGTTCACTGAATGCAAAGAATTCGTATTACGTGGCGGAAGTCTTGATTATTAGTTGTTTTTTTAATAGTTAATCAACATTTGATGTTATAGAATATTAAAATTGTTCGAGCAATAAAAATGAAGAGCTTTTTCGCGTGTGATTTAATGTGGGAATGAAAGAAAAAAATGTACACAGATGAAGATTGTAACAATGAAAACGGTAAAAATTTCAATCGTATTGTTTTTTGACAACAAGCGCACGGAAAAATATAATCAATTATCGTCTTAACCAGGCGTCACTGCCTTCAAACTTCAAATAATTGAAGATTTATCATCCATCTTTTTTTTCTGTTCTAATTATGAATTCTGGAGTTAAATATATAAATCTCCAATCACGACGCTTCGCTTCATAAGCATGCCTGATTGAGAGAGCAAGGCAAATTGCGCCGTTCATATAGCCCTATTGCCCATAATAGCAATCTCTCACCGTGGTGTAATGGTAACGCGCTTGCTCCCGGATTCAGAACATATGGCTGCGTTCGATTCCGCCCGGTGGACCAGCTTTTTTCGTGCGATGGTTTAACCAATTGTCCTCTTAATCAGGCGTCACTGCCTTTAAACTGTGTTGCTGAGCATTTGAAGATTTATTTTTATTTTATTTCTGTGGAGGGGTTTAAATCTCATTTTCCGATACCGTTTCTTGTCTTGTTCAATAGAAGGGAACGGTTTTATCTAAGAATCCCACCGAAAAAAGCTTGACAAACTATATGTTTTATTTTTCATTATATCAAGAATTCCACGCTTTTTGTTTTCCTTCTACTGCGCAGATTATTGAATTCTTCCCAATATCACTGTGCTTGGAAAAAATAAATGAAATGAAATGAATTTATGTAAAGTTTTAGCGTACGTTTAAGACTGAAATGTAAGCTGGTTGTGCCATATAGGTAAAACCATTACTGAAAAATGTTAAATCTTGTTTAATAAGACTTGAATGGAAAGTTGGTCAAGGCCCACAGATAAGAGTCTTCGGTGGCTACTGCTATTGTTGTTGGGTATTGAAAGAGCTGCGCTAAACAGGCAGAATTACGTCACAAAATTAGTTTTCGTTGACGTAGTACTTCTGAAATTCCGTCTCCGGGAGTTCCACCGCCTCCACCGGGAAAATTTTGTTGGTACCACGATCAGCCATCTTGGGAGATGGGTAGGTTGGTACCACGATCAGCCATCTTGGGAGATGGGTAGGTTGGTACCACGATCAGCCTTCTTGGGAGATGGGTAGGCGAACAGCGAGTTTGAAAAGCGAGCCGAAGGCAAGAGTGAATGATGAAAAGCGTGATAAGTTGATAAGACACGCAGATGAGCTTTTAAAGAAAAATGAGGAGAGGAGCATCATATGTAGAACTGAAAAAAGGAAAAGAAGGTGAGTTGACGAAAAAAAAATTAAAATTGAACTTTATGAGAGAAAGATCGTTTAAGGAAGAGAAGAATGAACTGAAAAAACTTGAGTGCGGAAAGGGAAAACATGGAACATGTGATAAGATTAACAAAAAAGGACGATAAATGAGGAGAAAGTGGAAGAGAGGAAAAGAAAAAAAGTCAATGTGTAGAGATAAGAACATAAAAAGATACCGGGAAATAGGGAGAGAAAGAGAGAGACAGAACAAAAAAAAAGAGAGAGAGAGAGAGAGAGAGAGAGAGAGAGAGAGAGAGAGAGAGAGAGAGAGAGAGATAAGAAAAAGGTGAGAACAAGCATTTTCCAGTTATTGGAATTCAAAACTGCCGTGGTTATGATCCCTTCCCTGTCTTTCTGTGTCCATAATGCATAGTACTCACTTTCTTCCCATGCCAACATTTTTATATCACTTTCAAATGGCGATTCGTGCCATTATAAACATTCAAATGCGAAGTCGAATCCCATTCTAACGCGTTATTTGTGAAAAGTGTGTTTGTAAATGTAGTAACAAATATTTATGAATAGCTGAGTTATTCAAGAATATAAGTTTGCTTGGGCTAGCTGAGATTATCGCAAATATTCAAAATATACACATTTCGGTCTCTTGTCGCGCGTTTTCTTTTGATCGTTAACGCCTTTTCAGACGTCACATTCTTTACGAATATATGTATGTATAAACTACGTGTGATCTACAAAGGTGAAGTAGCCCTTTGGTCAATGAACCTCTCTGTAAATAGTTTGCTTCTATCTCACTCTAAAAGATGAACTTGAACTCGAAGAATAATCGGTTCTCAGTTGTGAAAAGTTATCATTATCTCTAATCGGTCCACTATTATTCAAACTCTTGCTCTCTCTCTATATCTCTTTATTCCTCTTACTTCCCCTCTCTCTCTCTCGGTTTTCCTCGTCTTCTCTCTCTTTCTCTCTCTCCTTCTTCCTGTTTTTTCATCAATTCTGTCTCTGTCTATCTCTTTCTGTTTCTTATCTCTCTTTATCTTCCTCTATCTGTCCCTTTCAAGCATTTTCTCACATTCAACGAATGGCATTCGTTTTACTTCCTTTTCTACGTCGTGCTAGCTTTTCTTTTGAGTTTTATTCCATGAGTTTATTACTTTTACACCTCACTCTCTATTTCATTACTGAGCTACATATTGCACAACTATGACACTAAAGTTATATATCATCGTTGAGTTCTTCATCGTGAAAGACGTTAAATTGCTTATTATATGGAAATTATGAACACAAATTGTAATGAAAGAAGTAACACCTTTGCTAAATAACTGCACCCTAGCCCTATGCAGAATAGAGAGTGAATGGGACTTGGAAAACGCAGAATATTGTTTTCGTCAGTGAAGTGAATATGAATATCATCGGCTGGAAAGCCAGGAAGAGGGCGGGGGTTGCGAACGGGTTCGATTCCCGTTCAATGCACAACAAAAAAATTGCTTTAATTGCACACTTGTTCCCGTTCCTCTGCCTCGCGACAAAGACAAATTTAGAATACGATCTGCTCTAAAAAATCCTTAAAACTTTCTTCATAGTATTTAAAGATATATATATATATATATATATATATATATATATATATATATATATATATATATATATATATATATATATATATATATATAGTACCGTCCAGAAGTATACCAAAAAGTATATTTTGTCGTATATCTTTTCTGTTTTCGCGCCCACTGACGCAATTTTTTATATGTTGTGGCTCGTGTTTTACGTCATATTGTGAAAAAGAGCCGTTTCTTAAAAAGCAGATCAGCTCAGCGATTTTTTTTCTTAAAACAGTCTTTTTCGAGATTTTTGACATATGTTCTTGTTTATTTGTTTATGTTTATTGCAAAGGTCATAAAAAGTTTTCAGCATTTTCAGATATAGGGTCGACCTAAAGGTTCTAAGAACCTAAGTGAAAAGGACCGGCAGGTCAATGCACGGAGGCGGGAAATGGGCATGAGGTTGGCCGATCTGGCGCGCCAATTCAAGACTGATGTTGGCACGATCTCTCGCTCCGCGAAGACGCAAATTCGGACTAAATCACGTGGAAGGCCTTCCATAACTTCTCCCAGCATCGACCGTGTTATAACTAGGATAAGCAAAACCAACCCCGGAAAAACGCGGCAGAAATTCACAAGGAAATGCTGCAGCACTTCAAAGTTAAAGTAAGTTTTTTTTTGTTTTTTGGCAAGATAAATTTTTTCTTGAGTAAAAATTGGTTTTCAGATCTCCGTCAATAAGGTAAATAGGCGTCTGCGCACCGCCCGTCTCTTCGGACGTAGCCCGGTGAAGAAGCCGATGACCTCGGAGATGAACCGGGAGAGGCGATTGCAGTGGGCAAAGGACCATCAGCATTGAACAGTGAAGGAATGGATTCTGGTGCTCTAATCTGATGAGAGCAAGTTTCTGCTTTTCGGGACATACGGAATTAGGCATGTGAGGCGGCCTCTAGGCTCTAGGTTCCATGCTAGGTATCAGGTTTCGACCTGTAAGCATGGGGGAAGTTCAGTGATGATGTTGGGGGGGGCGTTCCACGCGGGTGGGGTCTGCACAGGGTAGAGGGTATTATGAGTAAGGAAGATCACATAGATATACTATCGAACGTCGTGATGCCATATGCACGCTCGAACATGCCCCGGGGCTTGATATACCAGCAGGACAATGATCCAAAGCACGCTTCGCGTGTGGTCCAAGACTGGTTTGGTCAGCGTCGAGTGACTCTCATAGACTGGCCGAGCCAGTCACCTAAATTTCACGAAATAAACTTAATTTTCAATTTTCAATTCAATTTAAACGCTTTATCAAGATCAGCAAGCCACATCGGTAATATAACATCATCGATTATGGGATCTGTTGCGACATGTGACGACTCCACTCCTCAGCGTTCTCTGCCTTCCTTGGGAATTGGGGACTAACGGCTTTGACAAAGTAGTCCCTCCATCTCATTCTTCTGTCGCTCATGATTCTGTTATATGAATGTTTCTGTTATATGAATAATTTTAATAAATGTTTTTAAAGAGGAGAAAGCTCTCAGGGCAATGCTATATGAAATACTAAGGGACTAATGTGCTCATGGGTTTTCGATCTCGGTGATAAACTGTCTGTAATGGAAACATAATAATGCAGAGCGGAAGACTACATTGCGGCGAAGACTTTGTCAAGAGTGATGTCTTTTTTGCGCTCAATAATGATTTACAGTTTAAACGTCTGCTTATAGACCTGATGTTGTAGTTTTTACTTGCTCGCGGAGGTTTCCTCGGGCAGTGAAGAAGGCATTTTGAAGTTCATGGAGGCAGAGCTCGTCTTTATAATCACTCTCACATCCTCTCACTTCCTTTTTTGTATCTTTTTTGTTGCTTTCTGGCTTTCAAACTAAATTTTTTCTTTCTTTCAGTTAACAAAAAATAACAGCAACTATTCTGTATAATGGGTATATGTATTGTAATACAAAGTAATATAAATGTAATACAAATATAAAGAGACATGACATAATAAATTATAAATTATGAAAAAAAATTTATACCAAGATAATATTGGTTTAAGCTTAGTGAGGTTATAACTAAAATGGAGCAAGTGTTAACTTCTGTAATACTTCTTTTAGCATATACCTCCCTAATCGCAGTCGTTCAGGAGGCGAAAGAGATGAGGAAATATAACTTTTCGTTTTTCATGAGTTTCTATGCAGAGAATCCAAAGTTTTAGGCGTGCATAAATAATAATGCAGTCACAACTGTATTACTGAAGCTGTAAAGCGATTTTCCTATACTGTAGCCTTGGAACGATCACAAAGAAAATCAGGAAGTTATGTTTGGAGGAAAAACAGTTATGTGAAAAAGCATTCGAGATCAAAAGAAGGAGAGAGAGAGAGAAGTTTTTAGAGGAAAAAATAATGTAAATAGAAGAAAAGAGCGAGAGAGAAACATAACGAGATAGAGACAGGATGAAAACGGAAAGAAAATAATAGAAAGAAAGAAGAAGAGTTCATCAGGAACTGCAAAGATTGGAATGCGAACTCCTCTCTCTCAAAAGAAGCAAACTTATCAAGTATGTCGTAAATGCAGTTTATCTCTCTTTAATCACGCGAGACCGATTGCTCGAAACTGATTGATGAACGATGCCTCGAGGAAGCCAATAGCAATGAAGAGGTGTTAAGAAGAAAGGTTGAGGTAAAACAAAGGGATAGAAAAGAAGTTTTTTGAAGAAATAAATAAGAAAGATAAGCTTCGAGAGAAAAACCAAGACATGAAAGAAGGAATAAGAAAAAGAGAAGGGAAACAGAAAGGATTAGAGAGCAGGAGCAATCGAGCGATAAGAATAACAAGGGACAAAGAACGAAAGAAAAAGAGAGACAGACAGAGAGAAGGAGAAAGAAAAAGAGAAAGAGATAGTGAATAAAAGAGAGAGTGAGAGCAAAGAGAGAAACATAAAAATGAACATGCGACTAGCGAGAGAGTCGAGCTTCTGATTAAGCCGGTGGGTATGTGGAAAATATCTGTTGCTCAACAATATCATCACGTTCGCATTAATCACGATGTTCCTTCTCTTTTTGCTTAATCTTTCTTACATTCTCTCTCTCACTTCATCTATTTCTATTTACGCCTCACCCTCTCCCTTCTTTTTTCTATCACTCTTACTCATTTTTTCCGATCCTTTTTTGCTTTTTTCTCTCTCTCCTGCCGAACATTCATTTCTCGCTCACTAAAAGCCTTACATTCTCCTCATTATCATTATCACATAGAATGTGTTGTTCTCTGTAATTTTTCTGTCTGCCTTCATTTAACTTTTTTTTTTCGTTGGAAGTACGTGAATCATGCATGACACTGAAAGTTTAAAAATTATTTAGAAAAAAAACTATAAAAAAATCATGGATTCTATGAGAGAATCGCTGTTTTCAGGTAGATTAATGATTGCTCCCTATAAAATGAACTGTTTTTATTGAAACAAAGTTTTTAATCGTAAACGATTGAGATATGCAGGCAGGTACTGTTTCAACCATAGGTAGAGAGATCAACTATTACTGACTGGAGGATATGGAATATGATGCATTACACGCAGATAACCCATGAAAAAAATGAATTTAAAAACTTATGTTATGGAACGCTATGAATCGTGATTCCATAAGAAAGTAGGTTCGAGTGTTCGGAAATTCGATTAAAAAACTTGCACTTGTTTTAATTTGATGGACATACTCAACCTTTTTATGTGGTTTGCAGATTCTGGTTTGATGTTTTTTTTTTATTTGAAAAATGAATGTATCTTTGTTGAGCTTTGTAATGTATTCCCTACCAAGTAAATATTCATGTGACCTTTCATTTGATGGAATTTTCCTCGACAAAATCATTTCTGCTGCTCAAAAAGAAAAAAAAAGCAGAAAAGTGTGACAGAAAAGTGTGATTTCAAGGTATTTTCTTCATAATTTGATTATTTTCTTTTCACTTTTCAATTTTAAATTTCACTTTTCAACAAACAATTTCTCTTCTCAATTATTGTTCTCTGAATCTAAGCTCTCTCTCTCTCTCTTTGCTGCTCTAAGCAAAGCCATGACTTTTCCTTTGTTTTAATATAACTCCTGTTTTTCTGCCGCATCTTCTTCTCTATCTCTGTTTTCTTTCCTCTTTCTTTCCCCTTTTCAAATATTTTTTAAAATCTCATTTTCTCTCTATTTTTCTTTCTAAAAATGTTGCTTCATTGTTTTATCTCCATCTATTAAAGTCATTTTTATATGTATATTATGAATGGTTTTTTTTCTTTCTTAAAGAATAATTATGGCTTTCCGTCGCAACATTATAAGAAAGCAACTACAACTCATATCAATCTCTCACCAGCTGACACCGCTTGTACACGTCTCTCTCTCTAATGCTCTACATTTCTCTTTCTTTCTCTGTACCTCTCTCTATTTCTCTATCTCTTTCTCTATCTCTTTCTCTCACTATCTTCTCCTCTCTCTTAATCCTTCTTTCTTTTCCCTGTTCTTTCTGACTTGCTTGCCCTTTCTCTCTTCCCAGTTGTCTCATCCTGATTCGTGACCGATGTGTTTAACTCATTCCTTCAAGACCTAATGATATTTATCAATGGGTGAAACTTTATCCTGATTGAATCAACCGCTATCCAATCAATAGTTGTGATAGTTCACAGCTTTTTAAGTTTTCTTACATTTTGGGAATAACATCGCTTCAAGCGTACTTGTTTCAACTTTTTTTTCTATAATTCTTACACTGAATTTGCTTATGCGACATGTCGCACATATGCGTGATTTTGTTATCGAATTTATACACAAGGAATAAATAATGAATAAATAATTAATGAATTGTTTATGACTTAGTAGAAATTCGAAAGATTCATTTTTGTTGTTTGCGCTTGGAACGCATCGGGAAAAGATTTGGAGGTCCACTGGGTCCGGGGTATCCCGGGTGACCTCCTTCGCGAGCAACAACAACAACAACAACAACAACATTCTTTTTTTTTCTGAAGAATGGATTGGCAGGTGAACTTTAAAGCGGAAGTGAATTCCTTCGAATAAGTAAATCAAAATAAAATTCTAAAGAAAATTTAAAAAAATTTGTATGCTTTTTTTGTTGTTTTGTATCCGCTCCGCTTTCCTTTTTTGTTCATTTCTTTCTTCCCGACCTTTTTCCTTTCTCTATTTTATATTTCCTGTATTTTTCACTGTTACTTCCAACCTATGTAATTTTATCTTTTTTCATCTTCGTATTTTTGTTATTGTTGCACCTCTTCGACGACTTCACAATAAACGAATTGTTGTATCAGTTGTAAAACCATCATGAATATAGAATTAAACAAATTTTTACGGTTTTTGATTGTTGCCAGACGTTTTGAATGAATGAGAAGTTTGCAGCTTCAGTGGTCGAAATTTTGAGTTCAGATCGTTTGCAGATAAGCTTGGACAAATTCAAAAGCATTTTGAATCTTTTTTGACCGCAAACCAACAATAATGTGTATATTCTGAAGCATTAAAAAATGTTTTGAAGATTCCAGAGAAGGTATTTTTCTACCCTTTGAGATATTCATCTTGCCACGCTTTACTTTTTTGGTTCGTCTTCCATATTGCCACAGGTTCGTCTTCCACTGTTTATCATATAATATTCCTCTTTGTTACTTTACCGACTTTTCTAATTCTTCAATATTTTTATCTTCTCTCTCTTCTTTTTATCTAAATCTTGTGTCTTTTTCTCGATAAACTTGTCTGGCAATTTTTTCTCATCAACAGCCTCGATCCAATTTCTGCCGCCGGCAAAATTGTCTGCATTTTTCAATGCCCAGGTGTTGCGGAGGGGAAAGCGAAGCCGCAATTTCTCGCTTTGTAAAATAAAAACAAGTTTTTTTCTTGGATGACTGTGTGATTTTTATTGTATATGTAGTGGAAACTCGAAATAGAGCTTTTGTAACGTTTACAACTTATTTACATATACATAGCTTTTCACATATGCAAAACAAAAATGCATAAAATATAAGCTTATCCACGCATGAAGGGCGAAATACAGACATACAAAGTTTTTTTTAAAATTGTGGGACAAAAAAATATGTCGCGAGTATAATTTGGTCGACAGCTGATCCTTTCTATCGTTTCCTCTTTGTCAATTCTTCATAGGATCGACCGTTTTCTTCCGTTTTATCGCTCTTTCACTTTCTCCTTTTTAACCAAGCACAACAACTTTCTCCTTTTCTATTAAACTATTGCTCGAAGGACCTTATCCTTTCTTGGACCTATTAGACACATTATCTCTCACTGTTTTTTCTATATATCTCTATACCTAGCTCTTCATTTTTCTAACTCTCTCTTTTTTCTGCTTCTCTCTCCTTCTCCTCTTTTTGTATTCAAATCAATCTCTCTTATTTTTGTTCTTGTATTTTTCTCCCTTTCTCTCTCCGTCTTTTTCTTGCACTCTTTCTTCTTATCATTAGATCTCTCTCTTCTCTCTCTGTTTCCCTCTCTCTCTCTCTCTCTCTCTCTCTCTCTCTCTCTCTCTCTCTCTCTCTCTCTCTCTCCCTCTCTCTCTATCTCTCTGTCTAACTCAACCATTCGTAACACCAGTTGATTTTTTTGATCAGAAAAGAAAGTCCTACTCTTTTTCCTAGATTTCACTGAGGAATGCAGTTTGCGGATACCAAGGTTTGAGAAATTCTTTCTGAGTTCTTGCGTATGTTATTTCAAACTTTTGAACTTATGATCGAGCTCTTTTTTCCTTTGATATTTTTTTTTAGATTGAACAAGTTTTGAAAAAAAAAAGGTTCTTAAAGTGAAAAAGGTCTTTATAATTAGTATGAAATTGAATTATTGGATTAAAACTGGATAAAATTTCGGCAGTTTGAAGAGGTTAAGAAATCAGAATTGAAGAGAGTGAGACTGTGAAAATAGAATAAACTTCGTTGAAACAGGATAGGTTTCTCTTTCCTTCATATATACAGGGGAAAAAAAACCTGGTGACAGAGTTGATTAAGCTTGGCCTCGTCTTAACAGGGATCACTAATGCATGAAACGCTTCGCATTACAAAGAGTCACTTCCCCACAAATTTCGAAACAAACGCCTCTTCGCCTCTTTCAATGAGCCCCAATCTTATCGAATTGATGGTAGGAATTGGTAAAGAAACGCTTAAAATCTATCATATTGGAGTTGTAGTTCATCCAAGATAGAAATTGAAATAATTAGACATTAAGGTGTTTTCTAATAGTTGAAGCTATTATATGCACAATAATAGAGACTGGGAAGAAGAATCAAAACACCGCTTAGGTCCTTTGCAACTCATTGACTCTTGATTTTAAGGGATCTCTGTTAACTCTGCTTGGTTGTAAATCATAAAAGTTGCGGAATTATTCTACTTTTGCAGGCTTGCAGCCTCTAAAACTTGGAAATACTAGCAAACACTTTAGCCTGATGTCTAATCATTAGAGTAAAATAAAGGACTTTTTCTCTTGTCATTTTTTTTCTGACATCAGCCACTCGAATTCGTTACAATATTTCTGTTTGGAATTCTCTTAGTACCCTGATTTGCAATTTATTTTTATTTTACCGTTGTTGACTTAGAATCTTATTTTATCGACTAACCCTTAGCTTTTAATTTCCCGAAAATGATTTATGAACCATTGCAACCAATATGTATAGTTTATGCTGTCAAAAAACGACTAATTGTTTTCTAATCTCTTTCTAACTCTGGATATCTTTCTCTCTTTTTCTTCTTTTTTCCCTGTTCGTCATTTCCCTGTCAACATCATGGAACTCCTTTTGACTAGGTTTACTACGGCTATTTATCAAACTATTGCAATGGTCGACCTGGAATTCAAGATTCTTCTCTTCTGTAGCTCACTTTTCTTCTTCCTTCTCTCTTTTTGTATCAACTCTCGAACTTTTCTAGTCTCTTCCTTTTGCCCTCTTATTTACCCTCTCGCTTTCTCTTGCTCTCTCTCTCTCTCTCTCTCTCTCTCTCTCTCTCTCTCTCTCTCTCTCTCTCTCTCTCTCCCTTACTTCCATCTTCTTTATTTTCTCGAGATTGTTTTTTCCTCTCCATCATCTAAATTACACGTGTTTCTCTTCACCTGTTTTTCTCTCTCTTCCTCCCCTACATTTTTCACTTTTTCCGATTAGGGTAGAAGAGAAGAAGGAAGAATAGAGACAATTGCTCCAATTATTCTCTTTATTCTAGGACTAACGCCTGGTGGAAAAAAGTTAGACTCTGTCACGATCTCTTTCTATCAATTCATAGTGATCTTTCTGTTTTATCTCACTCTCCCTTTCCCCTTTCACCCTCCATTGTTTTGCAACATATTCTTCGTATTCCTCTCGATGGTTCTCTCTCGTTTTCTCTCACTCTCTCTTTATATATCTCTCTCTCTTAATCTTAATCTCTATCTCTCCCTCACTATTTTTTATCTGATCTCTCACTTTCTTATTTCCCCTCAATTCTTCCAGTATTTGTCGTCTATGCTCTGCGGAAATTACATAACTATGAATTCTCTAATCTCAATCTGATCTCACTATATCAATTATTCTTCCGTCAATAAACTTAGCCTAGTTTAATTCCATAGAACCTGCGGTTTTTTTTGCTTCCAATGTATTTATTTGACTGCTTCACAGTTCTAGAACTTTATTTCTGTAGATCTCATAGAATTTCTTTTTTAAATTTGAGGTTGCCTGTGCGAAACTCGGACGATCTTGACTTGGTAATTTTGAGATAATCTGTTCTGAGCACGATTTTTTTCATGCCTGAATATCATAGAGCCCTCAGGACCTAATTAAAAACACTTCGAGTGTCACGGTTTTGATACCTATGTAGATCGAAATCTAATTTTTGTGATTTGTTTAGCTTCACAAGGACTACCAGGGCTTTCTGAATTCTTACGGGTTCCTTGAAGGATTTAACTGATAATTAATTTCTTCTTTCAACTTGAAAGAATTTCGTGCCTTTTTCTCCGTTAAAAAATTTTTCCGATTTAATATGGCAATCCGTTGCTTACTATAAACTATTGCGAACTTTGCGAAAAATCTGGCGTTGTTAAACGTTCCAGGTTTTCTATTGCATTTTAGATTGTTCTGTAATATAAACAGTGAATGAAAAATAGGCGGAGTTTTTGTGTAACGCTTTTGTAATCCCATTAGTTTTTGATGATATAGTTTGAGCACTTTTAAGTATATGCTTGAGTAAGAATTTTTTCAACTGAAGTTTTCATGTCTTTTTTATGTGAGAATTGATTTCATTTAAGTCAATTCAAACGCTTTATTCTCGATGTCATGGGACAGGAAGCACCACTGATTCAAACGACTCTAGCTTCTTATATGTTTCTTGATGTTCAGAACGAGAACGTAGAATGTAGACTGGAGTGTCGATCATGGTTTCGACGATACGGCCTCAAGGTGTCCAATTCCTTCTAGAGATCCTAATCCTTCATTTTGGGCGATAGAAATGAAGAGCGAGTAGTGAGTCAACCGCTCTCAGCCAAGAAGAATTTAAAGCATTGATTTCATATGTGAGAGAAAAAAAGCACCTATCTGAAATCAGATCTCACTGACAATCATTTTCGAATCAGACTACCAATCTGTCGGTTCTTCTTCTACCAAAAGAAAGCATAAACCTTCTTTATCACTTTTCTTTTTCTATCACTTTCCTTATCATGCTTTTTCTTTGGTTTTCCCTCTTTCTACTCCAAGCTTTCCTTCTCTCTTCTCTCTCTTCTCTCTTTTCAATTTCTTTAAAATCTCCCTAACACCCTATCACTTTCTCATAGATGAAATACAAGTTTTTTTCTGTGTTATATTCAACAAAAATCACCTTTCCTTGCAATCATCAGTGAAGGATACCTCATACAACCGTGGAGATTTTCGTCCTTCCTTAGAGATTCTTTCCACATTCAGTGAACCCCAGCCTTCCCGAGAAGTTACATTTGAAAGTTGAAGGTTTTTTGCCGCCCTTTCATCTTATTTTTTTGTCATTATTTCTATTTCCCCTCTCTCTCTTTCTAAATCTCTCTCTCTTTATCTCTCTCTCTTTCTCTATCTCTGTATCTCTCTCTCTCTACTTCTTCTTGTTACCTTTTATCTGTTATTACCCTCGCTTTCTCTCTGACATCTCAGGAGCCCCATTTCCACGCTTAGTTGCCCTTCTGTGCTATGCAAACCGCTCCTTGCATTTCTATGTATCTCTCACACACTACATATCAGTACGTCTGTTCCCGCTCTTTCTGTGTCTGAATTGCTTGCCTGCAAACAATCTCTCTCTCGTGTAGTCTCGTAGTCTCTATGTCTTACTCTCTCTCTTAAACTATCTTTTTATTTTATTGTTTCTCTCTCTTATCTTTTTGTCATGTCTCTGCATCTTTTCCTCACTCTCAAGCTTTCAATCTTTTCATTCAGAGTCTTCATCTCTTTCCATCTCCCCAAAGATGCCTTTTCTCGGTCCTCTTTGTCTCACTCGTCTCTGATCTCCAGGGCTCTATCCACTTTCTTCTCTTTCTTACTACTTACTATTCAAAATTTCGATATCCGGCAGTCTCCGGACCTATCTGCTCCGGCCTTTAAAAAAGGAGTTTTTAGATGACTTCCACCATTCCTGATTTCTACTTCCATCTTAGTATCCTTCATTCATCTTGATCCCATCTATCGGATATCCTATCCTTTTTTCCTCACCCATTCTCCAATTCTTCCTTCTTGTTTTGGTTTCATATTTCAAAATAATACCCTATTGTTATCCGTTGTTAATACTGATTTTGTTAATCGAAAATGGCTTTAATTGAAACTTTTTGGATATGTATTCAGTGTGTGATGAATTTCTTTTTTTATCGTGCTTCCGTAGCGCAGTCGGCAGCGCGTCAGTCTCATAATCTGAAGGTCGTGAGTTCGAGCCTCACCGGGAGCAAGCTTTTTGATGATTTATTTTCATGGATTGTTGTAACTTTGGAAGCCATTTTAAACAGAGTATACAAATAGGAAATCAGTCTATTTTCTTTTCTTTAATGGGTTTTTTGAACTCCAAATGAAGTGAATCTTTTAATTCAGATAGATTTTCACTAGATTTTGCAAATCAATCAGATATTTTTTGTGAACACTCAAAAATAATATAATGATTTTTCTTGAAGAAACGAAAGAAGAGTTCTAAAAGTTGAGATCAATATTTTTCAACTGAATTTTTTTCTATCATTGACAGAAGGACAACTTCAGCTCAGGCTGGGGCTTTCCCGGCAAAAGGAATGAAATTTTTTAAAATATTTTATGTAAATCTTCATATACCCACCAAAAAACATTCCGCTAATTGAATACTGAGAATATGTCCGACGAAATTAGCTTCAATGGGAACTACTTGATGAATGTTTCCTGAGGATAAGATAAGATACATAGAATCTTTTTGCAAGACTATCGCTCAGAATGTTTCTACTGACTCTGCATAGGAGACTGAGAAAGGTCAGAAAGGGAAAGATGGTCCTCAGCAAGAGATGTGCTCATCGCTCTTGCTGCCCTCCTTGAACTGTTACTCGTCTCCTTATAATTACAGGTGCGGCCAACAGTCCACGGGCCACACTTATGATCTATTGTTTTGACATTTCTGGCAGGAGAGAGAGACCGATAAAGGGAAAAGAGAAGAGAAATAAGGGTCACAGAATGAAAGAAAAGTCGTTATAAAAGATGAAGAGCGTGAGAGAGTAAGAAAACTAAAGAGAGAGAGAAAGAAAGAGAGAAGAAGATAAAGAAAAAAGAGAAAAGGGTTTAAAAATCAGATTTAGAGTAGTAAGAGATATGTGGGAAGGAAGAAAACAAAAGAAAAAATTCAAAAATTAGAGAAAAGAAAGATTTGGAAATTATTAATTATTAATGTGTGAATATGAGAAAGAACAATGACCAAAAGACCAAGATAAAATAATGGAGTTCAAGAGGCAGCGTACAAGAAAAAAAAAAGACCGAGAGATTAAAGATAGGAAGATAAAGAAGCAGAGCGACAGAGGGACAGCAACAGTCGTATAGAAAAAGATATTAAAAAAGAGAAAAGAGGGTGAGGAAGATGAAGAGAGAGAGATAGGAGAGAGAGAGAGAGAAAGAGAGAGAGTTATAACAATGCAAAGAGTAAATAGTGAGGAAGAACGCGTGTTGAAGGGAGAGTGAGCGTTGCAGTTCACGAGATCCTCAGTTTACGAGCAGCAGAGGAATAGAAGGGAGCCTCGCTATATTCTAGTAGGGAAGCAGAGGCTGATCATCTTTCAGGGAGGGAGACCTTGTTGCCTCGTTTCCAGAGTATCACTTTCCTTCACTTGTTCACTAGAACATGATCGTAAAGAAAAACTCGATAAAAGATGCAGCCAACGCACACCAAGCTACCTTGAAAGCTTTGAAAATAATTGATGAAATATTAGGATTTCTCTTTCACATCATATTTCTGAAATTCAACCCGTTAAAGAGTTGAGTCCGCTGTGTGGATAGGTCGTTGCTTTTATTTGAAAACTGTTTGAGTCCTGAGCAGAATGAGGCCTCTGAATGCAACTGAGAAGGTAGATCAGAAAATTCAGCTAGTACTGCTGTTGAAGCTCGACGAATAATATAAACGACAAAAAAACGCACCGACAATTGTTTTAATGTTTATGCGTTCGAATTCATTTTTCTGTCTGTTAAACAGAAGATGCCTCAATGATCAAAATGATTTTAGAATTAACGGCTAGAAATTATGTTCCTCACAAAACAGAGTAGGGTCTGCTTTTGAGCAAATTGTTTTAAAAACCGCTCTTAAACAAATTATTTAGAAAACCGCCTTTTTAAAGCACATTCGAAAGACTTGAAGGAGAAAATATTGTATTTTCATCACCCTCTTCGAAAGTTTTTTTCTGTCACTCATTCGCTGAGGTTTTCTTCCCCTGCATACTTATCTTGATCTGTCTTCTAGTTCTTATGCCACCCCATGCCAAATGGCTCCAATCATTAAGGCCGTATTCATCTGATAGCAGAAGTAAGACTGTGTCAGGTGGGCAGAGAAGCAGTGCACGAGACAAGGAATGATGAATACAGTAGGAAAGTATCAAAATATATGTGCGTCGGAGAGGTAGAGAAAGATAGAGAGATAGAAAGAGGGAGTTAAAGAGAGATAGAGAGAGAGAGAGTTGGAGAGATATAGAGGAAGAGCAAACTAGAAAATAGTATCAAACGTATCGAACACAGTGAACAAAAGATATTGGAAAAAACTATAACAGATGTAGAAGTAATAAAAAGTACCGGAAAAGCGTTTCAGACAGATGCTGCAGCATGAAAAAAAAGAAATAGCATGGAAGATTGATGAGAGGGAAAGCGAGAAATTGAGAGTGGAAAATCTAAGAAAGTTCTAAGAAGATGCAGTTGAGACGAACATGTGTTCTAAGAAGCAGCTTAAGATTGCAATGAAAAAAAGGTTAATTTAAGTCATTCGAAGTCTCTTCGTATTTTGAAGCATCAAGAACTATGCTTGTGCTTCCAAACACTAGGAAACAGAACTGTAGGAACGGACGGAATACATACACTCGACATTACTCAGAACCGCAATGGCTTCTTTACCTTTACTCAAGTTCCAAAACTCAGCACATCGCTACTTCGAAGTGTCTGCTCAATATGAACAGTCACTCGAACTAGTATGAAACTTGTTAATGAGTGATTCATTGATTAATTAATAAATTCATTCATTCATTTGTTTATTCATTCATTCATACCCTATTCTCTTGCCTAAATACTATTTCATCCGATGATGAAGTCTTTATGAGTTTAGAAGGGGAAGTGGTTTTCAAATGTGATTTTATAGATTCATTTGTTTCTGTTTACCTACAAAGTCAATGTCGGAATCTGTTTTGTATTCTACTCACTCAATTTTTATACGGTAATTAAATGAGAAAGTATATTTAGCTTGGACTAGGCGTATCCGGTGTTACTGTCGTTCAACTCTTCCTGAGGATCTGCTAACTCTTTTCGATAAATTGCTCATCTCATTCAAAGATGAGGATTGGCAGAAAGAATATGTTCAAAATTCTTAAAAAGCGTATTTTACTTGCCATCGTAAAATTTTCATTCAACTTTTCCCAACTTCATATTTCAAGAATAGAATTCTTTAGAAAACTAAACATATGAATTTTAAATAATTATTGTTTGTTTTCGTTTTGTATATGAACGGTTCATTCTCATATTCGTATGAACCTTTTCAAACTAACTTGAAATATTACATTCTAGAAGAACAGCTCATGTGCCCTCCGATCGTTGCTGAGATATTCACGTTTCCTTGTAGACTGGAAGTTTTTCGGAACGTTTCACATCACCGTTCCCTCGTATGTTTCTTTTGTATTCTTTCGTACTATTTTCTTTTCCTTTACTGATTCAAAATAGTTTTTTTTGGATTCTCTTTCTCTCTCTTTAGCTTTCTTTCTATCTTACTCAACTTCGAGTAAACTCAGAAACAGATTCGCGTTGCCATAAACTGTTGGAAACTAAGTTGAAGTATTTGTCAAAGTTTGAAGATCGTTGACCTATTCATATACAGTCAACGAGCTGAAGAATGTTCCTCCTCGACAAAAAGGTTCATCGTCTAACTTTTCCAATGAATTTTATAGAACATGTTGCTTTATAACGTCCCTCTGTCTAGACATCGGTATGAGTGTTCAGTCTAAACATTAATCTGTCGAATATTCAGTATTTTGTAAAAGGTTCTTGAATTACAAACGTGCTCCAGATCTTGAATAACTCGATTCGGATACATTTTTATGCCATATTGGATGATTGGACTTTGAAAAACTAGCTTTTCCGTTTTCTTTTTGCGTCCCGCACTACTTTCCCTGCTGATAGTGATCTCATAAACAACTTCATCCACTCTTTCTCAAGTTTTTGTTTATGCTTTTCTGCGGAGCATTGCAATCTACTTTCAGTCTACTCCGAAGCAGAACGTGCACCAGATTCTGTCTGCTGAGTCTCTGTCTTTAGTAAAGTGTAGTCTCTTTCATACTGCTCTCTAGATCTAATCTGTATCTATGGACAACTGATTCTTTCTTTCACATTCTCACTCTATCTGATTTCGCTAAATTTGTCGTTCTCTATCGTTCTCTCTGTGTTCTCTTTTCACTTCTGTCGTCAACTCTCACAAAATCTTCTACCACCTTTCATCCTCTTGTATATATGACTACTTCTATTGTAGTGAAATTCAGCCACTGAATACTGTCCCAGCATTCCGAGATTTGTTTATTTCTTCGGAAAATTCTTTTCTCTAATAGTATCTGAATTTTCGAAAAAGGTCACGTTTTTGGGCTCGGTCAAAGTGCAACATAGAAAATAATTCATAGGTCGGTTTTTTTTTTGCATTGCAGGGGCACATCAGATGATCAAAGTCAGATGAATATGTAACTCATGACAAAAATTTTTGGATCAAAAACAGATAATTTATCATTCCTACCCGTTTGCAAGAACTTTTGACCCGTACCTTAGTAATACTTGATTCTCCACTCCTGTACCTAGGGGCTCTTTACTCTAGAAAATGAGTTCAAAGAATGGGAAGCAGGACATTAACATTATGTTCACATTCCCGTAGGAAAAGGAGTTTCAAAAATGCATTGTAAAAATGGAAGCAAATCAAGCTTTAGGAACAAAGTTACTTTAAAATCTATGTTTTTTCACAGTATCTTTCCTCTGTTTACAAATATCGCGCGCAAAAAGCACGATACTAAAATTATCTCCTTTGTTCTTTTTTTTGCGTACTCTTTTTTCTCTTTTTCGAGAGAAGATCCTAGATGACTTCATCTTATATGTAAATATATGCTTCAGCTGTATCAAAAATTTTGAAGGTTTCGGTTAGGATCCACGCCTAAAGGACAAATAAAACAACTTTTTGTTGGTCTTGTCTACGACACCGCTTTATTAGAATCGCTTGCCATCTGAAATACTCTCTATTTGTCTCTATCGCTCTCTGGCGTTCTCTCTTACTCTTTCTCTCTAATTCTCTATTTAGTGCTTTATATTTTCAGCCATATTTTCCTTTCTTTCTAACCATATATTAAGAATTGGTTTAAATTTTCTTTAGCCCCGCACGGGAAAAAAATGCACTGTGAAAGTTCTGTGATACTCTAGTCCCCCTCTCTTAAACCCGGGCGTCATAGGATGCTGTATCACTCACTATATATTGGGTTGTTATATGTTTCCAAGGACAATTTTTTTTCTCAATTTGTGATTGAATTGTCCTTTTTTTAATTAAAAATGTTAAATTTTCTATGGAATGATTGCTCATGCTTAGGAAAAAAATATTAAAATTGATGGGTTTTTAGAGAGTTTAATGTTAAAATAAAATTCTGCGTGGGGCTTCTGTAGTACAGACTTTTTCTTCAAAAATCGTGCTCGACGGGGGGCTCATGTGAAAGTTTGCCCGGTGTGGACTTCAGCCACCCATTTTTCTGTGGTAGTAGACTATTGTAAAATTTCGACCTTTTTTTTTTCTCCCCCCACTTCTTAAATTTATATATTTGACTTTCGCCCCCCACAACAGAAAAAGTCAGTTGTGTAGGGGGCTATTGTATCAGTGCGGGGACTAAAAGTGCGGGGGGCTAAAGTAAGATTTAACCAAGTACTGTTTCCCCAGATGACTCTTGCAATCACTCTTTCCCCAATTCCAAATAATAATCTCAAATTTTCCAAAGAAGGAAGAGAGATTCTCTATCATTCCTGAATGTAGTCAACGGCAGGCAAAAGATCATGCAGTAAGGGAAAAGGGGACGATGAAAAAATAGGAATGAAAATCAGGAAGAGAATATAGATCCTGCAGGAAGAGAACATAGATCCTGCATTGAAAAATGACGAAGCAGGTGGGGAGAGAGAAAGTGAGAGAGCGATAGGTGGAGAGAGAGAAAGAGAGAGATAGATAGAGAGAAAGAGAGAGATAGATAGAGAGAGAAAGAGAGAGATAGATAGATAGATAGAGAGAAAGAGAGAGATAGATAGAGAGAGAGAAAGAGAGAGATAGATAGATAGAGAGAAAGAGAGAGGTGGGTAATTGTGATTAATAGACAAGCATCTAAGTGAAACAGGCATTATTCTCGCAGGAAGAGATTAAGTTGGGGGGGGGGGCGTAGGAAGCTCTTAACCGCTAACTTCTTGTCAATTCACTGTGTTGAAGATGAACATAGCATAGTTCGGCAGTTTCTCTCTCTCTCTATCTATCTCTCTCTCTTTCTCTCTCTATAAATCTCTCTCTTCCTCCTTTTCTATCTCTCTCTTTCTCTCTCTCTCTCTCTCTCTCTCTCTCTCTCTCTCTCTCTCACTCTCTCTTTCTCGTTGCCTTTGGCTTTTTTCTGCCTTTATACTCCTTTATTCAAACACTGATTTACTGTGCAGAAAGAAAAGAACGATAGAGAGAAGAAAAGAGCTGAAGCGAGAAAAATAGTGTAAGTGAGAGAGAAGAAGAAAAATAGCGAGAGAGAGATAGAGAGAAATAAAAAGAGGTCTAAGATACAAGGGAAGGGGATGATTAAAAGGCCCAAAAGAATTACGAAAAGATGAAGAGGGAAGGTCAAAAACAAAGAAATGAACAGAGAAAACAAAAGAGAAAAGAGATTGTTGAAGAAGAACAAGAGAATTACGGAGGAAAAGGAAAGACGTGGAGATGGTAATTAGTTTCGTGTGTGAACGTAAAACCGTGAAAAAAGTGCCAAAATTTGTGTGACCCCATCGTCTTTGCCGTTCCCTGCAAGCTGTCTGAGTATCTCTTTTTTCGAAACACGTTTTATCATTTTCACTCTAGTGAGTCCCTTTTTCCTGTCTTTCCCGATTCCAAAAGATTTTACTCTCTCTCTCTCTCTCTCTCTCTCTCTCTCTCACACAAATTTCTCCTTTGCCATCTAAAAATCCTCCGATTCATCATCATGTTCTTCTTCTCTTTCCAGCATGTTCAAATTATATGCTACTTTCACTTCTCCGATTATTTCCCTTGCTCTTTTCTCGTTCTTTTATCTCACCTTTGCTTTTTAAAATACAAACTTTTTGTTGATTTTTTCTCTCTCGCTAATGTTCCCGCTTGATCTCACTGCTTTTTTCTCTATTTTCTCTCTAATTTTCTTCTTTCTCTATGTCTCTCTTTACAACATTTTTATACTCTGTTTTAATTTTCTTTTATTTCTCTCGCTCTCTCTCTCCTGTCTCTAAAAAAACCTTTTCTTCTACTTTCTGTCTCTATCTACAAAGATGATCGCATTTGGTCTGCTTTGTAGTATCATTACCTTGTCACCTTTCCTCGTGCTCACGCGAAGATGCGTTCTAAAATACACTCTACTCAGTGGGACTATATAAGCATGGGATCTGTAACGATTCAAATGACCGCCCCTTCCCCTCGTGAGTCTCTTATATCATATCAGGTGACTTTCCAGGAACAGTTGGTTAAAATCACGAGAACTTAACTTCTCCTGTTCTCCCGATGAATTCCCGATGAACTCAGAAGAAATTGGGACTATAAAAGTTCTCGCTTGCCTTGTATTGTTTGGGTAGATGCTCATCTGGTCCTACCATGCTAGCCGTCGTTCGGTTCCAGCGCTGCGCTTGGGTAGCTCAGTGTAAGTCGTTTGGATTGTTTAGGTCACTGATAGACAATTGAAACTTCAAACGCGGTTTCCCTCACTCAAAATCTATGAATGAGCTCATTTATAAATTTTAATCTTCTTAATGAACTCTTGGTAGCTCAACACTCGAGCT
This sequence comes from Allodiplogaster pararmata, assembly GCA_964056735.1. NCBI lineage: Eukaryota > Metazoa > Nematoda > Chromadorea > Rhabditida > Diplogasteridae > Allodiplogaster > Allodiplogaster pararmata. Next base: position 32,040,512 of record OZ057405.1, read on the forward strand.
TTTATCGACCTCGGTGCACTAATTCGTTAATGGAGAATCACTCGCTTTCCATTACGTGATGAACTGATTCATACTCAATGTTTTATTACAAGATGCATTTAAATACATATGCATTCATTAGAACTCGGTCTTTCGAAGTAATCTCGATAGGGAGAGAAAGAGTGCGAGAAAAGAGAGAGAGAAAGATAATTGAAGGACAATGAGAAGAAAACGGAAGAGTGAGAGAACTGAATTTAATACAATTCAAAATAAGCAATGCTTGGAGTCTAAGCGTTCATATTCGTCTTATAATAACCCGATAAAACACTGTACCATTCCTTCTCAGAGCACTTCCGCGACTTATTCCGAAAACTCGACAACCTTGATTTCTTATCTACATATCTCTTCCCATCTAATTCGTCATTCTTCAGGACTCATCTGACCTCCTATTCTCTCTCTCTCTCTCTCTCTCTTAACGCGTGCTTTTCCGCGTGCTCTTCTTGTGCATCTCCCTAGACGTCTCATTCTGAGAGGCTCCCAGTCCTAGTGAGCAGTGCGTTATCCACGAGGGTCGCACTCCAAACTTCTATCGTGAATAGAGGACACACCGTAGGATTTATCAACGTATCCTGTTAAACTGCGTCGTGCAAGATGCGATTGTCGTTCGCCTTCTTACTACTCATCCTGCTGATCATGGCATGTGCATCAGCTACTCCTGTCAAGAAATCTGGTAAGAACTCTACGAGTTATTCAGCGAGAAGATTCTTCTTCTTTTAAAACTTTTGAAAGCTAAATGAGTAAGTTAATTCGCTTGAAATACTTGATAAAGCTTTTCCTTTTGAACTCAGAAATTAATTCTTTTCAAAAAACATTTTTCATCTTGTAATAGAGAATTAGAAAAAACTTTGAGTAAGAATTATTATTTTCGGGAATTAAAACAAAGTTTAAAAAAATTAATAAAATTATTAATTCAAAGAGAGTGCAATAAAAAATTACACATATGTACTACAAAATATATGTACATGGATAAAAAAAACCCAGTTGCAATGTCCGTATGACCTAATGATTATGGGCAAGTCTGACTATCCTTAGTGTTGGGATAATAACAAGCAGGGATCCAAACAGAAGAAAGAGGTTTCACCGAGAAGGTTGGAATTTCATCTCAGGATGGAACTCACCTTGTTGCGAGGCGGGAAAAACGCGAGGAAGAGATTATAGGGGAGATCCACTTGCCAACTTGCCTAAAACCCGAAAAAACAGTAATATACATATAATTCTAGTATGAACACTAGTCTTTGATTTTTTTATCCATTCAGGATCATATATTATGTTAGCTAGCATCAATATCACTCAATTCAAATTTTCATCTTTTACATGAAGGTAAATACTGTCTCTAGGTTGCTCCGCTCTCCAAGTTGGTAAAGGGTGTTCAGGTTTTTTGAGAGTCGAGATAACTGTTTTCTGTATCAGACAAACAACAGTAAATACTACTGAAACGGTGATTTTTTTAAAACATAATCTAGTGGCGATGGCTCTTGTAGACGAGTGTTATACGATTCTTTACACTCATCACGATGCGACATTCAGTTTTTTGAGTAATCAGATAAGAAAAACGCGCATGAATGAAGATTACATTACTAGATACATAGTTCGCAGACTGTTTTGACTTAAACATTACAAAAACACTCAGTAGTCATTTGATATAGTGGGTTACTAAAAACATCGGTAATCAAGATTAGTTTTCTTTCTATTTTTGGAAGTTACATCTCTATCCCTCTCGAAATATTACTCATTTCCTTATTCTTAGCTCTCTCTGTCGCTTCTCCCACCTCTCTGTTTCTCTTACTTTTCATCTCTCTTCATATCTTCTACTATTTGAAATTTTTTCTAGCCTAATATGTAATTTCCATTCTAATCTACGAATCTTTTTCGCTTTTTCTCTTTCTCTGTTCCTTTTTTTCCTGCTAATCTGTGTCTCAATCATTTCTTTTTGTCTCTGCTTCAAAAGGCTCCTTCATCTTAGAACTTGAATTATGATTTTCTGAAAAAGTTCGCAGAGGTATTCCACTTCAAGTTATTATTTAGTTTGATTTCTCTTCTCACTCCCAAAGAAAACGGCATGGCTGATATCAGGCTTGAACCCTAACTGTGTAGAAGTTACTCTTCAGTTATGGCCTCCACATTCCTTCGAGTCTGCCTCTCTCCCTCCCTTCATTCAACTCCTCTCTCTCTCTCTCTCTCTCTCTCTCTCTCTCTCTCTCTCTCTCTCTCTCTTTCTATCTCTTTCTATCTCTATTTCTCTCTCTCTCTTTCTTTTTTTTCAAGATCTCTGTCGCTCTCTCTTTTCTGTCGCATGTCTGCCTGTCTCGTGTGCTCTCTTGATATTTCTTCGTATTCTGGGCTGTTTCTTTGTTGTTCTCGGTACCTATGGTTGACTATTCAGTGGTCATCATAAACTCTTTTTTCTTCCATTTGCTTGAGTTCTCAGAACTAAGAACTGAGAAAGTAAAGGTTTGATAACATTGACATTCTCCTTTGATAACATTGACATTCTCCTTTGATAACATTGACATTCTCCTTCCCTCCTTCATTTATTACTTCTTCTCTCATTCTTGAACTTTCTTATTACTTTACTTTTTTTTCTTGTCTTTTCTCGGCAGCTATATTTTCATTAAAAGGCTCTATCGTCTGCGTGTACTATACACTTTCGGTTCTTCTTCTATTTACTATTTTCTATTCTCTTCACTTTTCTGCTCACCTAGTGTTTATTCCACAGAACAGTACTACAAAAACGCATGATAGCGAAGAAGAATAACAATGCAACAACTGTTTTCGAAGGGTTTAGAGAGTGTGAAAGAAGTGCCGGAGTGAAGATAGAAGTCAATTAATCTTGGTGCGGGTGGAAAACGACAGATCAGAACAACCGACTCTTCTCCAATTTTACAGGGTTTCGTAGACCTATTTTATAAAAAGCATTTTTTAAACATTCAGTTTTAGCAATCTAAACGCAACTCTCATGACCTTTTTCAGCTCCCGCCAAACGTGCAACTAAAAGCAGAAAGCCCGCCGCAACGCTTCCTGAAAAGCGTACCAGACGCAAGATTGACCAGCCGAACAAGGAACTTCTTGAGCTAGATCAACTCATGTTACAATGAGTTGAACTAGTTCAACTCATGCTGGAATGAGTTGACCAAATCTTTGCTCTTCCTTTCTTTCTCGGCTGCAAATAACAACACATGTCGTAGATGTCCTGACCCAATGAAAGCTGAAGATATTCCAGCAAAATTAACGCAATAATGTTTGAAAAGATATTTTGTGCAGAAAAGACTGCCTCATCTAAGCAAAACTACTACCAATAATCCGGCCAAATATACATCTAGTGGAACACAGCTTCATGAATGCCAAACAAGCGCTTACTGTAACCATCCAGTCTCCCGATTCCTGTTCCATCGTGGAGCCTGTGAATCTCATAACCTTGACAATCGAATCTCACTATCAGTGGCCCACTTTCCGTATTTTCTCAAAGTTTCCTTGATTCTTCCTCAATCCGCTTTACTTAAGCATCGCATTGTTCTCTGTTTTTTGCAGAAAGAGTTAACGAAAAAAGCGAAACAATTTAGTTTTATTGTTGATAGAGAGATAGAGATAAGGTAAGTCCTGAACGGAATCAGTTCAACTCTCTTCCCCTCCTCCTTTTCGGTAAGATATTGTTTGGCATTTCAAAAGTTGAGTTCCAGTCAGCCATTTCATTAGCTAACTGCCTATTCTCAGATAAATTTCTTTCCTTTAGAATCTGCCAAGTCCCGCAAAACTTAATAATGTGAAACTGATATGAAATTGTTGTTCCTACACCTTATCATTGTAAACTTTGTATTGATTCATTCGCCAATCGATATTTTAATTGCCAACTCAGTTGATATATGGATTCGAATGAGTCATTGAGAATTCGCTCCAGCAAGTCGATATCAATGAAGGTCTTAAGACTAGCAGGGGTCTAAGGATCACTGGTCTGAAGTGGACGATCAGGATCACGAGAATCCGGGAGTTTTTCCCCGTTACTTTTCTAAACTAGGAGAATAGGACTTGATTAGTACTTTTGGTGTTGTGTGATTGGCATACATAGGCTATCTGACATGACCTTTCGAAGAAACTCACTTTCATTGTTTGCATGCAACCGCGATACCTTTTGAATTCCTTCCTTTCGCTGAGTAAAGTTTTACAAATAGGTCACTGGTTTTGTATAGCATTTATTCAGTTGTATTTTTTGTTTTGTATTTCTTTATCGTTCCAGATCTTTGATTCTTCCATAATCGATCCATGCTTCATTTCTAAAAATAATTAAAGTAATCATGAATCTATATATTGAACCTGAACTTTAATCCGGTTTTTTCATTTTTCGCAAGCGTTATTTTTATTTTTTTTGTTGTTTTTCACTATCACTCATTTTCTATTCAGGTTTGATTCTTTGAAAATGTTTTCCTTACAAGCAATTCTCAACTCTTTTTTCTTCTAATTTTAACACGCAAACTGTTGAAACCCCTGTTAACTAACTCGAACGAAACTTCTTATAAACTTTTTGATTTAGGTTCACCTCCCAACGCTTTCTTTTTTTCATGTGGGCTCTTAACAAACCAAGTATTGAATTGGTCAGCTTACAATGTAATATTAATATACAGAAGTATTGAATTGGTCGCGAAATGCCATTTTTTTACTGTGCATTTATTATTGTCTAGTTTCTGTTGACCTTGTTGGAAATGAATTACTCTTTACATTCTCCATCATTATTAATTTTTTAACGCTTGTTAACGCTTTATTGATTACAGTAGATGTTGAGAAAAAGTTTCATAGATTTCTCGGTCTGAGTGAAATGACGACTGGGTGGAATGGCTTTGTTAGTCCCCGCTTGTGATAGACTAGCAGTACTGTAACAAAAAAGAACGAATTTAGTAGTTCTTGCGCTTGAACTCTTTCATGTTCCATTGTATTCTTAGTTGCTCGCTTTTCTCAAGTCCGTTCATTCCTGATTGCAATCATCCCGGTATGACCCATGCTCTACATTCTCCGCATGTTTTTTTTATAATTTTGGTGTAAAAATAAATGCAAAGCCTCCACTGACAAGGTTTTAATCATAACCCAGTTCAAGTTGTTTGTCGACAAGGTTTTAAAGTTCCAAATCAGCAGAAGTTGAAGGCAGAAAGAACATCAGAAATAATACAAGATTTGCTAGTTGAGGACGGAAGGCTCCTCTCAGTGACTGCATATTTTACAAACAAGTCTCATATAAAAATTTAAACTTTACTTTTCTATTTTTATTTCACTCGTCTATCCATAAATCAAAAATGAGTGATTCATACTTTATTTAATTTTTTTCAAAAATATTGAGCAGTAATGTTCATGAAAAAAGAAAATAATTTTAGGGAGTCTCCTGATAATGAAATTCCTATACATAGAGTAAATTAGCGTGTCTACCACGTGCGTTGGAATGGACTGTAACACGGCCACAATCTGCTCGAACTTCATGGATGTATTCGATGCGTCGACAATCAAGAGCATCTTTTTGACCTCGTACTACATATATTTGATAATATTGAAGCCGGGGCTCTGGCTAGGGCCTTTTAATATCTATTGACTCGAAATGATTTCTTATATAGAAGAGCGATCAAAAATTGTAATTCCTAATGAAACGCAGAATAATGACCTCGTGGTTCACGGAAAGAAATCTAACATCTAAATTATTGATAAACCATGTCTTGAGAGCTCATCGTTTTATTTCTTACCTGAAGTAGTTGCATAGTTTTTGAAGTTGAATATCCTGCCAGGTGATTTGTGTATCTACATAAGATGTAGATAAGATAAGGTTTTTTTGTGATGTAGATAAGTGATGTGAGGTAGATAAGAAGGTTTTTTTTAAAAAGATGTTCTTCTAATGCTAGATCGAGCATTTTTCTTTATCAAGAGTTTTTTAGAGGGAAGAATTTGTTGGTGCTTACTGTAAGACGTAATTTTACCCTTAGAACATAACATAAGAACATGAATGATTATTACAGCAACCGTGACTCGAAACACACTGGCAACAGTGGCCATTCGTGACTCTACAGCCTTGAGAGCCTGTCACGGTTGGAGCCGGATCATCCAGTCCAGAATCGAGCGCGACCTCAGGTGGCGGAAAGAGGGAAGCCTCCTTACAAAGAATTCGTGCTGGGAGGTAGCGGGAGAAATCCCGCCGCGGACCAAAACTGGGTAGTATAGCTCGTCAAAGGAGGGCGATGCCGGACCGGCCTGGGCAGGCCACCGGACAAAACATCAGCCGATACTCCGCTATACTCTTCAATGGCGAGTCGAGGCGCCAGTCAAATAGCCTCTTGCCTATCTACGGTCAACGACAGGCGAGACGTCTCTACTCCCACCAAAAACGATGCTAGGCCGGCTTGACCACCCACTCACAAGGCCTATAGCATGAACAGGTTGCTACAACGATGTCCGCCTTCACAAGGTGCAGCATGATAGTCTCAGGACTGCAAAGGACATCAAAACCCTTCTCCGGACGCATCTAGTTCGAAGAACACGAGAGAGTGTTCATAACCAAGTCTTCGATGCGGGATGCTTGCCGGCAACAACAACAACAACAGCAACCGAGAACAAGTATTCGTTAGAACATCCTGATGATTTTTAATGAGATTTAAGATTATTTATTCATGTTTTTATGATGCAAAAGGTCACCGCGTTTTAAAAAAAAGTAAAATAACGACTGCTTCAATAAGTATTCGTAACAACTTTAATGAATCATTCATTAAAGTCTATCTTTAATTAAATACATAGTAATTCAGAAAAAAACAACGAACAATGTTGAAATATCCATTTCTATCAGAACTGTTTTTTGCGTAAAAACGGCGTTTAAACACAATTACTCAGAGAAAAAAAGGATAACTACAAACAAGAAATAATGTCTACGGTGATCTAGTCACCCTTGAGTTCAAATTTCAAGAACATTGGCTTTAAATTAACAGTCAGCCTATGTAATATTGGGAGACTTGTCGGATAAGAATACCCATAGCATTGTAAGGATACAAATTGATCAAACCACCGCACGGAAAAAAGCTAGTGCGGTGGTTTGATCAATTTGTCTTCTCTACCAGGCGTCACTGCCTTAAAACTGTGTAACTGAGCATTTGAAGATTGTAAGGATAGTGATGAAGCAGAGGTCAACCTTCTCTCGATATCTTTACTGTCTTAATATAGAGCTAAAGCTTTTATAAATTTAAAGAATGTGCTCCAGCTAACCTTCGATAATGAGTTTTGTTCAACAAAACGCTAAAATTTACTAAAGGTACAATGAATTTTTTTAAATTTTACCATAAATTTTCTTAAGGTTCTGAAAATATTGATATGAAGATTAACCATAGATGATCTGGCTTGAAAGTTGCTGCTCTAGCGAAATATATTGAATAATATCCCAAACTACTCCAGTTAGCTGTCAACGCAGAACCACATAGTGATGAAAGATCGAAAACCATATATCTGATGAAGGAAGAAGTTTTGGTGCGATACCGTATACCTACGGAGAAAACTTGTTCTTCAATAGAACATTCCTTTCAAGAAAACATCATCGTTCATCTGATGAATCTACGGAGTCTTCGAAGCTCTCATTGACATCCTCGCCAAGAATCTCAAAGCAAGTTCGCACTGGTTTGAATCTCAGTGATTAGGACACAAGGAAAGATTGAGGTTCTAAGAAATTGGAGTTTTTAGGTGATTTAAACGACAACTAAAAAACTCTTATTCATTTATTAACAATGTAGATAGTAGTTTTTTCTGCCCATTTTACCTTTCATGCCCTCAAAATTTTATTTAAAAAAAAGAACATCCTCGCTTTATTCCAGCCTCGTAGCAAAGTAAACGTCCATTTGAGATGATACCTAGAACTAAACTATAATAATTAAACCATTGGCGGCTTTCTGGCTTAGAGCGTACAGTAAGAGTCAGGAAAGTAAGACTTGTGAATGTACTACCAATATTCATTAACCCTGTTGCCTTGAGTAAATAATTTTTGATGGGAGTCGATCTTGTGACTTATATCTCAATAGTTAGCCCACACTGTCATTATGTCATCCCGTGCATCATTTAAAGTAAAAACTAACAAGCTTCAATTGTTCCAATCTCTCTTGGATCTTGGGTACTTCGTGTAGCTTCCTTTCTATCTGCAGTTTTTCTTCTTGCATGGTCAGTCGCTCTTCCATTCCCTCAAGAGTAAAGGATGCAGCAGACAAATCAACAGCGGAATTTCGACTGCTTTTATATATTCTTTAAAAAAAAGATCATTTCGACTCTTTTTCCACTTAACATGACAAAAAAGTGCGCTAACCTCCAAGCCCATTTCCGTCAGTTCATAGCCACCTTCTCCATCGTAATTCAGCAAGAAAGTGTGGAATTTCCTGAGAAAAAAGAATTTAAAGAGGATCAGGGGAAATGAGAATGCAGCAAAAAAAGAGAGCTAACTTGAAAGTGATCAGAAGGAAGAAAATACAAACATTGGAAGTTAGGAAACATTAGATTTATAAAAATGACGAATGACTTTCAAAATTAGAAATGAGAGAAGTGACTTTTTGAAAAGAATCAAACCATAGTGAAGGTCTGTGTGTTACGGTGAGAAGGGTGATACCCGAATCCTGCAAAGAATAATATATATACAGGGTGCGGCAAAAGTCCAGATAGACAACTTTGTCACTTTGCATCTTTTTTGTTTGGTGTAGCGGTCGTGTGATTTTTCATGTGTATTTTATTAATGATGTTTCTAACATAACCTGAAAAAATCAGAATGATAACTCTTTTCGTTTTCCGGTAATGCTCTCTGATATGGACCGAGGCTACATTCTGCGCTTGAGCCAGTCCGGTCACACTCAAAAGCACATCGCCAGAACCGCTGAATTCTCCCGCAGGACAGTTGAAAACACAATACGTCGCTTTCGTGAGACTGGTACGACGAATGACCGTCCCAGGAGCGGCAGACCAGTGACCGCGACCACTTCCTTCAACGTGAGAAGCATCCGAGACAAGGTTCGTTATAACCCCAAGCGGAGTCTCAGAAAAATCGCAAAGGAGCTGAATATCTCGGATAGATCTGTTCGTAGGATCGTCAAATCTCGCATGGGACTTCGCCCCATCAAGCTGCAGAAGACTCACGCATTGACGGACCAGATGAAGGCGACCCGTCTTCGGAGATGTCGTGAACTGTCAAAGCGGTTCAAGCCGGTGGACTGTTTGGATATTCTCTCCACCGATGAGAAGTTGTTCAATATTGAGCAGTCCTTCAACCACCAGAACGATAGGATTTGGTCGAAATCGGTCAAAGATGCCAATAAGAGTGGCCGTTACGTCTCGAGAAAGGGCCATCCTGCTTCTGTCATGGTCTGGGCCGGGATTTGCGGGACTGGCAAGACTCCACTCGTTTTCGTCGAGCAGGGAGTCAAAGTGAATGCCAATAACTACCTGAACGATACTCTCATGAAGGAAGTACTTCCCTGGAGCCAGGCTCACTTCGCGGGACGCAAATGGACGTTCCAGCAGGACTCTGCGCCCGCCCACAAGGATAAAGTGGTGCAAGACTGGTGCAAGAGCAATTTCCCCTCCATGATCACATCCGCCGAATGACCTCCGTACTCACCTGATTTGAATCCTCTGGACTTCTCTGTGTGGTCGGTCCTTGAGAGCAAGGCCTGTGCTTCCCCACACAAGAATTTGGAAAGTTTGAAGCGCGCCCTACAGAAGGCGTGGGATGATCTTGACGTCGCTTACCTGTCCACCACGGTGGGTGCCTTCCACAAGCGACTCCGTGTCTGTGTCAAGGAGAAAGGAGGGCTGTTTGAAATTTGAAAAAGCAGTTATATCCCAAACTATTTGAATAAACTTTGATGAAAATTTTGTTTGATTTGCTCAATCCGTTAAGTTTTTATCTGAAAAAATACTGTCCACCTGGACTTTGGCTGCAACCTGTAGAATAATAATAATATAGAATAATAATATAATATATATTACATTGATTTTTTAATTAAATAATTAACTTTCAATCGAAGAGAAACGACAAAAACAGCATATTTTGAATCACTATTTCATAAAGTCTCCTGTTAAATTTGAAAAGCATTTTTAGACATTAAATTATTCATCACTTTTGAATTTTCAAATCCCTATATTCAGCAAAGTATGAATTGTCAAGACTATCAAAGTATGAATTGTCAAGACTCATCTGCTGACATGATTTTAATATAATAACAGTATGCTCGATTCTAAATAATACTGTAGAGAATTCCCGACTCGGAAGTTTGAAGCATAACGTAAAAATTCCCAAGTAAGACTTTGGAACCTTGATGGCTTGATAAATCTTGCCCTCAACATCTATGGAGACAGCGCTTGTGCACTCATCCAGTAGTGCGTAATGCGGTCTGAAAAGAGAAGTTTTCCTAGGAAAACCGGTATGAAAAGAAATTTTTTCGATGATTGTTCCGATAACTGTTGTCAAAGTGACGAATAAATGCTACTAAATATGATTGCATTCTATCCTGAGAAAAATTGAAAGGGATCGTTCTAAATAACACTATGAGACGGACAACCAATGTGTCCTCGGCAGTTCCATGGACGCTTCACTTACATGGAGAGACAAATGATTATGTGCAAAAACTTCGATTATATTCCGAAGACTAGTTTTTGCCAGAACGATATTTCAAGTATAGAAGTTGACTTGTGATAAAAGATTCTCGCCAGTCCCATTCTCTGCTTCTCTCCACCTGAAAGAATGTCCATCCAGTCACTCTTCGCATCCCATCCTGAAATAAAAATGGACTGGCAACCATTAGAAGGTGAATTGAATGAGCGTTTTCAAATGAATGGAACCAACACAATAGGACCTTTTTGTCAACTTGGAAGACTGCCAAGTTTTTCTAAGGTCATCGCATTTAGGTCGTGATTTACGTCCTAAAAAAATAACATTCGGTGGATGTGTATTTCGAATATTAAGTTACAGAATCTTTCTTTTCGAATGGTATCATTCGGCGGTTAATTAACAGCCATTCTCAATTGAGAACTTCGATTTGTTATTCAGTAATTCACGCATCATGAATAACGATGTGGCTGTCATTAACCCGTGTTTTAATGACACATTTTAGTGTTTTCGTTTTAGTGTTTAAACGGTAAAGGCTCGCCACGCGTGCGGCTCGCCACGCGTGCGCAAGATCATCCTCGATAAAATTGTTGATCGTTCATCTATAGATACTATTAATATTTTAGATACTATTGTAAAATTGCCGCCTCCTAGCGTCTCCTAGCCTGATTTAGCTCATTATCACGTTTTTGAGTTGCTCAAAGAGCATATTCTTCAAGGCAATAGAACTATGTAGAACATTTTTGATAGCACCTACTTAAAGATCCTCATAATTTAATGTTCTCGCCTTCATGCCTTTGCTCCAATCACTTTGACAAGATAGCTAGTGTTTGGTTAGGCGCGTATTGTTAGTGTTCATTTTCTGTTAATTAAGCAAAAGGTTAATTACCCAAGTTCGAGTGTGCGGGCTTTTTCCACGAACTGGCACTCTCCACCACGGTCACCCCTCTCCCCACGAACATCTTTCCCTACGACTCAACTCCACGCGGCGAAGCCAAGCAAGATGACGGACAAGACGGTGGCAGAAGTTCGGTTTAACCTTACTCAGGGGTGGGGGAGTTGGGTTCGTTCCAGTTGTGACTCCCAACTCATTGTTCTAACAATCTAGCATTCTGATTCAGTAAATTTAGTGATTGAGTTATATATTCGTGCTCCTTTCATTTTTATTATATTCGTTTGTTTGTTGCTGTTTAAGTAAAGGTCTTAAAGTCCCGCGTCGCAGCTTCACAAGTAGAAAGAAAGGATTTATCCTTAAAACGTTGGCCTGAGTACTTTAGCTGAAAGAAGGGTGATTGCAGACCTTAAAATGGATTGGAAGATCTTCAATGATAAGTCTATTATTGAAAAAATCCGCATTTTCAAGCACACCTCCCCCACTCGTACAAATACAAATAATATTGCAATTGAATGTACTTCTTCGACTTCTAGATTCTATTGTTTTGTTTCACGGGTTTCAAGAATGTTTCACGAAATCTCGAGTGAAATATTGAATTCAGGTACAGTAGAGCAGTTCATAAGTCGTCTCCGTAACGAGAATGTGCTAAGTGAACTGGAGAATAATCCGTAGCATTTAGAAATTTCCCTTACCTGTCGCCACACTTATGTATGTATGTATGATTTACAATGTGTATCACCATAACCTTGCATTGTAAAATGTCGATAAAATAAATATATAAAAATCTGCTCAGAATTACAGAGGCGATTAAAGTGAAAAGCTTTTTCACTGATTCCTCTTTTGCAAAAAGTTTTTTCGGTGTAGCATTATCGATCTTTCATGTCCTTAGAGTCTCTAATTGATTGTTGATCTCAGTAGATTGTTATTTGCTGAGAATAATTTTGATGGAAGAACTCGGAATGCGAAAGATACTGACCACCTTCCCGCTCCACAATATGCCGGAGAAACACCTTCTCAAGGATTGAGCCGAGATCTCCATCCGTCACGCCCTTCCTTTTCATTTGGTAAGCGGTGTCGGGGTAGATCACCTAGGAAGAAAGAAGAGAAAGAGCGAAGCATACAGAGAAAGGAAAAGAGAGAGAGAGAGAGAGAGAGAAAGAGAGAGACGAAAATTTACCGTTCCCTTTGACAAGACGTTTACAAAATTATTTTGGTTCTTGCACAGTGAGGAGTGAACTTCTTTAAACAGCAGTTTTGAGTGAAGAACTTCTTTCAAAGAATGAACATGATTTCTTATTACTCTTTTCTATATTCTTTACTCTTGAAGTGAGTATTTTATATAAATAAAAAATTATATTCGTCAAACTTCACGCCATATTCTCCAACCTGATGTTACATATAATTATGTATTGAAATAAAATAAATAAATAAAATGCACCGGGAGCCTGCCTACCTGATCTCTGAGTGTCCCGAGAGTCATATAAGGCCTCTGTGGAATGAGATACAGATGATCCTTCCGGGGAATCGAGAGTCTTCCTCTGTCAAATATGATATTTGTTAGTTAGGAGCTCAAATCTCAGAAAACTCAAACATGGGTACGCTTAAGGAATAATAAAACAATTTTGCATGACATAAACTGAAGTTATCGTTCAACATCACTTGAGCTTGACGACGGGGCGCCTGGAGGTGTTTATTTTTTCACAACTATTTTCGATCGAAATGTTATTGTGTGATTGCACAAGGGAATGAATAATGAATGACTGAATGAATGAATGAAAGTAAACCAACCTGTATACTGGCCACAGTTTACCAAGAACTCTGAACAAAGAGCTCTTCCCGCAGCCATTTGGCCCGGTGATCAGTGTGTGCATACCTGGCTTGATCTGAAAAGGAGGCTGGCCATATTATCTAGTCATGAACTGCATCACGCATTATTCATAGGCTTAGTTGCTCTGCGTCCGTAGGCACGTACCACTTTTTGAGGAAAACTTTAAAAAAATTTTTTTTTAGTTCTTTATTATTACCATAGGATAGCTTGTAAGGCCATCGCTTATATGGAATCATGAAATAATAAGGGGAATAAATGAGGAATAAGACGGTCAATTTTCGTTGGTGTCCACTCTTGCTGATGACAACAGAAAGTTCGGTAAAACTATGACATTCGAGAGGTCGATTTCTTCTAGAGCCTTGCCGAATGCCATTATTATTCATCATTTATACATCTGATATAGTGAATATGATAACTTCTTCTAATTGTAAAATTAAAGTTTTTGCAGACGACATGAAAGTTTATAAGTCTTTTTCTAAAACAGACTCTCATACAACACTGCAACACTCGATTGATACCATAGTGGAGTGGTGCGACGCTTGGCAATTGCCTTTATCTCTACCAAAATGTGCTGTGTTAAGAATTGGTACCCAGAGTTCCCCTCATTTTCCATATTCTATAAATAGTCACTCCCTACCCTACCTCAACGAGATTCGTGATTTAGGATTTATTGTAGACAACAAGTTGACTTTTTCTGCTCATTGCTCAACAATAGCTCAGAAAGCAAAGCGTAAATGTCATCTTATTCTTAAAGTTCTCAAGAGTCGTAAACCGGATGTACTTGTTAACGCTTACAAGATATACATTAAATCTATTCTAGAACACTGTACAACTGTTTACTCCCCACATTTCGCTAAGGACATAGCTGTACTAGAGAAGGTTCAAAATTATTTTACGCGTCGCGTTTTTCGCCGGTGCTTTGGTTGTTCGTTTAATAATATGCCAAGTAGTCAGACGAGAAACAATGAACTAGGCCTAGTATCTCTTTTCTCTGTTAGAGAATCTAACGACCTCAAACTACTCTTGAAACTGATATTTGGGAAAAAAGTACTCTCTGACAGGACGCACCACAACTTTGAAATAAGAGCGTCCAACACTAGAGGCGCATTTTTCAAAATAATCCACCCTGCTCCGAGAACTATTTGCAGAAGAAATGCCTTCTCTATACGATCAGCTCGTATATTCACCGAAATTAATAGTGTTGATGAATGATATATGTTTGCCTGGATGTAATCTGCATTGTTTCACCTATTTATGTAATTCAAACAATTCAATTGTTTAATCTCGTACCACGTGATTAATTTATGCGTTGCTGCATGTAATGTTTTCACGTAATAAAATTGAAATATCTTGAATCTCTTTGAAATTATCTGTAACTTTATTTCATAAAGCAATTGCTCTAGAAAAGAAAGAATGTGGATCATTGTATCGTTTAAAGTTCATCAGAGTTAATTTGGAGGTTCGGTCTGAAGTGCGGAGATTGGTTTCAGTTCTTAACTTCAGCTCTTTTTTGCACGTCTGACAATTCGCTCTATCAGAAAGTAGACGAAAAACTACCAATAAATCAGAACGGAGTCGTCGAATGATTAGTGAATCTAAATTGAATTCAGCGAGACGTTGGGGATAGCTCAACCTAATACTTCCACAACGAGAATAAGTTTTTTTTGTGAAAAGTCTCTGAGGGTATTCCAACCTTTTCGAATTATTACTGTGGACTTTCGGAGAGAAAATAATTGTACCATATTCAAGTAGTGGTCTGATGTAAGTGGTGTAAACGGTTTTGTAACCGTTCAAGTCCAAACATCTAAACACTTTGAAAACTTGTGAAATTCTACACAGAGTCCTAGCACGTATTAATTCTACGTGTTGCTTGAATTTGAGCTTAGAGTCCACAAAAATACCTAAGTCTCTGACTAAATTAACGACTTTTATCAGCGAGCTATCAATGAAGTAATAGTATGAAGCTATCAATGAAAAAAAAATTAACGACTTTTATCAGCGAGCTATCAATGAAGTAATAGGGGGTTTCCTTTTTTGAGAATTCTTTTTAGTTCTGTGAAAAATTAAAACTTTCACGAGAACTCTGAAGGATAAACGTTTCCGGCGTTTCCCTGCAAACATGCAAGCGCCTCTGAAGCTTTTCCTGGTCAGATTGTTCTTAGTGAAGATAAGTGTTTTGGTTAAAAAATTTAGATAGGGACTGACGGCGTTTCTATGATCACTTCTCGAATTGATAACATGTGTAAAGTTATAAAAATTAAAGATTATTTCCATGGAAAAGCTCCCACTCACATGAATGCTCATAGAGCGAACGACAACGTCTCCAATGGGTGTAACGATTGGAACTTCTTCCAAGCGAATGGAACCATCAGACGGCTCTATGATCACTCCTGGAATCAAAAGTGTTTGAGGTTGTGAACATTTGTAAGCAGTTCAATGGAAAGCGAATGAATCGTTCAATTCACTTCAGAGGAATAAAGTCTTAGCTCAAGAAAACGGGTTACAAAAAGCGTGAATAGGAAAAGAATCATTTTAAAGATATGTATGTATTAAGCCATTAAATTTCAATTTAATTTTTTCAATTTAAACGCTTTATCAAGATCAGCAAGCCACATCGGAGATATAACATCATCGATTATGGGATCTGTTGCGACATGTGACGACTCCACTCCTCAGCCTTCTCTGCCTTCCTTAGGAATTGGGGAACAACCCTCCATCTTCTGTCACTCATGATGGCGCTACGATCCCGAAGCGCCAAATCTTCTCGGGGAAGGATTCTCACAGACGAGGGAAGAGACGGTGCGGGGAGCAACCGCTTACGGAGGGAGACGAATGAAAGAACGAATGAAAGAGACGAATGAAAGAATGAGTAATCTCCCTTGTTGCTAGGAACGCCTGTGATTAGATTAAGACCTAACCTAATAGAACAAGTGGCTGATCCTTAGATCACTTCTTATGTGTATAGAAGCACTCAGTGAATTCAGATTCTTGTAAGCATTTCCCACACTTTGAATTTGTTAAACGAAGGTAGATCTGTCAGGTAGGGGGGGGGGCTAAACTTGAAGGCCTCCACAAAATAGTCGTGTACACGTTCATTTGGATAACTGGACTAGAATCGAAATCAAAAACTGCGGGTGACTGTGAATATGAATAATTCGAAAAATTAATAATGACCTGCGATGGAAGAAGTATCGTAACGCTCATTCAGCTTTTTGTCTGTAACACATCATCGTTGGATAACTTAATTGGGTAAAACTTAGAAATATGTATGAACCGAAATTACAAAAAATCTTAAAACTGAATGAATGAAAATTAGCTTGCTCATTCCTATAAAACGACTGATACATAGTATGAGTGAAGTATCTCATTCTTTGTCATCTTAACCAGGCGTCACTGTCTTTAAACTGTGTAGCTTAGAACTTGAAGATTTATCATCCATCTTCAATCTCTCTTCTATCTCAATAGTGAATTCTGGGGCTACGCTCCATTCATGACGCAATCGCTTGATAAGCATTGGTGACTAAGAGAACAAAGCATATGAGCCTTTCATATAACACTATCGCACGGAATAGCAATGTGTCCCCGTGGTGTAATGGTAACACGCGCTCCCGGTTTGAGTCAGAGATGGTTTGGGTTCGATACCGCCAGGCAGACTAGCTTTTTTCTGTGCGATATTTCAATCATTTGTCTTCTTAACCAGGCGTCACTGCCTTTAAACTGTGTAACTTAGCATTTGAAGATATATCTCATTCTATAAAAACTTGGGAGTTCAAATAAGCGGCTGTATTTACCGCTCATTAATAATTGTAAATAAGAAAAGAGCTGACTTTTACTAGGTATGACGGTATTCTCGTCACATGCTCTCTGATAGATGCCTTTTTTGACGTCTGCGAACACCGTGAACATTTCATGAACACGTGACGTGTAACCAGCGAGCTCCACTATCTTGATAATAATTGAATTGTCGAAAGTAATTATTTTTTATTTGAATTGTCGAGAACTTGAAAGAATATTTTTATTGATTAGTGGTTACGGAACATTTCTCTTAAACACTTCGAAGAGTTTAACTTTTGAGACTTGTCCCAATTCTTGTTCTAAAATTACATAGCTCTCGTTTTTTATTGTTTTTTGCAATAGCTGGAGCGATCGAATTTCTCATCTTGTCTGATAAAAAAAATTGTTCCTAGCAGAAATTAGATGTCTGGACGTGTTTTTGCTTGTGTTTTTTTCCGGAATCTCACTACTGAGACTTGAGTTTGTTAGATTTAAATTATTTCATTTTCTTAAGAGTGTAATAATGAAGTTAATTTTAGTAAATCCGCAGACCTCTTTATAAGACCTCTTTATAAGACCTCTTTATAAGACCTCTTTATAAGACCTCTTTATAAGACCTCTTTATAACTTGTCATGAGCCTTTCTGCCGCGTCAGCGGTTGAGTAGAGTAGATTCTTGGCAATGGCAAATCCCCTGGATCGTTCGGAAACGCCTCCATCCGGTTCATCGTCCAGTCTACGAGTACCTGAATCCGGTTCATCGTCCAGTCTACGAGTACCTGATACCTCATTTTTAGCTTCCAAAAACATTACGAATAGTTGAAAAACGATAATGAAAATAACTAAATTCCTCTGCCATCATGATAACTTTTTCGAAGAATTAACAAAAAACAATAAGCTTGAAAGCTGATGCTGCAGAGTCTACTAAACTTGCGGTGCCTCAGTTGTATGCAAATACCGAATATCAAACCGACCGTCCCCAGTCATCGCGTCGGTTGTTAGAATCGGAAGGGCAATCATGACCATTCCAGTTCCCGACCACACGTACTTCATCAGGAATTGCTCTGCAAGTCAGCATCTTTATCGGAGGAGAAAAACGTGATCAGGGACTATAGAGCTTGAAATCAGCATGCTTTACCGTTGGAATTGAAAATAATGAGACTTTAAGCAAAAATGTAATCTTGCAAAAAGTTGAAAGAAAATGCAGAGCGAAAACGGATAACTGTCGAACCAAATTTCAGAACTTCTAGTAAAGAATCAATAAATTAATGGATAAAAAATAAAAGAGTTTTCAATTTTTGAACACACAATAAAATATAAAAGAGGTGTCAATAATGAATTAAAAATGTATATTGAGAAATAAGAGAAGAGTAACCAATCATGATGTATGGAATGCGCTTCTTGTAGATCATACTCATTTGTTCGCGTAATCGGCCAAAAGCCGACACTAATTGCTTGTTCTCGGCTTCATGACCGTTATAGAAAGCGATCTCTTCACTGAAAGTCTCCTTAATTTCTATTCAAGATCTTTTATTATTTTTCAGCTAAATATTTAAATATATCAACACCTGTTTTTGGATCAGGAAACTATGAGAAGGAATGGGATGGCATTTTACGGAGAGAAATCAAGAAAAAACGCAGCCACTCGAAAAAACCGTCTAAATCTTTGAAGATACCGTAACCTTTCTCACACACCTGTTGGTAATAATTCGAGAATGGAGATATCGAAGATGGCCTTTCCGCTTGGCTTCCTCGGCAACCATTGAACCAAACCTAGCAAGAATTGTTTTTTTGGATCAAAACTGCGATAGAAAATTTGCTGTTGAATGCGTTTGTAGGGACTTTTGTGTTGAGAATGAAAAAAGTAATTGAGCATATAATCCCTGAAATTCTAGCTGGTGTTCGAAGAATTTTACGAATGCGTAACTAGTCTGACTAACTTTGGTGAGACTCTTTTGAGAATGCGCGCAGTGGCACTGACGACCAAGATTCCGAGAATGACCGGAAGGAGGACCCCTTTACCCGTTCCACGTCTTTTTGCATAAGTGATGAGAGTCAGCCTCAACAAAGGTTAAAACACTATGTAGTTCTTGATTGGGGTTGAAAAAAGAGAGAAAAATTATCGAAAGCAAGATACATAAAAAGAGAGCAGAGACGGAAAGGAATGGAAAAAATAGAGATCAGAGAAAGAGAGAGAAAAGGGAGGTATAGAAAAAAAAGAACACGTTGGGTAAGAAAAGAAAGAGAGAGAGTAAGAGAAGAAGAGAGACAGAAAGAGAAAGAGAGAGAGGAGAGAAAGAAAGAGAATAAAAGGGAGAGAGAGATAGTCATCAGTTTTACTCGTGCTTGTTCCCGCCTTGCGGCAGGTTACGCGCTCTCCTGAGATGCGAGTTATGGAGCGTTAGAATATCACTTTTCACTTTGCTAACTGATTTTTTTTCTGCTAACCGATTTTCTGCTATCTGGTTTTTTTGAACGCTCCAATGTCTCACCACGAAAACATGGACTACGGTAAAAAGAAAGAACCTAAAATGTGTACAATTAGTGAGAGAAGTGAGAGAAATATAACGTTCGAGACATGAGCAGCGATGTCTTTTTTTCTTGCAGCGAGAGAGTTCAAACGGGATATCGTTATGTTTCAAAAAAACCAGATAGCAGAAAATCAGTTAGCAGAAAAAAAATCAGTTAGCAAAGTGAAAAGTGATATTCTAACGCTCCATTAGACCTACCCCGGTAGAACCAGTTGCTGCACGCTAAGTAACTGCTAGTGTGTGTAAAAGCAGTGAGGAGAGTCAAATTTGTGCCAGAGCACTACCAAAATGTCTTAATAGCCTTGGTTTGGGTGGATCTGTCCGGGGTAGGTGTTGAACTTGAGACTATTCGCACGATAGTAGAATATACTACCATTATTTCACGTTCGAACATATTTTGTTAATTAATTTTTAACCAGTCTTAAGCAAAATCAACTTACGAAATAAGAGCAATATCAAATACGGGTTTAGTGAGATGAGAGTAAAGATGGGCGACTGATTGGGAGAACATCGTCACGTCCTCAGTCAAACATTGATCTGCATTCAAAAGGCGAGAGTCCAAGTTCGAAACTTGGTAGTACGTCTGGTTCTGGAATGCGTTGTTTTTTGGATACATAAAATTGTTGGCTCTATACTGATTACCCTTCTTCGGCAACAAGCTCAGTTTGGCGGGTTCGAAAGTTAACCAATTTTTAAAATCTATATCGTGCATAGACCCTGTTCTTATTCACCAACTTTGATAAATGCACAGATAGCAAAGATTTTCAAAGGTACCGAGAAATACTCCTTGTAGGCGTAGTTTGTGAGCCTCGTCCGGAATGCGAGACCGAGATGCGACTCGAAGAAGCGAATCATCGAGTTCACAAAGGTTGCTGTCGAGTAAATCATGGTCTCTTTATCAGAATCAAATGACTTCTCTCATAAATATTCAGTTGAACAGCTTTAAGCTGGTTCGTCAAGATCGTTATCATAAATCTTACGCCTAAAAAGTCGATAACTGATAGTTTGGAAAACGAAAAAATACTTAACAGAACTCAAAAAATCATCTTTATATGGAGGAAACTTTTTATTCCTTTTGATTTTTCTGCCATGAGATCATTGAATGTTTGCAATAAGATCTTGGCGGTAGTTCGATAATCTAATTGTATAGAGATTCATGTCGTTGTTGTAGTTCTAACAACCGACGATATCATCGTTCAGTGTTTTTGTTGCTGTTGCAGTCTTAATTTGTGTCTTCTTATCGTCAAAAAAGAGTTCTGAGAGAAAAAGAGCTCAATTGAGAAATATTGAGCTCAAAAAGAGCTCAATATTTTGAGAGAAAATATTTGGTTGAAGGTAGATCTTGAGTAGGGAAGAACGGTACAAACCTGGTATAGCGACAATGAGCCATCTGCTGAGTTGGTAAAAGAACTTCCTGATATCCTTCTGCACGATCGCCTGCAAATTAGAGCTTTTAAAACGACTTAAATGGGCCGACTAACTCAAAGTAACACGTTCCAGGAGACATTCACAAGCCTGCTCTCGATGGGGTTAAAAGGTTAGTGTGAAGTTTTCTAGAGTGGGACTAAGAATTTTCCATTGGTGACTTTTTATTGAACAGAGAAGTTAACTGCTAACCTTGACAATACGACCCTCAAGAGCAGCGACGTAGATTGTCAAGAATGTTCTCGTCATCAGAATCAATGAATGAAGTCCTCAAAAAGAGAATAATTGAAATTGAACAAAATTATCCAGTAAGTAGATCCTATTCTAAGCCTATGGTCAGCCGGTTCTCTCTGCACGGGCCTTGCCTTTCAACAAATTATTCTCGAACTATGCTGGGAGTCCGCATGACTTCGAAGAAAATATGCATTAGCCTTCGTTTTATAAGCCGCTTGTAAGACTCACCAATAATACCAGCCTCTTTTGAAAAGAAGCCTGGTACCATAATTTTGACGAGGAGCTTAAACTGTCGCAGGAATTCCGGATCAAAGGCTCGCTTTGCCTTGGCTGCTTTGACCAAAACTTGTGAAGATGTTTCTGATGAGACGCTGCTTGATGGAGAACGTGCATCTGAAGGAAACGCTGCCGATAAAGTTCTTCAAAAAACCTCAAGGAAATATTTATAGAAAAAGTGTTAATAAGAGTAGAGCTGCGAGGAAGAAAAAAGTTATAAAAATAGAATGAGAGAGGGAGAGAGTGAGGAAGTGGGTGTGACTAAGGACTTGATTATTATAGGTAGTTAATAAATAAAACTGAAAGAGATAGGCTTCATGCAGATAATAACAAACAGAGTTTAGAAAAACAAAAAGTCTATGAAAAAAATGCGTCCACGGAAAGAAGGGAGGGGTAAGCGCTTTAGAGGTAAATAGTTTTAGAAAAAGAAAAGAACCGAAAAATTTTAAGCGAGTATGCTCTCAAAATTAAGCTTAAAATTGCATTATTTATTTACTCAACCAAAAAATTTAAATAAGAACCAAAATTTCATAACCAATGTTAATGACAGGGGTTTTAGAAAGGGCTCGAACTTTTGAAAGAGTGGGAAACGGTTTTTTTAAAAAAATGGGAACAGATTTGCCTCACTGACCTTTCCTAGATCGCCTAGCACTGGCTCTGCCGAGCAAGAAGGTCGATAATAGAAGCGATGCAGCTGTCGCAGTCACAACGATTGCCGCCTTGAAAATACGACAACTGAGGAGGAATCAGATTATAAACGCCCGCTAGACTAGCAGCAAGCTTCAGACTATTGATGTTAAATGCTGTGACTATTGATCCGTTTTCTGAAGGTGGTAACTCGCCGAAATGAAAACTTCTTCTTATCGGTTCAAATAAGAGCTACAATTCGATTTGTGATTCGGTATTCACTAAACTACATTTTACGATTGACTAAACCTACATTCTACGTTTAAACGCATACTATGTAGCACAATAAGACGAGGTTTAAATTACTTCCCAAATAGTTGTTTCTGATTGTTCTTCTATCTGAGTTAAAGGCTTTTTTCTTTAGTATTTGTTATCCTTGCTATTTTCTATGAGAGAAAAAAAACTCACGAGAAAAAGTACTTTTTGAGAAATTTTTTCACCTTGTGCCGTTTGTCCGGGTCGGTAGCTATCTCAAGCCCAGCATTGATGAGCTTTGACTGCACCGAAGGCATGCTTGCGCCTGCCGGGTGCTTGCACTTCTTTGGGGTGCGCTTCTTCGGTTGGGAGGTTTTTGTAAGTTTTCCTTTTAAGGAGAGGACATTATTTGCTGGTATAATAAGTGCGGATCATCGAGATTTCAATAAAAGATAATTTGATTCTTTTCTTCTTCTTGCAATCATTCACTTAACCATTTCATTTGACACTAAGCGAGCCTATTGCATGATGAACGATGTTTATTGAAATAACTCCACGAATAGGACACGAAAAATACTTGAAAGAGGCGAAATGGATAAAAAAAACATGCATCCCTTATCAGAAAAGTTTCTGGAAAAATAGAGTAATTCAAGCTATTGTTTTTTTGTTTGTAAACTTAATTCAATTCTGAAAAAAATGTTAATGGTGTATGTTTATAAAATAATTTTTACCAGAAGCTATAATCGTTTAGAAGAAAGAAAAATACCAACAAATTTTTTTTTAAAGTTTTCAGTTTAACTTTAAAAAATTAACTTTTAGCACAGTTTAATTCAATCTCGACTGGTTAAGATGGAAAATGAATTGTACCGACAACATTACGTAGACGGCGCAAGATCAAACTCACTCGTCTTTTCAGAGGATGAAATGAGGAATGCAATGTTAGAATAAATTTTAAAAAGCAAATAGTAAAAAGAGCAAACTTTGACTATAGCAATACTGGACTTGAACTTATGTCTCTCCGTCTTTCGCTCTCCTTTTTCCACTTCTTATCTTCTCAAATGCCCCGCTCTTATCAACGTATTCTTCCTTGTTTTTTCTTTTATCTATTCAAAATTTCTCAATGATTTTCAAAAAATACAAGTCAATTCAGTTGACTTGTACAGGTTGGTCGACTCACTTTTCGCTCTACATTACTATCGCCGAGAAAAGAGAATTCCGGTCGCTGGATAGAAATTTACACCTTGAGGCCGTAACGTCCAAGCCATATTGGGCACTATGTACAATCTACATTCTCATCTACCTGTCAAGAATTGGGGAATAAAATGGAGTCGTATGAATCGATTGCACTTTATTTCCCATGACATCGAAAAACGTTTCAGCTTGAAAGTGAACATGAACATAAACAAGGTGAATACTATTTTTTGTTCAACAGATTCCAAAAAGATTTTCAATGTGGTGCTTTTTGAATTTCCAGACACATGTATGATTCTTATTAATGTTTATAAGCGAAAGTTTTAGTTTTTCTCTCGCTGTTCTCAAAATGAAAATACGGATAGTTCGCAGTAACTGTCAAAATATTCCTCTCTCACTTCCACTCTATCTTATACTCTATCTTTCTAACTCTACTCTTTCACAATCTTTCTCATACTTTATCTCTCCCTTTCACTCTCCCTTTCTCTCTCCCTTTCTCTCTCCCTTTCTCTTTCGCTCAACTTTCTAACTAGTCTTTTTTTTCTTGTTTTCGTAACTTTTTCTGACCACTTCGTCTTAATCAACTCCAATCACCTTTTCTTTTGTTTCTCTTTTACCTTTCTTCTATGCATTTTCAGCCTATACCCTCTTATATGTACTATCTTGCTGTTCTTTTCTCACCTTATCATTAATATGTATGCATACATGAAAGAGAGAACTATGCATACATGAAAGAGAGAACTATAGATACAGAGATATAAATAGATAGACACAGAGAGATGGAAAACTGATAACTAGAGTAACATAGATAAAGATAGAGAAACTAGAGATACAAAGAGAGAGAGAGAGAGAGAGAGAGAGAGAGAGAGAGAGAGAGAGAGAGAGAGAGAGAGAGAGAGAGAGAGAGAGAGAGAGAGAGAGAGAGAAGAGACGGAGAATATTAAAAGGCCTTGCCGGGTTCGATCTAAGTTTATCACTCTATTATTCTCTGCGATTCCTTTGTCTCCTCTACTTTTCCATTTCCTCAACGTTTCTTACATCATTAGCGCATCAACATGTCTTTGTTATGTTTAACTGAGATAGGATAATTTATCTCGTACCTAACTGAACTTATTGTTAGTTATAAGAAAATGTGTTATCAATAAATTTAACAAATAACCAAAACTAAATCAATATTCCAATCAATAACCAAATAGATTTCGACCAACTTCTTTGCCCCTTACTTCTTTCTTCTCTTTAAAAACTCGATGAGGCCCATGTGATGTATTTCACGTAATAAACAGTTAATATTACAATCAATAACCTCGACTTAAACATATCGAGTGTTAATATTACAATCAATAACCTCGACTTAAACATATCGAGTGTTAATATTACAATCAATAACCTCGACTTAAACATATCGAGTGTTAATATTACAATCAATAACCTCGACTTAAACATATCGAGTGTTAATATTTCATTTCATTACTTTATTCCAAGCACATGAGATATCATGAAAACACAAACAAGAACAAAGTTAAATGCATGGACTTTCTTCTAAGTGGCGGTGTTTAGGGGTTGCGGTATAGATGAAAAAGGGGGGAGGGTGATATACTTAAAATCGACAATTATATTAGTCATGAACGAAAGGTTTAGGTAATATCTTTTCAGTAGGCAGAGATAATAATTGTTTTTTGAAACTAGCAGTATTAGGTGTACTGACGATCTCAAAAGGTAATGAATTCCATACTGATAGCTGGCGAGAAACACATGTAGAAATAGAACATTTGCTAATATTATGAGGTGTTTTTAGCCTGAGCTCATGAGAATGGCGAGAAAATCTCTGTACTGCAGACAACTGAAACAAGTTCATAGTTTCAAGTTCACATTTTTTGTGGACACATTTATGAATAAATAAAAGGTCAGATATAGCACGACGATATTCAAGAGTTTCTAGGCCTAACATGGAGATTCTTTGTGAATAGGGAAGTCTGGAATGGCCAGATCTTGCTAGGATTCTTCTCGTAAACGACCGCTGAACTTTTTCAATAGATTTTACTAAGCCGGGGGATGAGGGATTCCATAACTCACTAGCGTATTAAAGAACAGGTCTGTTATAAATTTTAAAAGCTGAAGTTAAAAGAGGCGGACATGGTGACTTGAAGGCTTTTAACACCATGTTAACAAGAGCAGAGCCTTTTTTACATTTGTCTTCAACATGATTACGATAAGAGAAACGATCACATATGATTACACCAAGATCTTTGGCAACTCTACCAACTACTAGAGGTTGACTGTTCATGTAATAGACGCTGCGAGAATTGGATGATCCGAGATGAAGTACATTACACTTAGATATGGATAGGGACAAATTCCACTCTAGGCACCAATCGGTTATACGATTCAAAGCTAGTTGGATATAATTACAAGAGGTAGCGCGTCCCATTATCTTTATATCATCGGCGAATAAGCAAAATTTGATAGAATCGGGGATAGCTTCTTTAACAGAGTCGATGTACAACAAGAATAACAACGGGCCTAAAGATGATCCTTGAGGTATACCTGATATTACGGGAATTGGGTCAGATAGACTATTATCGATCATAACTGTTTGTGAGCGGCCAACAAGATAATCAGTTAACCATTTAACGATTGGAGAAGAGATACCAAAAGATGCTATCCTATTTAGAAGTAATCTATGATCAACAGAATCAAATGCTTTACTGATATCAAGGAATATTATATCGATAGGGATGCTTTGGGATAACGAGTCAACAATGAACGAATGAGATTCAACTAAAGAGGTCACAGTAGACCTCCTAGCTCTAAAACCAGCCTGGTAGGGCGATAAAAGGTTCTCTTTTTCTAAATAGCAAGATACTTCCTTAACAATAATTTTCTCCATAACTTTTGATAAGGAACAGCATAGAGAAATAGGTCTGTAATTGGTAACTAGATTCCGGGAATTGCTCTTGTGTACTGGTTTTACTATAGATCTCTTCCATAGTAGGGGAACAGAGCCAGTAAGAAGGCTATTATTGAAGGTAAGAAGGCTATTATTGAATAGGTAAGAAGGTAAGAAGGCTATTATTGAATAGGATACATAATGGTTTAATCAGGGCAAAGCGACATTTTTTTCAATACAATATTAGGAATAGAATCAGGGGACGTGTTACACTTAGATTCAAGAGAAGATAATGCTCGTATTACCATATCTTCGGTTATATTATCAAAATTGAACGGCTCAGTAACGATTGGTAATTTAATTTCAGGTAATGGAAATTGAAGAGGTACAGAAAATACGGACGAGAAATAGCGAGAGAACTCATCAGCTTTCTCTGATGGGGAAAATTTTTCATTTAAATCACTATCGATCAAAGCGGGAATAGCATTATTGGCTGTACTCAAACGGCTCCTACAAGCCGCGAAAAATGATTTCTGATTACCTCGTAATATCAGTTGAGATTCCCTTTTAATTTCGAATTCTTTGAGCTTTTGATCAAACTCGGACGTTTTTCTAATACAGTAATCCGAATACGGGGCATTTCGAGAAATTCGTTGTAATTTAACGAACATCTTACGTAGATTTGAAGGATAGCGGGATAAATCGTCTCTAGGATCTACAGTTGGGACAAACTTATCAATTAGAGAGTTAATGAAAGAGACAAGATAATTATTAGCTGATTCGACATCTAACAAGCCAAATATTTGAGTCCAATCTTGCATAGCTATTTCATACTCAATAGCAGGCCAATTTGCTTTAGAAAACAGCTTAATAGAATGGGAAGATTTTGAAATAGTTGCAGATAATGATAAACTAAATGAAACTCCGTGATGGTCACTACCATTGAATCGACCGATTACATTACAGTCAGACACAATATTCACATTGGAAAATACTAAATCGAGAATATTATCATTCCTAGTTGGAGAACATACATATTGGGTGAAGAAATTATCATTCATATATTCAAGAAACATTTCATGTTGACCGTTTCTGTTGGATATTTGCTTACACCAGTCGATATACGGAAAATTGAAGTCACCAGTAATCATTACAGGGATCTTATCAGAAGCATTTGGATTATTCAGCTCACATTCAAAGTAGTTCAATAACTTTCCTAAAGAAGCAGTGGGAGAACAAGGAGATCGATAGACACAAATACATCTTAACTTTCCTGATCTAGATGAACTTTGAAGAACATTAATAGAAACGCATTCAATACCATCTTCTGAAAAACTAGAAACAAAAGAACAGGGAACTCGAGACGAAATCAAAAATGCTGTTCCACCACCTTTAGAGGCACTGTTTCTATCACAACGGAACAACTGATAATTAGACATACCGGTTATTAACGAGTCACTTTCTTGGTCACTCAACCAAGTCTCACTAATAGCTATCATATCATAAATATTTGAAGCGAGCAAGTAAGAAAGGTTGTACAACTTATTTCGAATTGAACGAGCATTTATTGAAAAGCACTTGATATTGGTGAGGTCATGACTAATAATAGGGACACCGCCACTGACCTATCTTCTCTGCGTCACGTTGTTCCTCTCTGGAGCTCGAGGAGTCGCCATCGGAGTCACCATCTGCGGATCCGTGATCCTCGGAGTCGCCGTTTCCTGTTGCCAAGTCGTCTGGGAGTAGTGCCGAATAGGAATCAAGGAAGTTCCGATGACCTTCCACTTTTGTCCTCCGGGGATGCCGTTCCGCTCTCGCGCCACTTTCTTCACTTCTCGTTCCAATTCAAGTCCGTCGCGAGTCAAGTCTTCTCTTATGTAGCAATGTGGATGCGGAGAAAGGCAAGACGGGATTTTCCTCAGTAGTTCAGTTCTTAATGTTGGTGACTGGAGGAAGATTTTGAGAACTCGACGCTTCTTCACGGGGTCGCCGAATCGTTTGAACCTTGCACTTGCAAGTTCTGGGCAGCCGAGGTCGAGGGAAAGGGCCTTGAGAAAGGATTGGTCCGAACTGTCCGTGGCTTCGTCACTGGGCTGCTCAGGAAGTCCAACACAAACTAGGTTCTGTGCTTTCTCTTCGATGAGGTTCTTGTCGACCGTGATTGCACGCACGGCAGCTTGGTAGGCGAGCATATGAGGTGGGATGGAGAGAAGGGAAGGGATTGTGGGGGTCTGGGGCTGAGGAGTCGAGAAGGGGGGAGAAGTATGAAGAGTTGAAAGACGAGAGACGAGGTCTCCGACGATTGTCTCCAGTCTTGAGATTTTGTTCATCATATCTTCAAATTTCTTCTCATATTCTGGGCAACGCGTGCACTGGGGAGGGGAAAGGGGGGTGCGCTTGCCAGGCATTTTCGGAAGCAACCGCTCTATACCGAGCCAACTAGGAAGAATGATGAATATTACAATCAATAATATTACAATCAATAATATCAATGATGAATATTACAATCAATAACCTCGACTTAAACATATCGAGTGTTAATATTACAATCAATAACCTCGACTTAAACATATCGAATGTTAATATTACAATCAATAACCTCGACTTAAACATATCGAGTGTTTCGTTATGAGGCGAACGTTCTGAAACAATCAAGTTGATATTATAGAACCGAGAATTCGCTAAAGAGCTCTTAGGTGAACTGCGAATGAATGGCTTGACAGCTCACGTGAAGTTTTTTGGCAAAAAAGCTTTCATGAATTAGACGGAGCTTTCTCCTTCCAGGAGATGCGCTGAATGCAGTACGCTAAAGTTATCGAGTTTTCACTGAAAAGAGTTTTTGAGCGGCGAGATCAGGGCAACTCTAATGAAATAAAACAGCGTTAAGAGGAAGAACGCGTTTTTCAAAACTTGAAAACCTTGAGTCATCTCATCCAGGAAGACTAATTTTAACCAAAATTGGGAGAAACAGATGTGAAGAGCCTCGAACTCATGCACAGTCAAAAAGTCGACCCCCAGCAAAACGCGCCAGTTTAGACGGCTAACCGTGACTTTAAAGCTACAGATTAGTGAAACCTCATTGGGCAAAGCGACAAGCAGTCGCAGATTTGGCTCTTATGCTTTCACAATGAAACATGAAGAAAATAAAGAAATAGTGCTTAAAAAGCTGTGAAAAGGGGTTTTGGAAGACTTCGAAAACAAGAACAGCTGACGATTTATCAATAAACTATGGTGGACAATCTGATAAAGCAGTACAGATAATGAACGGCTCGATTGCGGCTGCAAGACAATGTAACTTCACCTCGAATGAGATTGACAGTTAACCAGACCGCGCTTTGAATGCATAATTGCACATGCGCGAGAAGAGAAATAATACACTTGGTGACCTTCTTAACCGCGAATGACGTTTGTCCCTTTTTCCTCTCAAGTGACTCATTGTCAGTCTGTCTCTCGTTAATATGTATGTACTTTTCCTTGTACAGACTGTTCGCAGTCAGTCACGACTTTCCTCGCATTTTTGCCATAAGCAAATGGGTTTTCCCATCAAAAAGGCGCTAAAACTGGTATCCATTCAAAATTTCTTAGTCCTAGAGATTTAAAATTCGGCTTGATCCATTGTTGACACTATGTCACAGGATGAGCCCGTGTAATCGGTAGTGGTGTCATCAAACTGACTTCTTCTAAGCGTGATAACACTGAGTTACTTCCTGCCCGTTAGACGAGCTCTTGTCAGTGTAATAATCCATTAAAATTCTTTTTCTTTGACAACTTTTAGTTTGACTTTTGTATAAATGGTCAAACATTTTAGTTTGACGGTTAAACATTTTTCCACGCTAACACTTTATGAATCCTTCTGGAACACGGTAATTCACGTACAGCAATACTATGAAAATTTCCACAATATAACAGAACCTCCGAATACTTTCCTTTTGTTAATTAAGACGGATGTTTAGATGAGTGGTCCGAAGATAAGATAATAATAGAACAACATGATTCAGGGGAAATGATTAACTTCAAATTCAGAGAAAAATGATAAAGACAAAGAGAATAATAGTTTATAAGTCAATTCGACCCAAGCCAAGTTCCCCACACTAAAGTGACCAAATTCCACGTTTAAACATGCCGATCATACTTTGATAATAATATCAATAATAAATATAGCATAACAATTACTATAAAAACTTCTTTTTTTCACGCTGTATGAATTCCTCCTATGAATCAAAATCACCCAATCAGAAAGCCAGACTGTTCAAATATCTCAGCTTCCAATAATTCTTAGGGATGACATTCCGACTATGAATGCTTTGGAACAGATTGGCGACTACCGAAACAATCTTAACTTGTAAAGTTGCTCGAACGCTTCATTGTTGCTCAAGTTGAAATCATTACCAAAGAACTTGAGTAAAAAATAATAAAATCATAAAGAGAAGACAAATCTCACAATCCAAGCTGAAGCTTTCCAACTAAGTTATAAAAGTGATAAACTGCCTAAATCGAAAAGTATAGTTTGTTCTTGTTGTGCAAAACCGAAAAAACACTGCATAAAAGTAATAATTATAATTATAATAACGCGTAGCTTCTCAATTACAATATATCATCAATATTCCGTAGAAACAACGCGAAGCCGTTGGAGATGTTCCGACATGTAAGCAGTATTCCAACAAAGACCGGCTCCTACGCGGAATGTTTTTGCCTTCTTTTATCTCGATCGAAATTTACTCATTCATTGTCTTCCAAACTCAGATGGGTGATTTTGGTGAAATCAAACTCGTGTGTTGTGCCCCGAGCAAAGATGTCAAGCACATCCTGAAATTTTTCTTTTTACTTTACAAAAAAAACGAGTGAGCGAGAGAAAAATAGAATTGGCTTAATTTCTTTATCATCTCGCTTTAGAGTAGCACATTATTCTCAATCGCTTGTCGAATAGAATAAATAACAGTTTTGTCTACTGCATATAAAAGTAAACCATCAAATTTAGAATGGAAATGAAATTCGAGGCCCCTATTTTGACTAAAATGAAATTCAAAGGACCGACGAAAGATCCCATACTGACTGTAAACTTTATTACGACTGGGGGCCGTTTCAAAGACCCTGTTTTCAGTTAGGCCCAACGTACTCGGCAAGTTGTCTCGAAGTGGGTCGTCGGATCGTATGTCTTGGAGATGAATATCTGCGAATCTGTTCCGAGATCAGTCGGCTCGAACACGTCATAGACTCGGATGAACCTGTGACAATTGTGATCACTAATTAATGAGGATCGGACATGCTTATTCAACTCTCAGTGATAACTGCCCTCTCACTCTTCTCCCAAAAAACTTAAGGTGATCATCAAATTCAGAATCCAACTTCTCAGTGATGCTGCCCAGCAGCTGAAGTCCAGGAAGAATCTCTGCCTCGGGATTGGTCGTTTCCACCGTCGTGCTCACCATGGCGATGTACCAGCCCTTTGGTGCCACCATGTTCGTGTTGGACACACACGATATGTAGATGTCTGTACGACAAGACAACATTGTAACATTTTTTCTTTTCACAATTTATAATCAATGGTTAAATGGAGGCCGCCCAATTTGGGTTTACATGTATCCGCCGCTCAAAGTTTGGAGGAAAAAGAAGAGGGGATGAAGGAAAAGGGTAAGAAAAGAGAGGGAGTTTTTTTGTCAATAGTGTGTGTACATGTATCCGCCGACGGGACCGATTCGGTCACTTTTTAACCCCTGTTTATAATAGACCAAGCGAGAAATACAAAAAATGTTATTTCTTGTTCAGAAATTTTTAAAGAAGTGAGAACTCAACCCAGATAAAAACAAAAGTCTGTCTGAGCTTATTTGCTGTGTCGTGCCTTTCTATCTGAGCTGGTGCAAAAACAGAACTTCGCCAACTTTTTGTAAACAAATTTAATGGTTTTTTTCCAGTCCTCATATTCTTCTTTCATAGTTTTATACTCAAAGGTCTATAAAACTCAAAGAAAATTTAATGAGCAACTTTTTACATGATCAAAGTACCGCGCAGAGAAAATAAGTTTTTTCGGAGGGCGGAATCGAACCCAGCCATTTCTCTTTCATAAGCGCGTTACCACTAAACCCCGATGAAATATTGCTAATCCGAGCGATAACTTTCCCATGTTCTATTCTTGCTTCGGTGCCAATGCGAGAAGGGATATAGCCTCCATTATTCAACCAATACTAAAGTTCAGAATCAAATTCGCAAGTAGACCAGAAAGACCGGCGCACCGTAACTGCGGCCGACTTGCTTTTGCGGAATGATAATCTGGCACGATTGGACATCGTTCGTATTGGGGATTGGATGGTTGAGAAGGCAGATCGCACGCACAACCTCAAACATTCATCACTTTTTATACATACTGTATACTCATACTGTATACTCTGTATACTCATACTATATACATAAGGTGAGTATACTCTGTATACTCACCTTCAGCAAAACTATTTTCTCTAATGATTTACCAACCAGACAAATTCTAAATACCCGCAATTTGGAGATAAAAAAAGAATAATGAAGAGAGAAGGGGACGTGTAATAAGAAAAAAACTAAAGGAAGTTATTAATAAAGTTTAGAAAAACAAATAGTTTTCATTGCTAGCGTTTTCTCAAAAAGGCAATCAACAAAATGCTTACACAAAAAACAATAATGATCGGAAGACTCTGAATGTCCAATAAAAGTGCTCTACAGGATTCCGAAACTTAAGACGTATTGTTCCAACCAGATTCTACATTATCGTGTCTCAACGCTATTCTTTTTCGCTCTAACTATGTCAGCATCATGAAGAAAATTAAAATTGTATGAAATATAGCGCTTCCTTTCTGTGAAATCGATTGCGAAGCGAGTCAATCAATAACTTCAAAGACTAACTTGTCCAGTCTTCTTGACCCGATCCGGCACATAAGAAGGATCGCAGTAAACCTGAAAGCATCACAAGATAGATCATGCACTCGTCAAGTTGATAAGTATCCTTCTCTTTACAGATAAAAAATATTCGACTGCGAATACGTACAAAATACATCAAATGTTAATGAAACTACCGAAAAAAAGTAAATTACACAGAAGAGTCATATTGGAGAATGACAAAGAAATGGTGACTACAGGCGTAGGGTGCAGTTAATAATACAGTTAATATTTTAGGGTACAGTTAATATTTTACACTCTCCGGTTACCTATTGTACAAAAGATCATGCATGATATTCTGAGATCTTACACAAAACAGTGAATTTGTACTAATCGGACGTTCAAATAATACTATTCGTTTAGCTAGTACTAGACAGAATAGTCTAGTCTAGGTCGGATATGATTCTCAAGGCTCCTCCCTCAAGACCGACCTGCTTTCCTTTGACAATCTCTTCGCCACACTTCACTCCGACCACCTTGCCTCCCTCGACTATGAGCGAGTCGACCGGCTTATCCAGCATGTATGTACCACCGTAGATGGCCGAGAGACGAGCGAATCCCTGAGGTGAGACTAGTGAAATGGAAGATAAACACATACTTTAGGTTAGCAAATAGTGAGTGTAAGAACTGTAGTAAATACTAAAGACAATCATTTGTAAGAGATGGCTACAGCTTAATCCACAGACTTAAACTCTAAAGAATCCTCAAAACTTACCAATTAAGTGAATATTTAAAGATCAGTAAGAAAAGATCTTCGACTATACCAAATACTTCACACCGTAGAAAGGTCCCGTGGAAATTCTCAAAAGCTTTCAAGCACTAGAAACAAAGTACAAATCGCCGCCCAGATAGATTTTATAGCCGATACTTAGGCTCACAAACTCTGGTCAGGACAAGTTTGCCTTTAGCAGTCACAAGTTCAGTCAATGAACTCACTGACCTGTGGCAACTCGCCAAGTCCGTAGAGGGGATAGAGATACGGCGATTTGCCATAGCGAGCCAGCGAGTCAGAGTACAAACGAATCTTCTCGACTGTCGGCCCGAATGGCTGCATTTTGTAGCTGCAACCGCATCAACATGAATTGTAAGAGTTTTTACGTTATTATCCCTTTTATTCGTTTCATGAACATATGACTAATTTTTAATCGTTTCATGGTTCTATCGTATTCGCGCTCAGCCCCGTTCAGGCTGCTTCTTGAAATAATTTTTTTAATGTACAAGATTTTGAATGAACTGCTCGCTTAGACAAAAGCTCGATTTTATACGTTGAAGATTGAATGATGTTATATGAACAGAGGATTCTTATCACGAGTTCATTTCAAGAACTCAGAAATTTTAGCGCGAGTCTGAAGCATTTTAATCTGGCCTGTAGAAAAAGTACGCACCCTTGAGCTGCGATAAACATTCAATATCCTCCTCACCGCATCAATAAGACCTCTTTATCGACATGTGTTTCCCGTCAAATGTCTGTTTGGAACTTTCTTCCATTTGATGTTATCAACGAAGCTAGTAGCCTTAAATTTAGAAAGCAACTTCTTTCGTTGCCTGTGATTGTGCCAGTTAGTCTTGTTTCTGATACTTAATTAAGACTTGTGATTTTGCATCAGTATCACAGCCCCCCCTTTTTTCCCCTTTACACACCGCCACTAAGCTTTATGTGTAATCTAGTCCATGCATACCTTTGTTTATATGTAAATTGCTTTTGTCTTAAATACCTACAGGCTTGGAATAAAGAATGAATATGTAAGAACCGAAATCAGCTTCCCGGTTCACTCCAAGTGTGGCAGCACGAAGAAAAACATCATTCATTGATATAAGCATATACCAAGCCCTGTTGTGGAAATTCATATTGAAAAGAAAATACGAACTCGTCATCGCGATAGAGTGCCAAGGCGTGACCAGTGAAGTCTGCCGTGTTCTCGTCTAGGCCAAACTTCTCGTACACCTGCACCATAGGTAAACTGCCAACTGGCTAAACAATTTTCTAGGGCGACCGACCTACCGACCCTCTCCCTCACTCAAAATGACTATCAGTTTTCACAGCTAAAATTGCTAAAGCGAAAAATCTTCATTCCTCTACATAAATAGAACGTTTCAATAGCCTCAACCGGTTTCGTAGAGTTGAAAGTGAAACTTTTAGCCTACTTTAGCGATCGACCTATCGAAAAATCAAGACAGATTTTACCTATGACCTGCACACATGAATAAGACATCAAATCATATCAATCATTTGTAGTATTGCCTTTAGGACTTATCATTCATCCCCAATATATTCATTACAGCTTTGATGAGTTAATCTTGAATCATAACATAAACTGAGACTCGTTTTTATCACATTTATCAGCACCTCAGGTACTGCTATTTTCTTCTGTTTTATTTCCGACTCCGTCCCCTTTAAGTGTGTTTCTCTAACGTAAAGTGCGTGTTAAATGTATGTATGCGCTATTCAAGAAAGTTAGTGATACGAATGCTCTGATTGTCTGCATCCTGTCTTTCACATCACACACTCTTGCGCTCTCAAAAAGGCCTGCCATTTCATCATTTATCTTGATATAAGACGATGCTGGGAATAATTTTCGCCAAAATGCTCAAAATGTTGTTCCTCGAGCATATTTCCCTTGAAAAACCAAGCTTTTCCATGGCAAGAAACGGAAAAAAGCGCCATGATAAATGGCAGCAAATAACATGCGTTTTGACGGGCCTGCCAAGAAAAACCGTCAAAAAACAAGCTTTCTACTTTGTACTCGTTTTGTCACTGCCAGAATCCGGTTTTTGTTTGTCCTTGTTTTGTCACTGCCAAAATCGGGTTTTTGTTTGTCCTTGTTTTGTCACTGCCAAAATCGGGTTTTTGTTTGTCCTTGTTTTGTCACTGCCAAAATCGGGTTTTTGTTTGTCCTTATTTTGTCACTGCCAAAATCGGGTTTTTTTTGTAGCCCCTGCAACCCCTTAGTCTCATTTCTGATGATTGTTGCCCGTGCGGTTCCTTTGACGTTGAAAGGGGGTCCACGAGCTCTCGGTAAAAGCTCAAGCACACATTCCAGCCTCATTTCTGGAATGATGGAGGATCGCTCTCAGTAACTCTTTGGGGAGTGCCAATACTAGACTTTGATCTCATCCAAAAGGCCCCAACCGAGTTTTTTAAAGTTTAGTAAACTCGGTTGGGGTACGTCGCTAGAAGTGGTTAATATGTGGTCGTTGCAGATCTGTGTTCAACGGACAAAAAGTGTTCAAAAAAAAGAGCCGAGTTTGGCAGTGCCAAAACATGTCACAAAGGAAAAACAAAATTGTCCGCGATTTGGCAGGAACAAAACTTGGCCAGAGAGTCATTCATCATTTGGCACTGCGAAATAGTGGCCGATTCTTCGTCCCTATTTTGGCAGCTAAAAAAAAGACTAATATCGGAATTTCCTTCTCCCAAGTTCGCATACTCAAAATCTTGGCAAAATAAAGTTTTTGGCTGAGGAACAACATTTTAAGCATTTTGGCGAAAATTATTCCCAGCATCGTCTTATATACATAAACTTTCTGTGAATCGGAAGGAACATCCTGGCCCGTTTCATGATCCATTGGTTGAGTCCTGCTTTTTGCAAAAAAATAAAAGCACCTGTTGCATGTTGCTGTTGTTCGGGTCGAGTCCCTCCCAGGTCTTCGAGTCATTCGCGTCAAAGTTCTGCACCCAGACGAGGAATTTCTTAAAGCGCCGCTTCTCGAACATTCCCATCAGAGACGTCGCCAAGGCTTCCATCTCATCAGCCGGCACTTTGTAGATCTCAACAAGGAGTAGTAGTTTCAATGCTGCTTTCCCTCTGACTCCTAGTTGATGGCTCTTTTTCTAATATATTTGAGTCCTAGTTGATGGCTCTTTTTCTAATATAGTTGAGTCCTAGTTGATGGCTCTTTTTCTAATATAGTTGAGTCCTAGTTGATGGCTCTTTTTCTGATATAACTCAGTTTATCCCAGTTTCGGGCCTCTGTCTGGTGCATGCAAAGGTCCTATTTTCCGAGTCTAGCAAGATTTTGAGTCTGGTTTTCTTACTGAGAACATTCGAAGCCTTTTTGTAAACTCGGTAGAAATCGCACTTTCTCCATGTTGGCGATAACACTAACCATGCTTCTATTATGAACATTCACAAATATTGCTTAATTCTCCAGTAAAGTTCATAATACAATACTATATACGCAGCCCAATAACCGACGTCTCTAAGTATCCGAAGCGCTCATAGAAAAGAGCTACTCTTTCAGAGTTGTTTTTGATGAGAAATATTCATAACTCGTCAATCATGAATAATTAATTGAAACACGTTGATTTTCACAGATATCCTTACAAATTGATGTATCTTCTTCACCTTTCCTCCTTTGTATACATAACTTCCTTCGATGCTCTTAAACTCGAGGTACCTGCAGTGGAAAATGGCTTTCATCTAGATTTTCCATAAGTTTCGTGAGAAACCGAGCTAGTTTTACTCAGCTCTCAAACCTTCTATCATATCGTCTCTTCAATTAACCATAACTCATTTAGAATCTTTCAATCTCTCCCTTTTATATTTTTCACAAATTGAATTTTTTTTCTTGTAACAATAACAAATACTGTTTAATTCTTGTGTAAACTTATTATACAGGGTGGCGCGAAAGTACACAGTCCGAGGTTTAGGAGTGTGCTACGCACTATTTCGTGCACGCACCGATTCCTTTTTTTGATTTTCGAAGTTTATTGTGTTTTAAACATCGTGTTGAAGTTTGACAACGATTGTTTAAATTTGAAGGTAATGACGGGTCCCCATCTCCAGCGTGCCGCTATC
Source organism: Allodiplogaster pararmata (assembly GCA_964056735.1). NCBI lineage: Eukaryota > Metazoa > Nematoda > Chromadorea > Rhabditida > Diplogasteridae > Allodiplogaster > Allodiplogaster pararmata. Next base: position 32,078,766 of record OZ057405.1, read on the forward strand.
GTCGATTTGCACCAGCGCGGGTACTCCAACTCCGACATCGCGAAACGCCTCGTCGTCCGTCGAGATCTTGTCTGGAATACCATCAAAAGTTACCGCATGCTCGGAAATCTTGAGGACCGTCCAAAAAATGGCCGACCTCGATCTGCTCGGACGCCGGCGAAGATAAAAGCAGTGAGGGAGCGAATACGCCGAAACTCCAAGCGGAGCAATAACAAGATGTCCCGGGAGCTCGAAATATCCCGCTGGTCGGCTCAGACCATCGTCAGGGTTGACCTCGGCATGCGCCCTTATCGTACTCGCAAGGGTGCCTTGTTGTCTGCCAAGAACACGGCAGAGCGCGTGAAGAGAAGTCGGGCCTTGCTTCGCGACACGGCCGCACCTGGTGCCGAAGAGATAGTCTTCTCAGACGAGAAGTTGTTCACGATCGAGGAGGCCTACAACTCCCAAAACGTGTGGGTTATCGCCAGAGATCCTGAGGAAGCCGATCGCAACGAAGAGTCGTCAACCGCATCTCCGATCCAGCTCAGTTGATGGTCTGTGCGGCTGTCTGCGCTTCGGGCAAGTCTCCGCTCGTCTTCGTTGATCAGGGCGTGAAGATCAACAAGCAGAACTATATCAAAGACATTCTCGAAGGCGCCTTGCTTCCCTGGACCCGTACGCACTTCGCTTGCCGCCCGTTCTGCTTTTAACAGGACTCCGCGCCCGCTCACAAGGACGTTGTGACGCAAGAGTGGTGTGCGAACAACTTGCCAACCTTCATAACGAGTAAGCAGTGGTCCGCCTACTCGCTGGATCTCAATCCGCTCTACTATTCCGTATGGTCGGTCCTCGAGGCAAAAGCCTCGGCTCGTCCCAACCCCAATTTGGCGTCTCTGAAGAAGGCCCTGCTCAAAGCTTGGGAGGAACTCGACGTTGATTACCTGCGTGCCAAGACTGATGCTTTCCCCAAGCGTCTCTGCCAAGTCATCCGCGCCAAGGGCGGCCGCATTGAAAACTGACTTCACCCAGTTGTACATATAAATGCTGAGAATAAAATGTGTTGAATTGAGAGGAATTGGATTATTGATTACGATACAAAAGCGCGACTTTCGGACTGTGTACTTTCGCGCCACCCTGTACTATACAATATCACATGCAGACTCTTCTCGGAATTCGTTTTCCTTTTCAACTTGAAACGCATTGAATACAGTGAGCAAAAACCTTCTGATCAAACTAACTTTTCATCAGATAATTTTTTTTATTCTCATCATTTTCATCAGAGCTCACCAAGGGTGTGAAATTTGATTCGGTCGCCCGCCCGAACAACGAAATTTTTTTTTTGGATTTCAGAAACAGTTTTAAAAAAAAATTTTGTTGCTTACCCCCCGTCGTCGAGGGTTGCCCGGTCACCTGCCCGAAAAATTTTTTTTCAAAGGTCCTGGTGAGCTCTGATTTTCATAAAATATTTTTCATCAGATTAATTTTTTTGCTTAACGTACCTACCTTGCTAATTCAGCTTTCTACCGTACCTTTTTAATTCAGCTTTCTACCGTACCTCGTAACGCCTGTGTGTATAAGAAGCTTGACGAGAGATCCATTCGCCATGAGGAACTTAGGAATCAAGTCCACATTCCAGTCTCGACCTCTGCCCATCTCAGGCGCTGGCTTTGCATTTGCACCTGTCCCAGTCATTCAATATAAGCAAGCCCTATATCCCGGACATCCAAACAAGTCTATTTAGTTTCACGTAATACAGAGATCTTCCCCTATTCAATGGAGAAACTTTTCATATAATCTGTACTTCATCTGCCATTACTTTGAATTTCCATTGAACCAATTCTCTGTGAACCTATAACACTTCTGGAATCCTAAGCAAGTACATAATCGAAATTTTTAATATAATAAAATAGATCAAGAGTGAAAATTAAAATAATAAGGCATTTCAATTCAGTTAGAAAGACTTTCTAGGATGTGGTCTTGAGAGTCTTTAATTAGGTTGAATAAGACTTCAGAACTATGGCCTGGCAGCTGCTAAATATAGCAAACTGAAAATCTTAGGTTTCGAGCCTGTGATTTGGAGTTTATGATGATATTTGAAAACAACTATACCAACGAATGAATTTTTGAACCTTAAACTGAAAAAAGGCTGCCCCCCCCTCTCTAAGGGGCGTTGACCAACCATGGAAGTTCTCAAAGAGCTGCTCCAAGGGCGTGAGCGACGCGCTCTCTCCGCCGTAGTAGTTGTTTCTGTCGATGTGCAAGATCTTTTTGCCAGAAACTGACAGCATGCCAGAAAGAATGCACTCCTGGAACAATTTTCTCCTGGTTCAACAAGAATTCATCTTCAAAATCATTCCAAATAAGAACCCTTTCTGAAAATTCCTACATACTTTCTGAAAACTTCTCATATGAGACTTTATTTGATGAAAACAAATTCATATGAGGTGCACCGAACTAAAATTCCTACAAATCATATGGGGTGCACTGAACTAGGCACAGTCTCCAACTTCATCATTCTTCTTCTTCCTCGCGCTTGTTCCCGCCTCGCGGCAGGGTACGCGCTCCCCTGAGATGCAGGACAGACGAATTACCGACACTTTGTAGAGCGTCACTTTGTACCCGACACTTTGTACCCGACACTTTGTACCCCGTCACTTTGTACCGCGACACTTTGTACCGCGTACGGCCTCGTTAGCTAAGCCGTACGGCCTCGTTAGCTAAGCCGTACGGCCTCGTTATCGTAAACTTTTACTAAGCCTAAGCGTTTTTTTTAATGTAAAAATATGTTTTAATGTAAAAATAAAACGCGCGGCCTCACTCAAGTCGCGGTACAAAGTGACGGGGTACAAAGTGTCGGGTACAAAGTGTCGTATACAAAGTGTCGTGATACGAGGACAGACCTATCCTGGTAGAACCAGTGGCTGCCCGCTAGATCACTGCTAGTGTGATTAGCAGCAGTGGGGAGAGTCAGATTCGTGCATGAGCACTACCAACTTTTCTTAACCCCCTTGGTTTGGGTGGATCTGTCCGGGGTGGGAGTCGACTCTTCGCACAATTCTTCTCTTCGCAAGACTCTTCGCACAATGGTCTATCTCACTACCACTATGCCACGCCCGGACAACTTTACCTTCATCATTCTCAACCGAAATTTCTATTTTTCACTAGGATATATTAAAGATTCTCCTAACTCGTACTATCTTTTTATATTTTCTGATCTTTAATCTGATCAACCGGTCACCTCAAAGCGGAAGTTTGACGTAGCCCACAACTCAATAAGCCCACAGCTAAAAAACCCGAAACCCGAAAACTGGCAGAGAGAAAGGTGAAAAAAGAAGAATTAACAAGCCGGATGGAGCGTTAAACGAATAAAAAAAACCACACTTACACGCTAAAACATTCACACTTGAACACTAATAATGTTCAACACGAACTGCCGTGTAAATGCGAATGAATTACAGTTGTTCAAAGTTTTTCTCGTAATTGGAAGTGGTATCTAGACCAATTAGGAGTGATTTCAAGGCTCAATAAAGCTTTGAAAAACACCAAAAAAAACTACGAGAAAACTAAGGTGAATTTTCGAATTGTAACGCATAATAAGCCTTTTTTTCATCCAAACATATGCTGTGAGAATGCAAGACCGGTGACTACATTGACATGCCCTGAATTCAACAGATGCATTTAATCTTCAAAAATACAATCAACTTTGAAAACCTAAATCTCCTGTTTAAACGTTTTATAACGAGCTCAGATCGATCAATATCCGATGTTGTAAATGCAGCATGAAACCTTGAGTCCTGTGCCGAGAACGATCGCATCGTATTCCTCATCCATTTTACGGTATGCGCGGAGATTTGAAGTGTAGACAATGGACCTTATAAAAGATCGTTCAGAGAAAATTTAACTGAGAAAAAGCATCTTGAACAAACATAGAACTCGTGCCGTGAGAACTTATATTTATATATAGGGTTGTAGCTTTTTTACCCCTTTTAGATTATATAGAATTTTTTTTTAAAATTACAAACAATTGGAGAATCAAGAGTAAGAGGCTTACTTCTCAGAAAAATAATACCTAAAGCTGTTACTGAAACTGTATCCGAAGCGGAAACCTCATCACTAATTATTCTACTATTTCAGTTGTTTTCGATATACAGGGTGCGGCGAAAGTTCATGTGTTTTTATCGGAAAAAATACTGTCCACATTAACTTTTGCCGCATCCTGTACACAATGATTCTCGGGAGTCGAACTCATCACTCACAACATCGGCCTTTCCAAATATTCTCTCAGCTGGTTCAATAGACCATTTCATCATCACAAAATACGGCGATAGATAGTATGCCTCTTCTTTATCGGTCATTCACAATTCCATAAACATGTTATAGAACAAATTGAAAATTGGGAGTTATTGGCTACTTTCTGAGTTAGTGAATTCTACAAGAGACATATGCGAATACGAACTATTATATCTACCACAAACCTAGATAATATACCCGTTTTTGGCGTCGGCAATCATAAAACTGTTCAAATCTCTTCGGTTCGCTAAATATGAATCGTTTCTGTCTCGCAGGAAAGATCTTTGTGCGGTAACAGTCGGAAACATGACTGCTTCAACTGATTTTGCATCATAAATCACTTCTATTTTTCTCCGCCATCAAAGCATAGTTGACAATGGTGCAAGAACTCCACTTCCAGACATTTTCTAGCGGGTTGTAGGCCATACCGAAGATGCCTCTCACCGAACAGCCTGAGCTCTCCAGGTATTCTGCAAACTCTTTTTTTCTGTGTACACTTCAAAGCAGACAACCCGCAACTCTTTCAGCCTGCGTTTCGGTTTCTTCAAAAATATAGCGCAATATCAACTCCTCTAAACCACGCTTCTGTTTGTTCAACAAGCCGTAAATCACCTCAAGTTCTCGAAACAACAATTCATTTTTTTCGAGTGAATAGCGAAAATAGCTATTCCTGTCCTGAAAAGGTTATGATGATAACGAAATCTTTGATAAGGACTAAATTCCATTCGCGAATTCTCTTGGGAAGCTTCTCAAACGTTCTCTCACCGCTGAGTTCCTCGCAAGTGACGAATTTCTCATATTCATGCATTCCTGGAGGGACGATCCCGAGAATGTCCTCAAAATGCCCCTTTCTTCATATGTAATAACTGGAAACTGCCACTTTTCTTATTTGTAGACAAATCGAAACTGGTAGAATTTCCGATAGTTTTCTCTTCACTGTGCCATATTCAACTATGTATTAACATTCTGGGGACCTAGGTTTCCAAATTTCTTTCTGTTTTGTTTCTAGAGCGAAAATCTCATTCAATTTGAATCATTCAAAGAAAGAGTGGTTAAAAAAAGTTGAATCAACCAACCTCTGCAATCCAAATGGCCCCAATCCTACTGGCTAATGTCCTATTTATGGTCGTGAAGAAAAGCGGAGCCCCTGTCAAAGGTTTTTTAAACTTAGAAAACGTAACTTACATGTAGAGACAACAACGAGCTATGAAATTTAGAGCACATCGTAGTTAAAAATTCAAAAAAAAAAGCCTCATAGTAGAAATTGTTGAGAAACGTTATTGATCAACGCGATGAAAGGCTGAAGCCAATATCAAAAGTCAAATCAAATTGCTCTGGCAGTACTCCTTCAACGATTGCTAAAGAACTGTATAGAAATTCTAGAGATGCGTTGGTCTCCTCAAAAAATTGTAACAAAAATACAAATCATGTAAGAACGACACGCTTTGGAGTGTTTTATGAACAATAAATATTGTCCAGAAATTCCTATCTCAAGTTTTTTTTCGGTAGCGCATAGATTATACAAACCTGGCTTGACTGTCCTTGCACAGTCGGAGATGAACTTACGAACGTCTTGGACATGCTCGACCACTTCACTTGCTACTACCGCGTCGAAAGCTGACATGGAAATCACTCGTTTCTCACTATCATATCACTTGCCTGTTTATACCTGATTGAGCATATCAACTATTCGACAATAGGGATCACTGGCAAGAACCGGTTAGTAAAAAAATATTTTCACAATATTTTTTTTCCTGCCGTACTAGATTGAATTCCACTTAAACTTGAATCTTTGTTTGAGGAAAAGTCTATAACTGTTCAATTCTATGTAAAAAGCGTTTTATTTGTTTTACATATGAGGAAATTAAAAAGGTTTGCGATTATTTTTTTTAATTTTTGATCCTTTTACGTCACTAATATCAGGAAAATTGCTTCCAAGGCAGAAAAGAAAACCTTGATAGAAGTTATCGGGTCAACAAACTGGATCCAATATCCCCTTAGGGTCAACAAACTGGATCGAATATCCCCTTACAACCAAACTTAATCCCCTTACAACCAAACTTAGCGGGAGAAATCCCGCCGCGGACCAAAACTGGGTAGTATAGCTCGTCAAAGGAGGGCGATGCCGGACCGGCCTGGGCATGCCACCGGACAAAACATCAGCCGATACTCCGCTATACTTTCAATGGCGAGTCGAGGCGCCAGTGAAATAACCTCTTGCCCTTCTTCGGTTAACGAATGGGTCTCGCCAAGAGGATCGCGGACTGCGGTGCGAGTGTAGACGGAGAAAATCTCTCCGGACTCAAAAGGATCCTCACCAACCTATCCCAAAAGGACTCCTCTCGACAGGACCTATGGGCAAAAACAACAACAACAACAACAACCAAACTTAACCCATTGCGATAAAGTATATATAGAAGAAAAGTCAGAAAATACTAGTTAAACAATCTTAGGAATATTACTTTGGCGAGAATACATAAACTCATGTTCTTCTTAACACAAACGCGAGCAATATGAAAAATATTATGTTTTGTAGCAAGAAACGAATTATCAAGACCGAAAAAAACTTAGCATAATAATTATTTGCGAGAAAAAGTCTGCCTCGCCACACCTTGGACAGACAAAGTTGAGAATTAAATCAAATAAACACGTAAACATTTTTCACATGAAATTTTCCAAGCAAGGAACAGTATCGACCTGACCTACCGAACTCTCCCCGCTCCAACGAGCTCACTGCCCATTTTACATGTGACAACTCATCTATTGCAATCCTTTACAGCTGTTCACATAAACTATCTGTATGCCTGTCTGTCTACCGTTCTCCTCTGCCATTTTCTCTACTATTTACCCAATCTCATTCACTTTCATTCAATCTCTCTCTCTCTCTCTCTCTCTCTTTTCATTTGCACTTTCACCATTGCTAGTGCGATTCATCATTTTCTCTCCCAGTCTCAATTTGCGCCGCATAGAACACAAACCGTGCCCAGACATGACCTTGCGCACTTACCAACATGAACTATGCATTTTAGAGATGAGAGAGCAATTTAAAAAATTCTTCAGCTATTCTTGGAGTTCTCAATACAGTGAGTTAATTGACACCTTTTTCTGTTGATAAAATGGTTCAACAGGTTTCGATACGGTCGAATAATAGATCAGGAACACTTGTGAGAAAAGATTTCTCTAGACAAAGCTTATCCGATAAAGGGGGGGGGGTGATAAAAGGGAGGGGGGTGTTGTTTAAATTCTGGATATTAAATTTCTCTGCCGTTAACCTCTCCTCATCATTATAAGTTCTCCCACTAAAATAAGCATTTTTCTGGAATTTTTTCAACAAGCGCGAGTGAGCTAAAGGTAATTTCATCAATTTTCGGCGAAAAATCAATGCTCACACCCCAAGGGAGAATGTAAAGTCCAGTTAGGAAACCAGAGTTGATATCCAATACCGAGGAAAAATGATTAAGTTTAGAGTGTTTATCTGACCCGCACTGCGGGTTGAAAAAACAATGCGATTTCCAGAAACTCCCAAAAAAATTAAAATCTATGCACTTGGAAAAAAATTTCTTGGATTTTTCATAGGGAAAGTTCAAATCATTGGAAAAATCGAATGCGGCACTCTTAAATTTTGAAAATCTATGCGCTCGAAAAAAGTTGTGCGGTTGCTAAGAAAAACCCTAATTAAGACGAATAACTCTTCTCGTTATAAATCTTGCGAACTTTTTGCGTTACATTCGTAGCAATTACATTCATCCTTTCGGTCGAATAATATTAACTCTGCATTCACCAATAGTTTAGTGATTAGCGAATCTTGTTAGTTCTTCCAAAACTTAGATAACCAACTGGCAAAAATTTTTTTTAGGCTAACCGAGCTACCAACCCCGACAATGAAAATCTGAGCAAAAAATTTTTGAAGAGTTTTTCTATAAAAATTGTTTAAAATTTATTCTTTCATACGAAAAGATATAAAAACTGTACTTGAGCTCAAACGAGTTATTTAAAAGTTAAGACTTAATTTTTCAAAGAATACTCGGGCATTCGACCTAATGAAAATCCAAGAGATTATTAAATTATGTGCAAAAAAGAATTTACTGACACAGGTAAAAACACCAATTATTTCTTACTCTTCCAAACAGGTATGTACATAGTATAAAAAAAAAGTATGTACATAAAAAAGCAAAGTTTCAAAACCAGCTTTCCGGATGGGGAGTGTCATATTATTTCTGTATCAAAACGGAAACTTCTTACCTTCTGGTTTATTTTGCGCAGTTTCTCTGACAGAAATGCGTTGAAACTGCAGACGTTCGCGCACTTCTGGTTCCATCTGGAAAATTTACCAATTTCTACACTATCAGTGTGGTTCTCTAACACGCAATTCGTAAAACATCCATGCGCTTTCCAAGAAAGCTTGCGACACAAATGCTCCGATAAGCTGCATCCTCTCTTTTGCTGGAAAGCTTGCGACACGAATGCTCCGATAAGCTGCATCCTCTCTTTTGCTGGAAAGCTTACGACACGAATGCTCCGATAAGCTGCATCCTCTCTTTTGCTGGAAAGCTTACGACACGAATGCTCCGATAAGCTGCATCCTCTCTTTTGCTGGAAAGCTTGCGACACGAATGCTCCGATAAGCTGCATCCTCTCTTTTGCTGGAAAGCTTACGACACGAATGCTCCGATAAGCTGCATCCTCTCTTTTGCTGGAAAGCTTGCGACACGAATGCTCCGATAAGCTGCATCCTCTCTTTTGCTGGAAAGCTTACGACACGAATGCTCCGATAAGCTGCATCCTCTCTTTTGCTGGAAAGCTTACGACACGAATGCTCCGATAAGCTGCATCCTCTCTTTTGCTGGAAAGCTTACGACACGAATGCTCCGATAAGCTGCATCCTCTCTTTTGCTGGAAAGCTTGCGACACGAATGCTCCGAAAAGCTGCATCCTCTCTTTTGCTGGAAAGCTTACGACACGAATGCTCCGATAAGCTGCATCCTCTCTTTTGCTGGAAAGCTTACGACACGAATGCTCCGATAAGCTGCATCCTCTCTTTTGCTGGAAAGCTTACGACACGAATGCTCCGATAAGCTGCATCCTCTCTTTTGCTGGAAAGCTTGCGACACGAATGCTCCGAAAAGCTGCATCCTCTCTTTTGCTGGAAAGCTTACGAAACGAATGCTCCGATAAGCTGCATCCTCTCTTTTGCTGGAAAGCTTACGACACGAATGCTCCGATAAGCTGCATCCTCTCTTTTGCTGGAAAGCTTGCGACACGAATGCTCCGAAAAGCTGCATCCTCTCTTTTGCTGGAAAGCTTGCGACACGAATGCTCCGAAAAGCTGCATCCTCTCTTTTGCTGGAAAGCTTGCGACACGAATGCTCCGATAAGCTGCATCCTCTCATTTGCTGGAAAGCTTGCGACACGAATGCTCCGATAAGCTGCATCCTCTCTTTTGCTGGAAAGCTTACGACACGAATGCTCCGATAAGCTGCATCCTCTCTTTTGCTGGAAAGCTTGCGACACGAATGCTCCGATAAGCTGCATCCTCTCTTTTGCTGGAAAGCTTACGACACGAATGCTCCGATAAGCTGCATCCTCTCTTTTGCTGGAAAGCTTACGACACGAATGCTCCGATAAGCTGCATCCTCTCTTTTGCTGGAAAGCTTACGACACGAATGCTCCGATAAGCTGCATCCTCTCTTTTGCTGGAAAGCTTACGACACGAATGCTCCGATAAGCTGCATCCTCTCTTTTGCTGGAAAGCTTACGACACGAATGCTCCGATAAGCTGCATCCTCTCTTTTGCTGGAAAGCTTACGACACGAATGCTCCGATAAGCTGCATCCTCTCTTTTGCTGGAAAGCTTACGACACGAATGCTCCGATAAGCTGCATCCTCTCATTTGCTGGAAAGCTTGCGACACGAATGCTCCGATAAGCTGCATCCTCTCTTTTGCTGGAAAGCTTACGACACGAATGCTCCGATAAGCTGCATCCTCTCTTTTGCTGGAAAGCTTGCGACACGAATGCTCCGAAAAGCTGCATCCTCTCTTTTGCTGGAAAGCTTACGAAACGAATGCTCCGATAAGCTGCATCCTCTCTTTTGCTGGAAAGCTTACGACACGAATGCTCCGATAAGCTGCATCCTCTCTTTTGCTGGAAAGCTTGCGACACGAATGCTCCGAAAAGCTGCATCCTCTCTTTTGCTGGAAAGCTTGCGACACGAATGCTCCGAAAAGCTGCATCCTCTCTTTTGCTGGAAAGCTTGCGACACGAATGCTCCGATAAGCTGCATCCTCTCATTTGCTGGAAAGCTTGCGACACGAATGCTCCGATAAGCTGCATCCTCTCTTTTGCTGGAAAGCTTACGACACGAATGCTCCGATAAGCTGCATCCTCTCTTTTGCTGGAAAGCTTGCGACACGAATGCTCCGATAAGCTGCATCCTCTCTTTTGCTGGAAAGCTTACGACACGAATGCTCCGATAAGCTGCATCCTCTCTTTTGCTGGAAAGCTTACGACACGAATGCTCCGATAAGCTGCATCCTCTCTTTTGCTGGAAAGCTTACGACACGAATGCTCCGATAAGCTGCATCCTCTCTTTTGCTGGAAAGCTTACGACACGAATGCTCCGATAAGCTGCATCCTCTCTTTTGCTGGAAAGCTTACGACACGAATGCTCCGATAAGCTGCATCCTCTCTTTTGCTGGAAAGCTTACGACACGAATGCTCCGATAAGCTGCATCCTCTCTTTTGCTGGAAAGCTTACGACACGAATGCTCCGATAAGCTGCATCCTCTCTTTTGCTGGAAAGCTTACGACACGAATGCTCCGATAAGCTGCATCCTCTCTTTTGCTGGAAAGCTTACGACACGAATGCTCCGATAAGCTGCATCCTCTCTTTTGCTGGAAAGCTTACGACACGAATGCTCCGATAAGCCGCATCCTCTCTTTTGCTGGAAAGCTTACGACACGAATGCTCCGATAAGCTGCATCCTCTCTTTTGCTGGAAAGCTTGCGACACGAATGCTCCGAAAAGCTGCATCCTCTCTTTTGATGGAAAGCTTGCGACACGAATGCTCCGATAAGCTGCATCCTCTCTTTTGCTGGAAAGCTTACGACACGAATGCTCCGATAAGCTGCATCCTCTCTTTTGCTGGAAAGCTTGCGACACGAATGCTCCGAAAAGCTGCATCCTCTCTTTTGCTGGAAAGCTTGCGACACGAATGCTCCGAAAAGCTGCATCCTCTCTTTTGCTGGAAAGCTTGCGACACGAATGCTCCGATAAGCTGCATCCTCTCTTTTGCTGGAAAGCTTACGACACGAATGCTCCGATAAGCTGCATCCTCTCTTTTGCTGGAAAGCTTACGACACGAATGCTCCGATAAGCTGCATCCTCTCTTTTGCTGGAAAGCTTACGACACGAATGCTCCGATAAGCTGCATCCTCTCTTTTGCTGGAAAGCTTACGACACGAATGCTCCGATAAGCTGCATCCTCTCTTTTGCTGTACATCACAAACTTTCACGTTATTTCGAAAAGCTACTGTTCACTCATCATTCATTAGTCATCTTGAAATAAACACTCTTCCTGTGGGTGCGAAAAAAACAGCCTGTGTACCATTGAAACGATAGTCGTCATTAATAACCACTATTCTATTTTTCGGCAAGCTTAATCATCAGAATCATTTTTTTATCTCGAAAAGGCGAAAGTATCCTCTAGGGAGGATTGAGAATACGATCAGAAGATCTTAATTTAGGCAAGATTTATCTTGTAAGTCTTTTATTTTCATGCTAACTTTGTTCTATATATTTTTTAAATGTTAATTTTATTTCATCTCTTCGATGTTGAGGAACTTATCGTTTGATGAGAGTACTGTAAAAAGGTACGAACCGACGACCAATTCTTCGTCTCTTCTGCCGCTGCAATGCTCTCGGCGCAGGCATCAACTCCCAGGAGCTGTAGTCCCCTCCTGGCCAGTGGCACTGCTAGGAGGCCACCACCACACCCTACTTCTAACACAGACGGCGGCGCTTTTTTGCTCCATGATCCCTGCATTATCAAGCAAAATACACAAATAGTCGCCTAGAGCTAATTCATAACAGTTTTTCACGTAAATAACGAGGATTGTGAAGTTCCCGGTGTAGAAGTTCTAGTTCTCTACGGTTTTCTACATATGTACCCTGTCAATTGCTGTGGAAACCCGTATACCTCGGAGCTTTCCTATGATCGAGTTCCACTTTTTCATTGGAGAAAAATTATCCCGCTAATTTTATATTTTGTTCTTCTTTTATCAGATATCTGATCATTTCTGTCATTTTTGGCTCATCGTTATTTTTGAAACTGCAAGAGACGGTAAACAGACATAAACAGACTAGCCTACAGCGAAAGAAGCTTTGATTAAAACTTTGAAAAAGACAAACTTTTAGCATTTTTGTCATGCCGCTCTGATTGTGTTTCGCGTCGTGCCTCTTCAACACTTGATCTGCAATCCAGGGAACACGCAACGTGTTCATCGAGTGCAGCGCGCGGAACGCTCCTTCCTCCGCGTGCCACTCTCGCGAGAGACGTGCGAAACGGGCAATTTCTTCCACGTCTGCACCGCCGGCGGTTTCATCTGCTGTCGAGGTCGAAGCCGTCCGCGTACCCAAAGGCACCCTTCCGCGCCAGGATGCCATGAGTGCAGGCAAGCGCATGACCGCTCACCTGCTTTTGCCTCGACACCAATACACGCTCTCTAATGTCAGGTTACGACACCAATGTATGCAATGAGGAGCTCTAGCTCTATTGGGCGTTACGCGTACTATGGGACTTCGCGCTGGTCTCAAATGTTGCTAGCGACCGATAGCTCTGGTATAATTGTCAGGAAACAACTGTAGCATTTGATTGCCTCTATCCTTTCGGTAACTGGGTACAAAAATATTCTCACTATTGAATTTTTTGATAGAATTTCGTTGGTGAAACTCCATACCGGAACAAAGCACTTCTATTTTCATAAAAACCCCGTATTAGATCCTCCTGACAACACGAGATTGCCATGGAGAAAAAATTTAGCGACTCTACTCCTGAAGAGAATTCTGAGCGTGGTATAATGGTAGTGTGTCCGACTATTGGGCGAAGAGTCCCGAGTTCGACTTACACCCCGGACAGATCCACCCAAACAAAGGGGTTAAGAAATGTTGGTAGTGCTTTGGCGCGAATCTGACCATCCTCACTGCTTTTACACACATTAGCAGTGACTTAGCATGCAGCCAATGGGTCTACCAGGATAGATCTCTCCTGCATCTCAGGGGAGCGCGTACCCTGCCGCGAGGCACGAGGAAGATTATTACTACTGAAGAGATGCTACGTAGTGCAACAAATGTTCCTCAAAAATCTCAACTTCTTCCCAGCGAAATTCCCACCCCTCACCGAGATTCTTGCACTCACGACCTTCCCACACTTCCGCATCTTTTCAAATAGCTTCTTTCAGCATGTGACCCTTACACACTGGACGAAATTCACTATGAACACATTTTATTGTCTTTTTTTTATTTATTCTGGCCACAAAACCATAGAAATGCTTCCGACTACAATGGTCATTTGGGTATTGATTGACTTGAGCTCAAAATTGCATGCACTCGTCACATTCTTCAACTAAATCTCTCACACATTTACAAAAGATCGACTTCTGCGAGGAATTTCCTCTCCGACAAGTGTGGGCGAAAATCTTCGTTACTGCACACCGACTAGTGAAGCGGAAATGGCTAAATAGAGATATCTGACAATTTGCCAAGTCCAGCGTACTTCTGGACTCAAGCAACATACGTCAATTTAACTTCCTGAAAGAAATTTGGAGAGGAAGTCTTTCGGCTTTGCTTCCACATTCTCTCTGAAGAGATAATTGCGCACGTGGTCCGGATTGTAGAAAGCGTAGCGGATGGCGTACATATGCTGTAAAAAATTCATTTACAATTTTTGAGCATATATGTTTATCTATCCGAAAACTCCGATAAAAAGTATAGAGAGGCTGGATATACGACTTATTATCCACTGAGGATATGGTGAGGCAGTTGCATTCTTTTGGGTCCTTCTTCCACCTGCCCTTGCCAAAAAATTCAAACAAAACCGACCGTAAATCAGAGCGGAAGAATAATGGGAAGGGGGGGGGGCTAGAATAATGGGAAGGGGGGGGGGCTAGAATAATGGGAAGGGGGGGGGCTAGAATAATGGGAGCAAGTGAGAGGTGAAGCTATATCAGGAAGATATTGTTAATTTGAGGCACCATTGAGTGAAATGTATTTTTTTCAAATTGTTCGACATATGCTGATGACTGATTGAAAGAAATCCATCGCACGGGCAAAAAATGGCACTCGGCTGGGGCCGAACCTCCGCTGCCTAACAGGGGCTTCTAGAGCATTACCAATACACAAACCGAGCACAAATTGTCCATGAGATTTCTCGCTATGTCTAAGGCACAATGATATGCTGGTGACCTATGGTCAGATGAAACTTTGAACTGATGAGAGGAGAAACCTGATGGGTCTCTCCGACTTTCTTATCGATCACCCTGATGTCCTTGATGGCAGCGTTCTTGGTGTACTGTTGCTTGAGCACTGCCCGGAAGACGCCCAGAGACATGTCGTGCAGGCCATAGTCCCACCAGAACTTGGGTGCGAGCCGTTGCCTGCAAACAAAATGTTGCTATAAAGCGTGTAGATCACAATCGCTCATCATGGAAAAATCGCGCTGTTTTAAGTGAGTAAGTGAATGTTTGGGATGAGAAATGGATAATGCCAAACAAACAAAATGTGTATCATTTGCTTTTTTTGCGCATAGATTTGCGCATAGATTTTTTTATCAGTGTTTGTTCCAGAAACCTTCTTTCTGTTACCATTATTTCTTCTTTTTCTCAGGTCTCAACTGTCTTTCCAGACACAGTTCATGCCTTTCTGATTAGAGATACAGGCCTAAGCTGATAGGTTACGTCCAAAAATACACATAGCTCACGCCACAAAATGGACCAACTCTCTATTTCTCTCTTCATTCCAGTGATCTCTACTCATTGCCTCGAAAAAATAGACTCAATGTGGAACACATTTTTTTAGATTGTGGAATAGACTCAAAATAGACTCAATGTGGAACACGTTCCAGACCCACTTCGTTCAAGTTTTGTACGGTGCACACATAAATTGACACTTTTGAAACCACTTATTCGGGATCTTACCCTTGCACTGATCAGTCGAGATCTTAACTTATCATGATTCTCTTAACCATTCCGTAGTTTACCAGTAGATCATTCCCCGGCAACATATATGTACTATTCATTTAAACTTCACTGGCGTTTACTTCATCGTCGCATTCCAATTTTCTTTCCCCGATAATCAAAAATGTTTTCTACAAAGTAAACATTTTATCTTTTGTGAATTTGAGGCGAACTGTTTTCGTTCTCGATAAAAACTCTGAAGGAGAATGCTTTATGTTTGTATGTGCATATGGCATATAATATAAAATAATATAGTTTCATATATAAAATAATATAGTTTCATATATAAAATAATATAGTTTCATATATAAAATAATATAGTTTCATATATAAAATAATATAGTTTCATATATAAAATAATATAGTTTCATATATAAAATAATATAGTTTCACCATTACTTGGTCACTGTTTGCTAGAATAGCGCATTCTTTTTTGAAGTTTTTACATCCCTAATCATCGTCATTTACATTCATTTTACTTGCAAGAAAATTTTGACAGCATGATTCGGCTGTGACATGAGAGAATGAGCTTGCAATCCATAGAACTCCTTGTTAACAGAGGGAAAAATCATATAAATTTTGAATGACCTCCCTCCCTTTCCAGTTTGCGTTTTATCTATCTACCGCTGTATTTATTTGTACAAGCATGTAACAGTCCTGATAAAGTTCTCTCAAGCAAATTTTATCCACACTCTAATTCACGCTCCAACAATACCTTCCTACCTTTATCTCCCTATGTCATCGTACTTTGTTCTCTATCTCTCTCTTCCTCCCTCTCCTTTTTTTCTCTCACTACCTCTTTTAGTCAAAGTCTCACCGCCATCAAATTATTGACCAAACAGAACTCCTCTTCGGCTACAAAACAATAAGAAGAGCGTAAGCCGAATTCTTCCGATAAAACCCGGAAACATCCACCGCCCTTTGCTCGGTCAATTACTAATAGCAAGCATGGTGAAAGATCTCTCATAGTTGACTTCTTTGCTATGACAACAGCTGGGAAATTTCAAAAGAAGAACAAGCAAGAGCGAGAGAGAGGGAGAACTGAGAAAGAATTAAAAACCAGAGAAAGGCGAGAGAGTACCAAGTGAAGAAAGAGATGAGTAAAAGAAAGTAATAGATGGAAAGTGAAAAAGCAAGAGTAGATTGAGGAACACTCAATAAAGAGGAAGCGGCGCAACGTAGGTTATGAATGAGAAAGAGAGAGAGATAGAGAGAGAGAGAAATACCAGCTTTTTATGCTACAATTGTTAGTGTCCTAATTCCACAGAGAGAGTGAGAGAGAGAGAGAGAGTGAGAGAGAGCGAGAGAGATAAAACGTGGGATATGGGTTCTTTCACTTTTCCTTACCCAAAAAACTTAACTCAAATTGTCTCTGTTCAATTATTCACACCGAAAATACAATTTTCTTTCTCTAATCTGGGATAAGCTTCCATATTAAAGAGCCTTTTCAACATTCCTTCTTCTTTACAAACTAAGCCGGTCATAGGTATATAAATGAGGTATGTTCATATTGTCACATATATGATACATCAAAGATGTTCCTTTCCAAATAAGCCTTTTCCTGAGTTTTTAATGAAAGAAATGCTTTGCTCAACACTCTGTAGTATACTACCCTCTTATTTTTCTATTTCGAAGTATTTTTCTGGTTATCTGCAATCAGGGGTTAAATGCGACCGGACAAATTGATGTTTACATGTATCCGCCAAAAATTTTGAATTAAAAAATTTACTTGTTGGAACTGCATACTGCTTTGTTTCTTTGACATTTGTATGACATGTGAATTTTTACATTTGTATTACATGTGGACAACTTGTAGATAACTTATTATAAATGAATATTGCGAATTATCGTTGTAATAAAGAAAAAAAAACAATTGTCAATGTGGAACAGTGACACAGATTAAAATCATCAATCAAAAGGTTTTTGAAAAAGTGGTATTAGAAATGTTCTATACAAAACACGAATAAAGTATACGACTAGAAAATCAAAGAACGCATTCAACTAGAACATGGAAGAATTTTTGCTACTAGAACATCGTAAGAAGTACGATCCCACAGGAAAAATCATTTCGTAATCTTCATGTTGTCCACATGTCATACAAAAGGTCAAGCTTTCAAAAATGATTTTGACCGGTTTCGGCGCGGACATGCATGTAAAGCGAAGAAAATTTTAAAAATAATTTTTGACGTTTGTATGATTAGATTAATATTCACCGGACGAATAACACGTTTGAGCGCTTTTCTTTACTCTTCTGAAAGCTCTTTAAAACTAAAAATCGCCCAAAAAATTTTCCCTTTCTTTCTCGTGACCGGTCACCGGGGCGGACATGCATGAGGAGCGGAGGAATTTATTCAATTTTTTTCTAATGTTCGTATCGCTTAATCAACCCTTAAGGAAGGCATAGCACGTTTGAGCTGAATTTAGAACTTTGTTTAAAAGTCAGGATTCCTCTTCTCCTGGGGTACTACTTTTAGTAGGCTACCGTGCCTTCAAACAGAGTACAGCGCAGAGTTAAAAGTCAACTACCTATTTTTCTAGAGTAGCTGCTGAAACTCAAGAAAAAATCTCAAATTATAAAATTTTTGCTATAATGTTTTCTGAGGAAAAAATAACTTTTTTGTTTCAATTTTGTGATTTAGTTATGTATACATGTATCCGCCGCGAAGGCCGATCCGGTCACTATTTAACCCCTGTCTGCAATGTGGGGAATACGAATACTAACCGTATCAAGATATGATTACCGTATCAAGATAAGATTACCGTATCAAGATATGATTCATACTACTGCTCATCTATATATGTACAATCAAGTTCATTGAAGAGTAACGTTCAATTTACTCTTCATGAAGTGTTAAAGATGAAAGGATTGATGAGAACACAACACAACTCGTCAAAATCGGGTTGATAACGAAAAATTACAGAAGAGCCACGAGGCACATTTTGAGAATAAAAGCAGGAAAAGAGAGCAATATCATGCTCAAGAGACGAGAAATAACCCTCCAGGAGCAGTATAGGGCAAAACAGCTTGCGAATTGATGAGAAGACGAAAAACAAAACGAAAGAGCACTGTAATATTAGAGAAAACGGACGCTTGAGAGTGCGACCGAGCAAGGAGACGTCGCTGGTGCGAAGAATCGATGCTGTGGAGCTATGGAAGAAGAAGCAGGCGGAACGTCATCTGGAGGAGCAGGAGGGTGCATGCATGATGAAGAGGAGTGACGCAGAGAGAGATAGAGAGAGAGATGAAAAATAGAGGGAGAGAGAGAAAGAGAGAGACGAAATTGGAGGGTTTGCACTAGGACTTGGTCGATGAAGAGGTTTTAGAGGAGAAAAGAAGTGAAAATATTGAATGATGCTCAGCCACAAGTGAGAAGAAAGGAGAGATGAAAGGAGAAAGAGAAAAATGTAGAGAAAACAGGAATTGACGGAAGAAAAACAAAAGCATAGAGACGTGACAGAAAGACGTGACAGAAAGACGTGACAGAAAGGCTACAGAAACCGCATCGAGCTAATTTGTGCAAAAAGGGATAGAGAGAAATAATGGAAAAGAAGGCGAAAAAAGGCTCTGGAGATTAAAAATAAAAAAGAATAAGGTCATTACGTGAATGAGACTAGTAGACGCTTGCAAGAGAGAAACGAAGACAAAGGTCACACAAAACCTATTGAAATAATAGTGAAGAAAAAGGAAGCATATTGACTTTACGCAGAGTGAGCACACCAAAAATGAGACAGAAATTAAGAAGAAAAAAACTCAATTAAAGATTGCCAGAGATTTTGAGGATACTATCTCATACATTACTCTTCTATCGCTTCCAATTCCTTGAATGAGAACATCCTGGATATTCTACGAGTAAAGTTGTATTGATAATCCCAATAATGAGGGACACTGGTGAAAAATCACTTCATATTGAACACATGCAAAGAAAAAAGGGGTTATGTAACTCGCTAACAACAAAACTTATTTCTCAACCCAATACATATTATATATATGTTGTAAATAACTCTGCTCGGCTGAGGCGCTTTTGGAAGTCATTGCACAAGCAAATGAATGGAACATTTCCGTTGAGCAATAACACAAAATCGGTGCTTTATTCCCTTCAATTTACATTCTCTGAAAATCCTCCATTTTGCGAAAGCGACACTATGATAAAGAACGGTGGATGTATAAGCTTGAAATCAACGAGTATAATATACTCTTATTTACAACATAATACAAAACAGAGTATCTTATGTGATTGAGTACTCAAAGATATAACAAGAATCTTATTCAAGATTTTAAGAGATGAAGCAATTATGAGAAGTTCCTTTCGAGAAAGCTTTCTAAATCATTACAGTCAATTTGTTTTTGAGAAGTCTGTAATTCAGCTTGAGTCCTTTTTCTTCGCTCAAACGATCTACAAAACCATTGATATCTTGAGGACTAGTGCACAAATTAGCGATGTTGTGTAGTGGTTGAGTGGAGACCCGTTCGCTCCCGGTTATTACAATTCGGTTGAGTTCAACTCCGCTAGCTTTCGTCTGAGCCAAAAATTGGATTTTCAAAAAAATATAACCAGAAAGGTCCATACAATAACATTATTCAATCACCGATGTAGAGTCATTCACTTTAGCAGTGAATTTACCTTCTCTTAAATGACCATCAGCACTTGTCAAAAAAAAAGAAAACTGAGCATTCGGCCGAGCGGAATAATGAGATGCGAGTGAAAGATGAAGGGCGGTAACAGAAGAAATTCATCATTCCAAGCCCCCGCTCGGATAAACGTACATTTAAAAAATTGAAAAGGGCTGGTGAACAGGGGTTAAATAATGACAGAATCGGTCCCGTCGGCGGATACATGTACATACACTATTGACAGGGGTTAAATAGTGACCGGATCGGTCCCGTCGGCGGATACATGTACACACACTATTGACAGGGGTTAAATAGTGACAGAATCGGTCCCGTCGGCGGATACATGTACACACATTATTGACAAAAAACTTCCTCTCTTTTCTTACCCTTTTCCTTCATCCCCTCTTCTTTTTTCATCCAAACTTTGAGCGGCGGATACATGTAAACCTAAATTGGGCGGCTCCATTCAATCCCTGCTGGTGAGCTATGTAATTGACCATTCTTCAATTGTTCTCGGATTCCAGTTCTTTTTACTTATCACAAAATCAGGGTGTTTCTTAGCACCCGCACAACTTTTTTTTGAAGCGCATATATTTTTAAAATTTCAGAGTTTAACATTCAATTTTTCCAATGATTTGGACTTTCCCTACGAAAAATCCGAGAAAAAAAAATTCTCAAAGCGCATAGATTTCAATGTTTTTCTGAGGTTTTTGGGAAGCGCATAGATTCTTTAACTTGCAGTGCGGGTCATAGAAACATCCTACACAAAAGCCCTTGAACTTAAAGTAATCTATTTCAAAGTTTTGATGAAAGGACAGATCAATGAATGCTTCCGCCACCCTTCCTCTCCAGGGTTTGAATGGTTACCGGACCAGCTACGCTGGCGCATACATAATCGCGAAGAGAATGACCTACATTCTCTTCTCCTTTCGTTCTGTTTCACTTTTTCTCTACTTCTCTTTTCACTCTTTTTGCCTCTCGTCATTCCTTTTCCCAATCGCTCGGCGCGTACAAACATTACTTAGAACGGTCTCATTTAACGCCTGTTCCTCTCCACTTACAGCTCTTTGTATGAAGCGAGAACAGCGAGTCTCGCTTCAGCTGCAGTCGATGACGAGACCGGTTTAACGAGGCGAGTCGCCGTTCCGACCATCTAAACTTCTCCCTTGGATAACCATATCCTTTTCTTCAATGTTAACTTCAGCAGAGAACTTAGTTCCGAAACAAGAGTTCTAAAGTTACTTATATGCTAACTGCCGATAATCCTTTTTTTCAAATTTGCCAGTTATCTGTTTTTCACTCACTAGAAGTACAGTGTTTTTCTAAGCCACACTGCGTATGAAATAAATGCGAAAATCTATGCGCTTTCCAAAGAGACTAGTGATACAAATGCTCTGTTCGACTGCATACTCTTTTTACATTACACGCTCTCTTCTCCTCTCTCGAGGCCTGTCGTTCCCTCATGATTAGAGATCTTGACATACATATATATATATATATATATATATATATATATATATATATATATATATATATATATATATATATATATCTGCAGGTTGGAAGAATTAGCCAGTAGAAATAGTTTTGGTGTTCAAGCTGAAGCCATAGCCAAAATCAAGGAACACCTACCTTTTTTGCTGCTGACATCTCAGCTTAGCGTTTCACCTCTTGTTACCTTTAAAAAAACGAATTGGAGGAGTTTAACGAAACACGGAATCAATGGCAGTTTCTCTCGCAGTTGAAACAATCACAAACCTCACAACAACCAAAAAGTGTTAAATATTAACTTGTTTCATAGACATTTTGGTTTGAGTTTGAGGTTTGTTTTGTATTAGCTGATCAATCCTCATTCGGATTCCATTTCTCAGAATCGTACTGTTAAAAGTGCCGATTAGGGACTGTCGAAAAGCAGTGATTACGTTTTCTCCGGTTCATGTCCCTACCAGGGTTAAATAGTGACCGGATCGGTCCCTTCCAGGGGTTAAATAGTGACCGGATCAGTCCCGTCGGCGGATACATGTACACACAATATTGACAAAAAAAACTCCCTCTCTTTTCTTACCCCTTTCCTTCATCCCCTCTTCTTTGTTCCTCCAAACTTTGAGCGGCGGATACATGTAAACCCAAATTGGGTGGCTCCATTTAACCCCTGGTCCCTACGTATCTATCTATCTCAGAAGATGTTTGAACTTTTTAACGAAAAAAGATCGCTTATTCCACTGAGGCCATGAAATTATGAGAAGCGAGCGAGAATCAACTTCATTGACCGCTTGATTAGCCTAATCTTCCTCCTTCTCTGCCAAAAATTACCGTTCTTCAAGCGATGGGGTTAGCAATAATGAGAAGCTTTCCCTTTTGCGCCCTCTACCTCTCTCTCGCATCTCATTATTCATGACTATAGTCATGAATAATGAGATAGTCGACGAAAACTGCGAAGAACATTAGTTGAACAATGGACACAAACTCTTATTTTATTCTAACTCACCCTTCCTTCAATGAATTCAACTTTCTTCTCAAGTTTCGTCACTCGGTCCGAAAGTTCAGCAATTTTCCCACGACAGGACTGCTCTGAACATATCAAAAATTAGATCGGTCAAAGATTATTCCACTTTTATTTTTCGCAGTTGATCGATAAGTATGCCCTGCAGCAACGTCTATCTCGATGTACTGTATAAAACACAAAAAAGGAACATTGGGGAAAAAACCTTTAAAAATGAAACTTAAATATAACGATTGTAATCCAAATTTCAAGAATATAAACAACACTTACCGAACTGGGATAGAAAATTAGCGATACTCTGAATATTCTCCGCGATCACCTGCAGACAAACATTAAATACGAAAATACTCACACACACACAAAAAGTTATTGTTAATTGACTTTGTTCAACATTGTCATTACCGTTTATATGAATTTAATTCAGCCATTCATATCGTCGCAAAATCTTACAACTTTTTGAAGAAAACTCCATTTTTTACTCTATTTAAAAAATAATCAGAATCCTGATGGAAAAAAACCCTTTTATACCCACAGCACGAAAGATACCATCTGCTAACCTAACTTTATGTTGTATATCAAATGAGACAATAGATAAAAAATCGATCGGAACTTATCGACTTGTATTGTAGAAGATTGCCTACCTGTGCGTACTCTCTATTGTCCCAGTCGTCTTTGAGTTGCTTCTGAACAGGCGTGAAGGCCTGTGTACTCATCAACAGGCCAAACCACTCCTGCAACTTCATCATTCTTTTCTCGCTGGTTAAATACATAATTCTGGAGGTACAAAGCCTCGCGATCGGTACAGAATGTGGTCCGATATGGCGTTTCGTAATAAGACTAGTAATAAAGGTAAAACAATCATACTCGTGATAAAATTGTTATTTTGACTCCCACACCACGATAGCCAATAAAAAGGGCATTTACCGAAAGGCGTGTGAGCGTGTTTGAAAAATGCACTACTCGCACCAAACACAAACTCAATCTGTTCATCACTACACTTTCTGCTCACAAGTATTTACATATTGTATAGGTTCAATTGGGTCAGATGAGAGTGGCTTTTTTGATACGGTCTCGTAAGCCTAAGCCGTACGGCTGGTTAGCGTAAACTTTTCCCTAAGCCTAAGCTTTTTTTAACTTGAAAATTTTTTTATGTGAAAATATTTTTTTAATGTAAAAATAATTGTTTGTAAATCTAAATAAGTCAGACGTATGACCCATGGAACTTCTGGTAGGCGGGGCCTAAACGCGAAAAGTGCCTGAATCGTTCTAAATTGAATTGAAGCGAATCATTCGAAAGCTGTTTGAAAGAATCTTGGCATGAAAAAAACTTGTAAATGAGAATTAGTCTAGTAGTTTGAACAGAAAGTGTAGTCATTAACACTTAGAGCTTGTGTTTGGTGCAAGTGCATTCTTCAAACACGTTCACACGCCTTTCGGTAATTCCCAATAAAAAGACCATTAACAAACCTGTCACGACCTACCACAACCTGAAATGACACGCGTGCAAAAATTCTGTGATTTGCAAATTCAAACCTGACCACACTTGGCCAACACTAAAAATTAATTCTCTGTGATTTACTAATTTGCTTTAGCAAACCTGACAAGAGTTATTTTCGGTGTTGGCTCAAGTGTGGTCAGGTCGTGAAAGGTTTGTTAATGGCCGAAAGGTTTGTTAATGGCCCTTATCTGTTAACTTGCTGCACTCAGCAAGTTAACAGATAAGGGCTATGAACGCGCAGTGCACCCTGTCTCTCAACTTTCCTGTCTTTATAGAAACACCGAAAGTAGCCTATTGCTGTGATTTACTGACTTTTTCGATTTACTAAGGCTGCGCACTGTTTTGCTCACCAACCGTTTTTAAAACTAATTTGCTTACACACAGTTTAAAATTTACTCACATACCGTAAATTTTTACGGTTAAAAACGGTTGATGAGCAAAACGGTATCGCGACAGTTTGTTACAAGACAGTTTGTTACACGACACTTTGTAACACGATACTTTGTTACACGAAACTTTGTTACACGACACTTTGTGACAAGACAGTTTGTGACACGGCAGTTTGTAACAAGACAATTTGTTACACGACCCTTTGTTACACGACACTTTGTAACACGACACTTTGTTACAAAAAAAATTGTTACACGACGATTTGCTCCGATATATTTTGTTCCACAGTTTTTAGTTTGAAGGAAGGTTCTAAATGAGTTAACTGTTTGATTTTTTGTAGTTGTTGATTCTTGTTAGTTTGTTTTGTAATCAGTTTGTTAAGAAATTGAACATCAAAATTGCGGCTGTTTGTTAGACTTCAACAAAAAATTTAAAAATAATTTTTTTTGTAAATAATTTTGTAAATTTTTGATGTAAAAAAAATTGAAATCCAAAATAGACCCCGACCCCAAGTGAAGCGGAGCCCACCCCCAAGTCAAGCAACCCCCCAAGTTAAAAACAACCAAACTTTGAAAATGTTTCTAAATTAAGTTTAAAAATAATCCGTGAACAAGAGCATAGCGAAATGCGCATCCACCGTTCCTCCGTCTTTCCAAAACTCTTGCGTCCTCTCCCTATCCCTATCTGACTAAGAACTAAAACCAAGGTTGGAAATTTTTTGCAGAATGAAAATATCAGTAGTTTTCTTCCAGAATGAAATTAAATTCAGAAATTTTTGTTCAAATTTGTTTCTGTCAATGAAAAGTTAATTAACAAAATTTTCAAAAACAACAAAATCTGCGCGCAGTCTCTTAAACAGACCGCGGTCTTCTAACAAATTATAAATTTAAATTCTTTTTTACAATATAAAAACTTTTCAAAATCCTAAATTTTGTTCAGCCTTTTCCGGTAAAAAAACTGTCGGAACGGAACATTGTGTAAAAAAAACTGTCAGTTAAAAATGTACCAGGAAAAAAAGTTGATAACACAACGCCTCCGTTCTTTTTTCAAGCGATGAATGTGTTTTCCGAAATCGTCAGATTCTCGACAAAGCTAGAGAAGTTGCCTCAGAGCCAAATTTGCCAGCTTCGGCTTGAGGATCTGAGAGAGGAGGCTTACAGGCGACGAGGAAATGTGGCTGTCCATTAATAAAGTTTATTGTTATACAACCCTTCATTTTTCGAAGTTTTAATTTGTTTAGAAAATTCAAAACCAACGACCCTTATGAGTTTTTTTATTCGAAAATTTTTTCATTTCAAATTTTTCTACAGGGTGGGTCATAAATAGTGTTACAAATGTTTGAGAACATTTCCTGAGGAAGTGACCGCACGTAGCGGTCACTTTTCTTGTTTTTTCCGATTTCCCGTAATTTTTTATACGTGTCAAGTGAGTTTCGATTGAATCCATCGATGTTTAGGGTAATGACAGCGTCGAATCGCTTGCGAACTGCGATCATTCGCCTACACACTCTTGGCCACGCCCCTGCTCGCATTGCTGAAACGCTTCGCCTGCCTCGCATGACAGTGTATCGAGCGATCAAACGATTCGAGGAGCTTGGCACATCTTTGGATCGTCCAAGGCGAGGTCGTCCTCGCACTGCTCGCACTACACAACTCATCGAAACCGTTCGGAGTCGGATCAACCGAAATGCACGACGAAGCATCAGACAGATGGCGCAGCAGCTCCCGATGAGCCGATCTTCATTGAGACGAATAGTCACGGAGGAGCTGGGACTCAGGTCGTATCGTACACGGAAGGCCGCTTTTCTGTCGGCTCGCAACAAGTCGGAAAGAGTCAAAAGATGTCGCGACCTTCTTCGTCGTACGCAACAAGGCGAACATTTCAATATGGTGTTCTCTGACGAAAAGCTGTTCACCGTGGAAGAAGTCCACAACTCCCAAAACGTCAGAGTGCTTGCGAAGGACGCAGAGCAAGCCGATAGCAAGGGTAGAACGGTCCAACGCAGTGCACATCCAACTCAAGTCATGGTCTGGGCGGGGATCTGCGCAACAGGAAAAACACCGCTTGTTTTCGTCGAGAAAGGCGTCAAGATCGACACGGAATACTATCTGAAACATGTTCTGCAAGACGTGCTCCATCCATGGTCTCAATCGCATTTCAACCAGAGGACATGGACCTTTCAACAAGACTCAGCACCAGCCCACAAAGCTAAAAAGGTTCAAACGTGGTGCAAGGAAAATTTTCCCGGCTTCATCACAACAGCAGAATGGCCGGCCTCATCACCCGACCTGAACCCGCTCGATTATTCCGTTTGGGCCTACTTGGAGTCCAAGGTAAACTCTCGCTCCCACCCAAATATTGATTCCCTGAAGAATGCCCTTCAGGCAGAATGGGACAACATCGGAGTCGAATACCTTCGTACAGTGGTGGAGGCGTTCCCAAAGAGACTTCGAGCTGTAGTTCGGGCAAAAGGAGATCGTTTGAGCTGAACTTTTGCGTGAATGTTGACATTTATATTGTTGATAAAATATGTTAATTTGAGATGATTTTCTCTGTTTTGAAAAAAGGTATAACAATTCCAATTTGTAACACTATTTATGGACCACCCTGTAGTAAAAGTTTAAACCTGGAAAAGGGAATCAGGAATGAACAGTTGAATTTGATATAATACAAAAAAGTTTTTAATAGTATGTTTGAAGACTTGATTTTGTAAAAAAAAACAACTGCTCACTCTGTTTTGTTCGATCACTTTTTGTAACTCGCTATCAAACATGGTCTCGTAACAAAATGTACTATTCTCCACTTCAACTACTTTCTTTAAAAACTCAAAAAAACCAAAACTAAATTTTATCAAATATGCATAAATATATATAGCCTTCTACAATTTTCATTAGGTTAAAAAAAATTTCGTGTAACAAACTGTCGTGTAACAAAGCGTCGTGTAACAAAGTGTCATGTAACAAAATATCGTGTAACAAAGTGTCGTGTAACAAAATATCGTGTAACAAAGTGTCGTGTAACAAACTGTCTTGTAACAAAGTGTCGTGTAACAAAGTTTCGTGTAACAAAGTGTCGTGTAACAAAGTTTCGTGTAACAAAGTGTCGTGTAACAAACTGTATTGTAACAAACTGTCTTGTAACAAAGTGTCATGGATCCGAGCAAAACAGTGCGCATCCTAACAAAGGTGGTACGTTTTTCGATTCAGAGTGGTAGGAAAATTGTTAATCACAGAGTGGTTACTTTTTAACAAAATTGTACTAATGAGTCAGCTCAGAAATACAATGCTTTACACAAAAAATTGATAACCTTGATTAAATAGAAAATATTCACTAAGCCAATGATTGATAAGAAAAAGAGTCCTGAGATCTTTTACCTATTAGAAAACGTAAGAGCTGAACTTTGAAGATATCTCTTAAAACGAATAACTTTCAAACCAGAAACGTAGTACTGTAGCTTTTTCGATTTTGTTCTTCGCTACTGTTCAAATGCAAATGAATTTTGTTTACCGCGTCTATCGTCGAGATTCTTATCACGAAGAAGTAGGATTCTGATGGATCTTGAATGGGGTTTTGATTGGCTTATCTCAGATTGAAGTGTCATAAAGATTTACTCATCTAGAGCGGTGACTCATATCATTGCAATATGCGATGACCTAATTTGCATAATTATCGTGACTTTTCTTATCAACCGAGAGTTATCTTACTCCGCCTTAGACTTCGGAATTATTTCGCTATCTGCTGATTCGAATGTTAGTGTTCGAATATTTAAATGTGGTTGTTCACTTTCATCAATGTTTTTACTAAATTAATTTAATTTATCATATAAATTAATGAATTTCAACATGATGCATGGATGAAGTATACCATAATGAATAAATAAAAATGTAAAATTTTCGATAAGCCCGTATAATGAATGACTCACTTTTCGTAAAATGTGTTTTCCTACACAAGTGTCTCACATAATTTTCACTTTCAAAAACATATTTTCTCCTCTCCGAAGTTTCGCTTGATTTATTCGTTCTTGTGAAATTTGAATGCTTCTATTTGTGTATTCAGCCATGTTAGCAATGATAAATCGCGTCCTCGACTGGATTCGCAGTCTTTTCTGGAAAGAAGAAATGGAGCTGACTTTGGTGGGACTACAGAACTCCGGCAAGACAACATTCGTCAATGTCATTGCTGTACGTTTGAGATTTTTTTTCTCGGAAAGCTTGCTCTTGAGTTTGTGCGCCTATTTGAAAAAAGGTCAAAACCTAGAAAGGCTTTCAATTTCAGAAACTTTAACCATCGGCTCAGTGTGGGTGCTGATTCGATTGTTTGAATTTGAACCACTACTCGGATAACTTCAAGTTGAGTTAAACTCTGCCGCATTTATGAACTAATTTGAATTGCGGTCTGATAATCTTATTCATCATCTCCAGGCGCATTTCTCTTGGTTATTACCCGAGAGCGCTGGGTCAATGCGTGCGCAACGTTCATATCGTCTCTCTCTCTCTTATAGTCATTCTCTCTCTCACTCTCCCTCTCTCTTTCTTTCTCTCTTATAGTCACTCTCTCTCTCACTCTCCCTCTCTCTTTCTTTCTCTCTTATAGTCATTCTCTCTCTCACTCTCCCTCTCTCTTTCTTTCTCTCTTATAGTCATTCTCTCTCTCACTCTCCCTCTCTCTTTCTTTCTCTAGGTTTCCTTTTCTCTCTATTATACCCTATTCTTCATGATCAATATCTTCCGTCTCTCTGTTCTCATCTGTTATTTAAATCAATGTCTATTCCAGTTCTGATAATCGATTGATTAGATATGCACAACGGATCAAAGTATCAACAACTTTCAAATCGGTTATTGGAACTCCATCAGAATAGAAAAACATTACGAAAAGGAAGTGAGAGAAAAAATACTACATCTGAAACAGCGAACGTGAGTCGAAATTCTAAGAAAGTGAACTTTAGCACCTTTGTAATACAAGAACCCCCCCCATTCCATAGAAAAACATACCAAAATGGAGGGCAGCCAAAAGTGAAGAGCGGATATGGAGGAGGTCTAATGTAAAATGTTAACCATTTAACTTTGGTTCTTCACCATACAAAATAAAAAATAATAAAAAAAAATAAAAAATAAAAATAAAAATAAACCCCGAGAGAGAAAGAGAAATAATGTAATTAGATAAATGATGTAAGTAAGGTTATTGTTTTCTGAGCCATGTCAAAGAAGACCTCGTCTACCCAGCCGGAGACCTACGGCGGGCAATCTACAACAACAACAACCATACAAAATGGGGAGTTAAAGTCCATACCCAGATCTTTTTAAATTTGCCCCCCCCCCCACTTCACAGTGCCACTTCTCCAATAAATAAAGTCCTGAAATTTAAGACCCCTTATAAAAAAGCCGAAGCAAAAAAATAAAAAAGCCCTTTAACATAAGCCTAAGCAACCATTTCATAGAAAAATAGTATAATTCAAACACACATAACCGAAAATTGTTCATGGTAGCAATTGGTAAACTGCCAAAATGGCAAAAAAAATTCTAAGGCTACCGAACCACCGACCCTCTCCCTCACTCGTAATGAATGCATCAGAGTTTTCTTAGCTAAAATTGGAAGAAAAAAAATCTCGATTCCTCTACATGAATAGGCTTTGCTCACCAACCGTTTTAACCTTAAAAAAGTAAAACATATTGACTCACATAGATCTCCAATGTATGTATTATCATATATGCAAGGAATAAAGAATTGAATTGAATACAGTTAGATATATACAGGTTTTATTTAAATTTTCCTATCAGGAAACATCCTGATTAGCAATAAAATGACGTATTGAGTGTCCAAATGGAGCAACTGTTGCATTTTGAAAGGTTCATTTTTATTGCTAGTCAGGAAGTTTCCAAGCGGGAAAATTCAAACAAAACCTGTATGTTTCTGACTGTAATTCATAATTCAATCATTTGTCATCTTAACCAGGCGTCACTGCCTTTAAACTGTGCAACTTAGAATTTGAAGATTTATCTGACTGTATGTGAGCAAATTACTTTTACTTTTTTACGGTTAAAAACGGTTGGTGAGCAAAACAGTGCGCAGCCTTAGCCATAACTCAGCCTCGACCGGTTTCGTAAAGTAGAAAGTGAATTTTTAACCTTAGCGATCGAACTATTGAAAAATCAAGACATATTTCACTTATGTTAGAAATAAAATTGACTAGTTAGACTTGTTTCCCATTAAATTAAAGTGTTACTATTTTATTCTTCAAAGTCATAGTTTAACTTTCAGTTTGACGAGAGGTTTTACGCAGGGGTTGAATGGAGCCGCCCATTTTGGGTTCACATGTATCCGCCGCTCAAAGTTTGGAGGAAAAAAGAAGAGGGGATGAAGGAAAAGGATGTGAAAAGAGAAGGAGTTTTTTGTCAATAGTGTGTGTACATGTATCCGCCGACGGGACCGATCCGGTCACTATTTAACCCCTGGTTTTACGTATAAGAATAAGTTCACAGCAATATTGCGTGTCACTTGATGCCGGCTCTCCGACAGTGCATTTATTTCTCAAATGCGTTTAAAAAATTAAACAGTGCGTTTATTTCTCGCAGAGTTTCTCAAATTGCAGGACTGTTTTCGAACAGATACCCGCCTGTGGCAGAGTTAACTAATGTACTTTATTTCTGTCTATTTGTTAATACATTGTTTTGTAGTAAAAGAGAGAAAGAGATCAACATGTGTTTTTTTTTCAATTTAAACGCTTTATCAAGATCAGCAAGCCACATCGGTAATATAACATCATCGATTATGGGATCTGTTGCGACATGTGACGACTCCACTCCTCAGCGTTCTGAGCCTTCCTGAGGAATTGGGGACTAACGGCTTTGACAAAGTAGTCCCTCCATCTCATTCTTCTGTCGCGCATGCCGTGGTAAAGTGGCAAAATGTGTTAGGACTTTTTTTTTCTTTCTCAATAAGTTATCATGTTAGTTGAACCATATTTGAATGATTTCGTGTTCAGAGTGGTCAGTTCACAGAGGATATGATCCCAACTGTCGGCTTCAATATGCGCAAAATCACAAAAGGAAACGTCACTATCAAGGTAAGTTTTGATAACAATAATTATTAGCTAATCAATAAGAAATAAAAAGACTTAGGAATATTTCTAGACATCTTCCTCCGTTTGAAATTATCAACGGTCAGTTGCACAATTCTTGCCAGTGACGCCGGGTTGAGAAGGATATAGTTAGTTTTATGATGTTGTTGTTGTTGTTGCCGGTTGTAGCCGTCATCGAAGAGCGAGGCCCACGTGATATGTTTCTTTTCGCTTCGTCTTTCGTTGTGTATAAGTCGTCAATTTTTTTAAAATAGACATCTTCAAGAAGTTTGCCACTTCTCGTGGTTTCTCCCATAAGTCGGTGAGTGAGAGTGTCGTGGGGTCGCCAATGCAATCGAACAGGTGTGCGACGTCATGAGGTGTGGATGAGCATGTTGGGCAGACGTCTGTGATGGACTCATCGATACGGTGTAGATACGAGTTTGTGAATCTGCTGAATCCGGATCGAAGCTGGGAGAGTGTACATCTTGTGCTGCGGGGAAGGTCATATTCTTCCACGTTGATGTCGGGCGGGGTCTACCTCCGAGAATGACGGCGCCTTTCATTAATTGAAGTTCGCTGGAGACCATCATAGTGTGTATGGCGTTTGCGACGAGTTTCCCGTTGAGAGGGTCTGTTGCTATGGAGGCTGCGGACTCGACCGTGTGCTTGCAACTCATGATGAGTTCGTTTTTCATGGTGCGTGGTGGAGCATGACTTTCCAAGAGGCTGTGATGGTTGTGAGCTGGATCCATTGTTCTGGCGAGGTATTGAGCGGAGAGCATGTGAAGGTGTGACTTAGTGCGCATGACCTTGGATTCTCTGTGTAAGTGATCGGTGTCTGCCATCTGATGATTGCCCGTGATTACGCGGAGACCGGCAGCGGATAAGAAAGTGGACCATGCGGGGGCGGCGTAACTGGAGATTGCTTGCGAGATAGCTTTGAAGGTTGTCCGTAAGGATTTCTTCTGGTTGCCCCAGGTGCTACCGGCGAGGGCCTTCAGGACGTTGTTTCATGCGGACTGCGATGTCTCTGGCGTGGTGGCTGAACGTGAACATGGTGTCGAAAGTTACGCCTAGGATCTTTGCGAGCTTGACTGTTGGGACGGTGGTTCCACCGATGGATACGTCCAGGACCGTGTTGTATTCTTTGCTGAAAGGCGTGAGGAGCATGAGTTGACTTTTGGCCGGAGAGATGGTGAGGAAGCGATTGTTTAAGAAGCTTTCGATCCCAGGTATTGCCATACGTACGTACTCCGAGGCGGTGTTGATGTTCGAGTTGGAGGCCCATATGGTAATATCGTCTGTGTAAGTTATTACGTTGGTGTGAGCGCTATCGGATGGGAGGTCGCGTAGATAGAAGTTGAACAGCGTGGGCGAGAGGGCGCTGCCTTGTGTGACTCCGTTTCTGATCAGCCGGGAGCTCGAAAAGGTGTTGCGGAAGAGTGTGCGTCCTGTGCGTCCTCTTAGATACGAAGAGAGCCATTTCTTGATGTAGTTGGGCACGCTTGTGGTCATGAGGAGGTGGTCGATAAGCTTGGTGATGTCGAAGGCTTTGGACATGTCGATCGCCATAAGGGCTGTGCGCTTCGCTGGTCTTTTCTCATTGAAACCGTCTGCGATGTTCTTAGTGAGCTTCAGGAGTGCCGAAGTGGTTGAGCGGCCCGCCGTGAATCCGTGTTGGTGTTCCGCCGGTGGTATATGGGACTGGATAGTGTTGAGGAGTAGGCGTTCAATCACTTTTGCGACGGGGGAGAGAAGAGAGACCGGGCGGTAGCTTGAGCTGACGGTGGCTTGCTTCCCCGGCTTCAGGAGAGGGATGATGATCGAGGACTTCCATATCATAGGGATCCGGTTAGTGCGTAGTGAATCGTTGATGAGGATAGTGAGAGCGTTGATTCCACTGGGACCTAGGTTATGAAGGAGTATTGGAGCAAGGCCGTCTGGTCCAAGGGCTGTTGATTTTTTCGTTGCTCTGATGGCTGATGTGACTTCTTTTTCTGAGAAATCGGTGAAGTCGTCGGGGAGAAGTTGTCGTACTTTTCTCATCGTCTGCCTTTTGTACTTGGAGGTTGTGTACGAGACTGGGCGGGTGAAAGCCTTGTTGAAACGGTTGGCGCATTCTGTGGCGGAAGTCACTGGGTCTTTATCGAAGCATATGGCGCAGTTGGGTGGGGTCTCCCTTTGTTGTTTAGCATCTTGATCGTCTTCCATAACTTGTTGCTGTCTCTTTTAGGGTCGAAGCTCTCCATGAATTGTCTCCAGACTTCTCGTTTGTTCTTGTCTGTGGCTATCCTAATGTTTTGGTTGAGGTTGTATATCTCAGGGCAGAGCGATTCGGATTCTTGTTTTATGATAGTTTTGCATCGTTGTTTGAGTCAAGCTCAGAATTAGTCAAATTGAGTGTTTGGAAGAAAGTTGGTGTTATATTAATAAGAATATTTATTATTGAAGTTTGACATGAATTAAGTAATTTCCTCATTCGTCACCTGTTTTCTCTTCACTTCTTTGAAATTGAGGGCTCTCAAGTTAATATATGAAGTTGATTGGATGAGGGACTTACCACTCCTTGATTTGATTATTTATATAATAAACTGATCTGAGACTTCTATTCATTTTTCTCTTTCCTGGTCAAGCGAACTTAGTTTATTTCCCTCTCTTTTCCGTGCGTTCCCAATTTTCATGAGTTGGAGTTGTTTCTGCTCCTCAAGCGAACTCAGCAGAATCTAAAACTACTAATGTTTTCGAATCCATCTTCTAACTTGAAGTCAAGTTCAGCAATTTTTATATTCTTCTCCTATTATCTCTTTTCCTATCCTTATGTTCTCTCCTTCTATCTTTATCTTACTGGTTTCCTTATCGATCGATCAATTTTCAGCTGTGGGACATCGGTGGTCAGCCCCGTTTTCGATCCATGTGGGAGAGATACTGTAGGGGTGTGAATGCTATCGTATTCATGGTCGACGCAGCAGATGAAGACAAATTGGAAGGTTTGTCTGTTGTTTTCATACTTTTGGGATCGATTTACCGTACGGACCATGGTAAACTGTCCATCGTTATGGTAAGTCGGATTTTCACCGTAGGCATTTCGATAGTTAAGACATGGCGGGAGTGAAGAAAAGACCGGAGCTATTTCCCTCCAACATATCTAGAGGTAGATTTCATCTTGAACTTCGTCCCTGTAAATTTGCGGTTATTAAATGGAGAAATTGAAAGTTCTGTTATGAAAGATTCTATTAGAAGACGATTCTATTCAAACGAAGTTAAATGTACTTGATTACTGAATAACAGTACCTGGGTACGATAATTACACAAAGTTTCACAGCTTCGCGCAACGAATTGATGCAACTGTTGGACAAGCCGAACCTAGAAGCCATTCCCGTCCTGGTCCTCGGGAACAAGAAAGACTTGGCGGGTGCTCTCGATGAGAGGCAGCTCATTGAAAGGATGTCGGATTTCTTTAGACATCAATTTTTAGCCCTTGAAAAAAGATTTGACAAAGACTTGATCAGAATCAAACAGGGTATATACAGGGGTTGAATGGAGCCGCCCAATTTGGGTTTACATGTATCCGCCGCTCAAAGTTTGGAGGAAAAAAGAAGAGGGGATGAAGGAAAAGGGTAAGAAAATAAAGAGAGTTTTTTGTCAATAGTGTGTGTACATGTATCCGCCGAAGGGACAGATGCGATTACTATTTAACCAATGGGTATATATGTGAAATAACAAAGAATTTTTTTGTTGAGCTACAAAGTAAACCGAATAAGGAGTAGTTTGTTCGGTTCAGTACAAACATGAATGAAAAATCTACTTCGGAAGCTCGATGACGTCAGTATTTATGAATTGGTACCTGGAAAGAAAAGGGATTTTTATGTGGTAAACATGTCTAGAGGAAAATGGTTGCACGAAGTCTTGGTTGAGAGAGAATGAAGGTTCCACATTGAAGTAAGTATCATATGCGATTCCAGGAACCTGGCAGAGATTCAAAATCGGGAAATTTGCTGCTATTCTATTTCCTGTAAGGAAAAGGAGAATATTGGTAAGTTAAAATTGTATGTTTTAGAAACTTTTTGAGAGAAACCATCTGTAAGACGCTCTTTAACTAGTTATTTTTAGAAAAAAAAACAACACTAAACTGTTACTTAGAAACAAAAATTTTGAAAAATTCAATAAAAATGATTATAGACTCGTGTGAATAAAGGTTTTTTTAAAAAAATTTTGGACTCCGCACTCTGAATTGCACGTTTTGTCGAATACAATTTTTGAGCTTCAAGTATATTGTCCATGAAATGGAACATAGGTTTCTCTTTCGTTTCTTTCTCTTCTCATTCCTTCTGAATCTTTCTTCTTTCTCTCTCTCTCTCCAACTTTTCTCTATATTATATCTCCCTCTCTCTATATATCTTTCTCTCTATATATATCTTTCTCTTTCCATCTTTTTTGCTCTCTTCTGTAACGAGAAAAAAAGGATTTCTTTCAGATGTCACTCTCCAATGGCTCATCCAACATTCAAAGAGTCAGCGTTGATGAATTTCCTTAATCTTCCAATAGTCTTCGACACATTCTTCTGAACGCCCAATTTGTCGACTTCTTCAGCATACCAGTTACTAGGACTCAGTTCCGAGCTGGAAAACTTCCTGATAGGTCAGCGGTAGGGAGTTCCTTTCTCTGAACGGTCTTCACGTTTTTTTTCTCCATTTGATATCTTTCAACGTTGATTACTAAACATGCCGTGTGAGCTGTTTAGATCTCGGAGGAGTAAACACTTCAATATGTCTATTTAAGGATGGCTTCATCTAATTTCCTTATCTCTATCCTATCATATTAGTATGACAACTAGTTATCAATTATGGTGCGTTTACCCAACAGTAGTCTAGGTCTATTTGGTAGTGTATCGTCCGCTACCAGAAACCATTTGATTGTGTTTCGCTAAATAATGGTTAGACTGCTGTAATCTCTTGAATATTCCTTGTTTGTTTTTATAGTTCTTGGTATTCAATTTCCAAGTATTCACTAGGCTTGAAAGGGATAGGGTGTGACTCTAGTCAAGGACTTGAAAGGGATAGGCTGTGACTCTAGTCACAAGACTTGAAAGGGATAGGGTGTGACTCTAGTCACTAGGCTTGAAAGGGATAGGCTGTGACTCTAGCCGAGTATCCAAAGTATGAAAGGGATAGGGTGTGACTCTAGTCACTAGGCTTGAAAGGGATAGGGTGTGACTCTAGTCACTAAGCTTGAAAAAGATAGGGTGTTACTCCAGCCGAGTATCCAAAGTATGAAAAAGAGGTAGGGAAACCCGCCCTGGAATCAAAAGATCGACCCAAGAACTGCTTTTTTTGGGTCAGCTATCTATGTTTTAAATAGAGTTGTTTGGTTGCTCCACTAAATCCAATACACCCAAAAATTTTATGCCCTTTTCAATTGAAAAAAATCTTTATTCTCCAAAAAGCTCACACTTTTTGTTTCGAAAACATGCTATTTATTGATGAATTTGGTGATTGTAATACCTAAAGAATCGTACTGTTTTGATGAGTCTGGCGGAGCTATGCTTATTTAAACCCTTTGAGAGGGTCAAAGCAATTTTTTGTGAACTGGGTATAGACTCGCATGTTCCCATTAGAATTCCAAAGATGTTTATTATAACCGCTACATGAAATGTGTATAATACATAGGTAAAATCTGGCTTGATTTCTGAATAGGTAGATCGCTAAAGTAGGCTGTAAAATTCCTCTTTCAACTTGACGAAGTTAGATGAGGCTCAGTTATAACTTAAGGAACGTTCTATTTAAGTAGAGTAATGAAGATTTTTACTTTCACTTTAAGCTGAGAAAACTCTTACAAATTCATTTCAAGTGAGGAATAGGGTCGGTAGGAAATTGTTTTATGGTATAATAAAAATAAACATTTAATGAATTGGTTTTATTCTCAATCCAACCGCTTTTGATTTTCGTTGAATATCATACATATTGATTTTATCGATCAGTTATCATCTTTGATAGTTTTTTGTATACTCGCATGCATAGTGTCACTAAGTTTACTTTTGTTCTACAAGAACAAAAGGTTTTCTGATTTTAGTTTCAAGTGTGTTTAGAGAGATAAGCGTTGTGAAACTGTCTTGGAGGAAGCAAATCAAGGATTTACCCCTCTCTCATAAGTCGCTTCTTCCCTAACCAATTGTGTTATGTATTCTTGATCGACAACTTCGTCGGAAACAAGGTCTTGGTTCACAGAGTTGGCATGGCCAACTCTTGCTCCATAATTATTAGACATTTTCTCTTAAAGTGCGTGTAAACTATGTTTCTATCCTTTAAAATGCCTTGATGATATATTTTCTGCGAATAAATCCCGCTTCAGCTTTTTTGTTTTGTATGATTAGATTTTTGCGTTGTTTAACCCAAACTCTCGACATGTTTTTTAAAATGGAAATTTTCTGTTCTAAAGTGTTTCTCAAAAGAATTTTTAAGAAACTTTTGTAAATCCCTTTTTGCCTGTCTAGCTGTTTCCATGCAAAAGTGTTTGAAAGGCAGTTCTTAATAGAGATGGACTTCACATCAGCAAAAAAAATTGATTCGAATATTCAGAACTTATCAATTTCTAACATTAAACAAGAAGTTCATAGAGTGGAATGCAAACTCGATCAAGAAACTGCAGGCTCAAAAAAGAGAAAGGAATGAGATCAAACATGTAACAAGGAGTAGTTTTAAATATACATATACAGTACCGTGCAAAATTCTATCGAAAAAAAAATTAATTTTAAACGTAAATTTGCAAAAAGCGAACATATTGTCTTGATCTCTTCTTTTTTGGTGCGTATTTTAATGAAGTTTATGGAGTAGTTATGGGTAAATAGTCTGCTTCAAGAAAAACCTAATTAATTTGCACCAAAACTCGAATTTTCTAATTTTTTACGGAGAAAATTTTGTTGGCTACACTAGATTTTTAGTTGCTTACTGACCCGTCTTATCGGAAATAACAATGAGTTTCAGATAGGGTCTAAGCTTCTTGTTTCGTCATAAATATATTTGTTATGTAATTGTTTTCTGGTTGCAGCTTAGTTATTTGTATTGCGATTAACGTGATATTTCACTCAATTTTTCGTTACCTTATGTGATGTGAACAAATAGAATTCTAAACTACTGGATACAAAATGGAAAAATTTTAACAACGAAAAATCAAAATTTTCTACAAAAACTGTAGAATTTTGCACGTTACTGTATTTATTTTACTAGATCACGAGAACTATCACAATTCGATATTCCTAGGAACCGTTGCGAATATGTTGGGAAGTAAACACACAACATTCTTTGAAGGCGGCAAACAATATTATGAATTTCTTTACTCGCACACAAAGGTGCACACATGTGATGTAAACGTTGATGAATGAATCTTCAAACTGGTGAGGACAAAGCATAAAACCCGTGAATCGATGTTTTAGGCGGAAAGGAAAAAAGGGACAACGTCAAAACAGGAATTAGAAGAAAATTTTGAGCTCAAGCATCCAATCAGGCGACAAGAATTTCCGCTCATTTCCATTGACGAGAATTCCACGTATCGAATAGCGATGAAGCTATGCTAATTCGTTTCAAGGGAACAAAGACATTTTTTGAAACTTCAGCTTAATGAGCCGAACGAATACTAACAAAAGTAAGAGATTCACGTTCTTGTTAGCGTCTAGTAACAATGATTAGCTCCGATTTCTTCGCAGTAAAGGCCTGTTACACTTGAAATCTAGGTAAGACAATTTTAAGAATGCAGTTTGGGGAACAGTTGGACGAGAAAAAGGGTAAAGCTTATTATACACTTGAGTGTTTATTTGATGAAGTTCTGAACGATGCATTGAAAGTGTATCTACTATTTTCCGACTGGAGCTTGCACAATGTGCTTGTGACCCCAACTTGCCGTTTAATCTTTTTCACTATATTACTAAAATGTTAAAAAAAATAAAATTATTGGAGAAGCAAGGGATGGAAATGTTTGAGCTCCGTGTCTTGAGAACAACATATCATGGCACGCGGTTCCAAAAAGCACATTCAACGAGCATGGTATTTCTCGATTATCAAAGATTTCTCGATTATCGTAAATGTAAGTTTTTCGAAGAGACTTTCATATTATAGTCTGAAACTAAGGAAACAACTGCAAGTCGTGATGGAGATAGAAGACATCGTTGGAATGCCATTTTAGTCATTTGAAAAGTTACCCAAAATATCATTTGGACTTTTCTCGTATGCCTGAATGATGGCAACGAAGGAGGTCCTGCATGACATTGCCGCAGACGATGTGCTGCAGACCGAGAGGTCGCATTGCTTGTGAAGGTCGGCACAAGTCCTCGCATTGAGGACCGCTGCAAATTTAAGCTCATAGTGACAATTGTTATTCCGAAACTTGTGAGTTCGAGGTTACTCGTAGTTCTTTCAGCAGTTATTACAATTTCTGCGACATAATTTCTACAAAAAAAGATGGAAAAAACTATTTAGTTTAGCTTTATCCCGATTACTGCCTTCTGATATCCAAATTCTGTCACTATGCTGTGTAGACAGAGCAACAGAGCATGTAAAAACCGGTTTTGAGCAAAAATCGAACCCACGTCTTTTATTTCCGGGCGAGACTTACTTCACCTGAACAACCAACGCGCACAATTTTTTCCACCCTCGAACGTGCTTTGACGATTCGTAGTTCCACTATTGATATTGTTCCACTATTCCACTATACATCAGACTTGAGAATGTCATCCGAGTCTTTTCCTATATTTTTATGAAAAACTTTTTGTCATTTGAGTTTTTGTGAAACTTCTTTCATTTGAGTCTGTATAACACCTTTTCTGAGCAATGCCTCGGTGAGCGCAGCACTCGGAGTTGTCTATCCCTCCGGAAGCGCACTCCAGATAGGGCTGGACGTTGAGAAGGCCGCATCTGCCTGCGTCCATTGCCGCTTTCACCTGGAGTCACATAATCAATGAAATAATGAATGAATGAATGAATGAATAATATGTACTATTAATCCATTCATTATTTCATTGATTATGCAATCATTCAGGGTTTTATTAATCGATAATGAGCAGAAAGTGTCAAAGAAGTAAGCTGAGATAAGCAATGTTGAAAGAATTCGGATCACATCATTGAATACAAACTTTGAACTTTTTATTACGCACTTGAGCTTATACACTTGCCTGTTATATGTTTGCATTTTAGAGTAATACGTTTGAGAAATGCCAACTTCGGGTTGCGTTATGTCATATCTGCAAAGGTCCAAGCAGCCGGGCGGCAAGTTTTTTGAGCGGCAACAACTGAATTTAAACTTGCGTAGTTAGACATTCGTACTTGTTTTCACATTCATAAATCATCGAAGTTTTTATATTACATTCAAATTGGGATATTCCGCTATAAAATGAATATTAAGGCTCTGTAAATATTTTAATTAAGATCAGAGGACTTTTTAGTGAGCAGAACAAAATGTTTGTAAATCGAGTGTTTCACAATGCACATAGGATGTAATTCATTTTCACGCCATAATGGATATATGAATGTACTTAGTAAAACGCTACTGTTTTGAAAGCTAGGGAATGAGAGGTATACAGGTACCTAAGCTCAATACTTATGAGAACCTCACAAACACTTCTACATGTCCATACATACACATATACTTAGGAATTCCTATTTTTGGAGCAAGGTTTGTGAAAATGACCGTTCTACCTATAAAAAAAATATCACAGAGTTAAGTAATGAATGTGTAATTGGTGATGTTGTGGTAAAGAGCTCTTTCTTGGTGAGAGATAGGCGGCTGAGTTCGATATCACCGGAGAATGAGCTTTTGTTCGTGGCATTTTTTTAATTGCAAGAAAAAATTTTCGGGGGAGTTTGTCCC
The DNA here is from genome assembly GCA_964056735.1 of Allodiplogaster pararmata. Classification (NCBI taxonomy): domain Eukaryota; kingdom Metazoa; phylum Nematoda; class Chromadorea; order Rhabditida; family Diplogasteridae; genus Allodiplogaster; species Allodiplogaster pararmata. The sequence continues at coordinate 32,120,184 of OZ057405.1, forward strand.
TGACCTGAGAAGTCCTTCGCTAGCTCTCAGCGCAGAGAGACAAGGGGTGAAATCTGGAGCCTTCCCGCAATCCGTAGCAGAGGACGAAAAAGCAGCGGTTGAGGTGTCAGGAAAGAGCCGTGGGTTTGGCCGCAGAGGGTGAGTGCGGACTGGAGGAAGCGTCGGCGATGACAAGGACTCTGGGGCGGTAGAGGAATGGGAGGAGAAAGATAATTGATTTTTGTCTCTCTCTCTCCCTACAACTCTTTATATCTCGGTTTCCCTCTTGTCATATCTCTATCTTTTTCCGCCTCCTTTTTTTTCTCCAGAAAGAAAAATAAAACAAACGGATATTTTCAGATGTCACACCCAATGGCTCCTTAAATGTCCTAGAAGCAAACGTTGATGAGATTTTCTAGACCTTCCGAGAGTCACGATTCAAGAGTACTACTAGGATGATTCGGAATCACAGTTCTTCTTGTACCAAAAAACAGAGAGAAAAAATTCCGACTTGAGTTTAACTAACTAGTTGTTTTCTCGAAAACGGCTGAGAAATCCGTACGCGATGGAGTAGACCCGTGGGGATCTCTACTCCTACCCTGTGGAGTAGACCCGTTGCTGAAGGGATCTCTACTCCTACCCTGTGAAAAAACCATGTATTTCTTCGTCGGTACATTATTATTCTTCTGCGGTGAAATAATTGTAATGAAAATTTTAAAAATTCAAAAACAAAACAACGCTCACTTTCGGTAAAAAACGAGAGCGAATGCTGACAGAGAATGGCCCGATGTGCTCGTTTGTTCGGTGTAGCGGACTTTTGTCCACTCCGGAGGGCTCTTAAAACGCATTTAGTCTCATTCAGAACGTTTGAACAGTCCGTAAATGTAAATCATCTTTTCGGTTCTATTTTTTCCCTTTTCGGTATTTTTCTTGCATAGGTTGGTTTAATTTTCTCTCTCAGTAAATCATACAATGTATATATCTTCATATTGCATGTTGACATTTGTCCAGCACTTTTTTTTCCTTGAGGAGGGACTATACGGTATACAGTGCTGGACATAATGATAAGACACCCCTGATTTTTGATGATATCAGCCGAACGGTAAAGGTAAATGGAAAATTATGATTATAATTTTTTTTCGCCTTCGAAAACCATAGTAGCCGTAGTTTAAAAAAACAAAATTGCTTAGTTCTCGAGAAAAACATTTTTTAAGGATTTTGACCTGGACATAATGATAAGACACTTAACAGCTTTTTATCAATAAATCTTTATTTGATATTTCTTGTCAACAAAAACGATTCAATAATTGATAGCACGACCTTTCTTCAAAAGAATGTCAGTAATCCGATTTGGCATGCTTCTATTTAACGCAGAAATTTCATGTGGCTCTATTCCATCCCCCTCCTTGGTTATCGCAGCTCTAAGCTCGGCTGTAGTGGCGTATTGTTTGTTATTTTTATAAACCCGACGAACCAAGAGTCCCCAGAGATTTTCCATCGGATTCAAGTCCGGAGAACGAGCCGGCCAAGGTAGAGCCGGCCTGGACATAGTGATAAGACACACTTAAGACACTGGGCCGTTCGCGTACTGTCATTACCAAGTACCTCGCCGACCCTCTTGGATATGGATCGAAAACCTCTGGAGGACGTCCACGCAAGCTCACGGAACGAGAAGAGCGGCAAATCGCCAGAAAAGCTTCGAACTCGACCGCCTCCGTAATGGACATTAAGGCAGAGCTCAACTTGAATGTCTCTCGCAGAACGATTCAACGCGCTATTCGCCGGAATCCTCACATCACACGTCAGAGGTGCTGGAAACAACTCTCATTCCATTCATGAGGAGTCACAGCAGTCGTCAGCTTGTCTACCAGCAAGACAACGCTCCTATTTACGCCAGCGCCTCCACCAAGTCATGGTTGTTGGCTAAGAACGTCTCTCTGCTACCTTGGCCGGCTCGTTCTCCGGACTTGAATCCGATGGAAAATCTCTGGGGACTCTTGGTTCGTCGGGGTTATAAAAATAACAAACAATACGCCACTACAGCCGAGCTTAGAGCTGCGATAACCAAGGAGTGGGATGGAATAGAGCCACATGTAATTTCTGCGTTAAATAGAAGCATGCCAAATCGGATTACTGACATTCTTTTGAAGAAAGGTCGTGCTATCAATTATTGAATCGTTTTTGTTGACAAGAAATATCAAATAAAGATTTATTGATAAAAAGCTGTTAAGTGTCTTATCATTATGTCCAGGTCAAAATCCTTAAAAAATGTTTTTCTCGAGAACTAAGAAATTTTGTTTTTTTAAACTACGGCTACTATGGTTTTCGAAGGCGAAAAAATATGATAATCATAATTTTCCATTTACCTTTACCGTTCGGCTGATATCATCAAAAATCAGGGGTGTCTTATCATTATGTCCAGCACTGTATATGTATGTATTTGAATTCAGCGCGGAACATGAGACTTTAATTCAAGTAATGCGTGTAAAACTTAAAGTGCACGTCTATGAAATGACATTTATTCGGAATTGAATTATTCATCTTGATAACCTATCACTTTCCGAAAACTTTTACCTGAATCAATATTGTGCAGGATCTTTGGTTTTCCAGACGAGCCTTCGTTTCCAGCAATCCCATCTACAGCGAAGACTTTGATGCGGCGCTCAGCTCCACTGAATCGAGCGCCAGGACCTCAAATAACAGTAACTCGTAACCATGTCTTTCTTGAATGCCCAAAGGGATAATTTTTCAGGCCATGTGTGTTAAAAAACTGACCGTCTAATGTGCGTGGTTGTTTTCCGATGGATAGAGAGATGGGTCTGGAATCATCAACAACTTCATTAGTAATGCTATTATAAATTTCTAAACTCTCAAGTTAATTGTTTGTACTAGTTGTCTCCTTGTAAAGCACAAGTTTTTTGAAGTGAAATCTCTTGTGTCAATTTAACAACAAAACAAATACATTAGGTTAGCTTTCTCTGCATTATTTCGGCTTTTTCATAGGTTATATCGCAGGCAAAGCAATATGATTATTTAAGCAGTGAGTTTTTATAATTTACTTGTGCTTTTAACTCGTTATATTCACAGTTATCTCTCAGCAACATTGACAGAATTTTCGCTTGCAGAGCTTTGAATCTTTAAATTTCACATTATAAGTGTTTTGAATTATGTTGAACGATCTACCCTCGACCACGCGCTCTCCAACCCCGCCCCCTCAGGCGAGAGGTCGGGAGGGAGAGATACGGGACGGGCTGGAGGGAGGTTGTGGATCACCAACGTCCTCACGGACTATTATATGTTAGTATTTATAATGTATTTGGGCTAAGGATGAGATGTCGCATGATTAGACTAATGCGATGTCTTACAATTAACTGCGTTACTAGCACACTCTAAAACCTGTGTTTAAAGACAATATCACACCTTCACCATGTATTGATGCGAAGTTGTATGAAAAAGTAATATCAGATGAATACTGATAGAGAAGACAAAATAATTCTTTCTGTGATCCTTTCAATTCTAACCTGTTCCGAGCACTGTCCTGCAGATTCCTACGCGTCGTCTTCCAGGAAGACATCAGTTTCTCGAGCCTCCTCCTTTTTTTCTCATCCCATGCCTCGTCATCGTTACTGAGACGCTCGACTTGCCCCGCCCCCTTTCTCGTGTCATTCGCCTTGCCCTGCCCCTTACGCTCGACTTCGCCCATCTTCTCATCAAACAGCTTCTCCACCCTCTTCTGTGCTCTCGTTTTTCCACTCCTCCCAGTATCTCCGAATCCTCTCTCAACTTCACTCCGCTCAAAAAAGAACACAGGCCTCCGGTCTGCTCTGCTCTTTCCATTCCTCGCGAGGAGTCTCGACTCTCGAACTGTTCCACTCGGTCTGCTCTCATGCGGTAAAGCAGAAGTCCGCTGCACTTCCGCATGCTCATTCCACGTAAAGTTGCCGGTTTTAAAAGTCAGTTCATCTCTCTGACCACCTGTTAGGAGCCCCAACTCTCGCTCTAACTCTTTCACCAAGCTATGGGCGTCGTCTTTCGAGTTATCCTCTGAGAAATGTTCCGCAATGACTGATGTGTTGTTTCTGTGGCGAGGACGCTTCGCCATGGTGCCATCTCGCACACGATTGTCCATATCCGTGGGTGGCTCAGTAACAAAGAAGGCTTCGATGAGCGCTTCGGGAGTGGCTGGTGCGGATGTTGAATGCGTGATTGCGGATGCCATCACAGCGCGACGTCCTTCTTCCGCTTCTGAAAAATCCTCCGCTTGCAACGGATCTCGCCAACTCGTGGAAAATGGCACCAAGACGTCCGTTGTTCTATACGATGGCCTGAGCTTTTTCCCCTCTCGGCTCTCTTTCAAAGGTTGAAAATCGAGGTGAGAGGTCGGTTTGTCGACCCCTTCGCTCGAGTCCGTTTCGAGTGCGAGCCGAGCTGCCTGAGTTTCTTCCGAGTTTTTATTGCTCTTGATAAAACGGCGATCGACAACTTCGAGATGCTTCGGAATGTGTCTTGAGCGAAATGTCCGACGCAAAGCCGCGCTGGGAACGAAGCGATTTGGCGGTGCTCTGAGAGGTGTCAAACGATTCCGCAGGATGGAAGTGTAGGTAGAGTAAGGCCGGAAAAACGGAGCAGGAGTGCTTTTTGGAACCGTCCCTTCGTCTTTCGCGCGTTTTCTCTGCACGAACTTGTCGCTTTCGAGTACGTGGTGACGCTCGTCCGACTTCGAAGTAACTTCGTCCAGTTTCCAATTCGAGGGTCGTAAGCCTCGCTGGAGTTCTTCGTCCGGAATAGTGGAGGCAAACAAGAGCGAAGACGAAGACGGGAAAAAGTGTCGTCGAACCGTGCGTGCTCTTAATCCTCACTATTATCACTTTTTTTCAAAGGAAGTTCTAAACTCCACAAATCACACAAAACAACTCAATGTTTGTAATTATACATACAATTTTCAGCGATGTGTGCAAGCTTATTTAGAAAATAATATTACGCTTGAAGATTGGGTTACATTAGTAAAATATTTTTCTGGTGAATTGTTTTGCATTTATAGAGTTCTTTTAGCAAGATTATTGCGACTGGTGAGGAACTTTTAAGAATCGTATAAAACTTACACAGCAAACGACTTTATATTAAGTTCACGGCAAATGAGCCTTACGATAGGTGTCACATCTATTACTATTTGTTAGGTGAGTGACAAATACGAAATTGCAGAAAGATGTTACCTTCTTGGGAAGCTGTCTCCGAGGGAAGACGTTTTAGACTGAAAATAAAAGGAATAACTCACAAAATTTTAAAATACTAGACATGAGCTTTTTCGTGACGCTTCAGGTAGGAATAAAACATTGCAAAAAAAAAACTCGCAACATTTTTAAGATGTCAAAACTTTTGATGCAGTTAAAATGTATTGGATTCCGGGACGTTATTAACATGTATGTCTTATGATTGCTTTTGGATAAAAAAAGATGAACGATTTTCGAAGTTTTTTCTACGCGTTCTGTGGAGTATAAAACCGAAGCTTTTCTCGTATGTGACTTTGGATAAAAATAGGCATAATGTTAGATTCTCACTTCAACTGCAGTTCCATTCCTTGTGTGAAGGTTCTTCTCCCTTGTCGTTACTTGAGTAACCTCCGCGGGTACTTCTCTTGTATGGCTGGCAACTGTACTTGTGGGCGAGGGGTACACAGTAGCAAGGGGCGCTTCCTCTTCCTCATTCTCACTTTCGTCGTACTCGCCGAGAATAAGCAGCTCTGCGGGAGGTCGTATAATCCGCGGGTCCGGAGTTGTTCGAGGATGGGGTTTGGTTTTAAACTGCATCAGGTACTGAATTGTTTCTTGGTAACGAGACAAGGTAGTTCACTAGCAGGTTTGTAATTCAAGAGAAAAAAGCACTGCATAACGGACCTCAGTGAAATTACAGTAGATTTCTTCACACACAGATTAGTTTTTTTCTCACTAATAACAGGTTCTTCATCGTTTCTCACCAGGGTTGGGCGAAAAAAAAACCAAAATTTTTTTTCGATTTTTTTCGATTTTAAAAACCAAAAAAACCAAAAAAAAACGAAAAAATTTGTTTTGGTTTTCGAAAAAAACAAAAACGAAAATAACGAAAAAGTTGTAATATATTTGTTCATTTCAGACGATCATTGTCTCTAATTACCAGTTTGCAACAATCATACATCACGAAAATCACCGTTTAAAGCTAAAGACTCGTTTAGCAACAACAACAACAAACAAATGCTCAGTTTAGAACAACAAAAAAGCGGCCCTTGTACAGTTAAAATGTCATTCTATTCGAACATATCATAGCACAATATCTACGAATGCCACATGGATAAATTTAAACGAAACCCGCTGACAGGAATTTTGTAATTTTTAACAATAGCAGTCACATTGGAAAAATATGAACTACGAGAATACCGGAATTCGGTTCGATCGGGTCAATTAATTATTAGCATGCAAGCGCTAAAACTCTGTTTGTGAAAAGCACTGAAACATGAGCCAGGCAGGCAACACCAAAATCACAGCAAAAACTCTATTTTTGGCCTTTTTTCGGTTTTTTTCGACACTTCGAAAAAAACTTTTGTTGGAATTTTTTTTCGAAATTTCGAACAAAATTTTTTTCTCTCTTTTTTTTTTGTTTTTCGAATTTTCTTTTTTCGACTATTTTGTTTTTCGAATTTTCGAAAAAAGTTTTTTTTCGAAAATTGTCGAAAAACCAAAAAAACAAAAAAACAAAAAACAAAAAAACCGGCCCTGTTTCTCACTACTACTTTTCGAGCTTTCTCCAGTTTAAATGTAAAACTTGTTAACTTTGAGGAATATCGTATGATACAATATTTTACTGCTCAACAAGGTTTTTTGAGAGAAATTTATTATATAATCATGACCACTCAGTTATTTGTGGAATTCACTTCAAAATTTTGCTCAATCTTCAGTTCATCTATAGACATATCTTTGTCTCCAATTTCCCGTTTCCTTACTGCCTTCATAATCAAATGATGACAGAGAACCTCTTCATTTTTTGTTTTTGTTAAAATTGAGATGTTTTCATGTGAATGTAGTTCTAACCATGAACGTTGGAGGTTTAACCATCTCCGCCTCTTCTACCGTAATCGCAGATTCCGTGGAGTGAACAATCGCTCCGGGAGTCGACGATTCCGGTCTCATTCGGAGAGATTGGGAAGATACGGACTCTGGAGGGAGCAGTGTCGGATGTCCGATCGGAATGTTGGACGGTGTCGTGGAATTTTCGGTGTCTCTCAAAAAGGGAGCCGTGTGAGTGATTCCAGTTGGTAACGGCGTAGAATTGGCCTGAAGAAAAGTTCTTTGAGATCTTTTTCTTTTAAATTAAAGATGAGAGTGTTTGTTGAGAGAGGAAAAATAGTGTTTTTATTTTATGTGTTTCGAAAAGCGTTCTTAAACTAGACCAGTCCCATTTTTCGAATTTCAGCTGACTCTCTTGTTGAAAAGATGGTCAGTTACAGTTTATGAGTGGGGAGAATCATGACCGACAGCTTCAGAACATCGCCTCTAATTGAACGTTTTCTTCTCATACGCTAAACTAGGACCTTCATATGAGGCAGCGACGCCCTGGTTAAGAAAACAGTTGATCAAAATATCGCGAGGAAAAAAGCTTGTCCACCGGGCGGAATTGAACCGAGCCATCTCTTCTCAAGCGCGTTACCATTACACCACAGTGGCACATTGATATTACGAGAGATAGTGCAATATGTAAAGCTCGATTGCCTAGCTCTTAAGTACGACAGCAATGGACTCCTTCATACGAATGAAGAATTTGTGCTGAGTTAAACGAATTGGATTGAGAATTCGGTAGACGATACACTTTGATCTGTGTCTTGCCTTTTTGATGCGTTGTTAAGAAGAATAGGGTTTTGAACGTTTCGCTTTATAAAAGCATCGTCAGCGAATGTAATCACCTAAACACAATGGTGAGCACAGCAGAAATATGTATCAAAAAAGATAAGTTAAACAAATACAAATCAAAATAACGAACCAATTAATGGTCAGGTTTGTGAGTATCAATCAGCAAAGCCTCAATAATTCTACGGCGAACAATATTAGTTTCAACATGCAGAATAGAACCGGTGAGTACAACTGTTTCATTTGGATGAGAAACAAGAACGTGCTGAGAAAAGGCATTAGTTGCGTAGGAAGGGGCCTTTGGGTTTTTAGTAGCGCGTATATGTTCCGTGGCCCTGGTATGAGCTGGACGGCCTGAATGTCCGATATAAAACATCCCACAAGAGCATGATATCTTATATACTGCACCTACTGTACAACAGACACCGGATCTCGCAGAAGGGCAGAAAATGCATGTTTCTGTATTGTAGCAAAGACGGTCATTATTGCGATTTCTACACAAGGTCTGGAGGGAGGCCGGCGACCTCTCTAAAACATCAACATCGTCTAACCCTACATCACGAACAGCACAGCGAATATCTTTAGTGAAGGCATCAGAGATGAATGGTATAGAAAAGATAGCTTTGCTGTTTCGTTCTGTGGGTAGGATTGCCCTTAGGCAGTGAGGCTTCTTGGAACAATTGTACCCATTTTGGTTAAGAATGCTTTTTGCTTTGGCTATAGACGCAGAATAAATTTCAGCAGAGCTAACTTTTGATGCTGTTAGGAAAGTGTTTTTTCACGATTGCACGTTTGACGTGAAGATGATGGTTAGTTGTGTTATGTAAGAGAATGTTTTTGTTAGCAGCCTTCCTATACCATTTGGTAAGTACACGTTCTCCTGATGAAGTTAGTGTTACATTTAGAAATGGTAGACAGTTGTTAACAGCAGCTTCTCTGGTGAGACTAATCTGGGTCGCCTGAGCGTTGAGATAATCGAAGAGGGTATCGATTGCTGCTTGATCCCTGCTTATCACGATGTAGTCGTCGATGTACCGCTTCAGAAGCACAAAATCACGACGAGGAGCTGCGCGCTCTAGGAGGTGCATGTAGGAAACTGCTAGTAGTGGGGCGAGTCGGTTGCCCATGGCTAGGCCTCGGCGTTGTGAATAGAAGATCCCGGCGAATGCAAAAATGTTACATGACAAACAAGAAATTAGTAATGACTTGACATCCTCGACACTGAATCCCAAAAGGTTGAATGATTCACTGTTAGATTCTATAATATCAACAACCGCATCAACAGCATCATTGTTAGACACATTAGTGTAAAGAGATTCCACTGCAAAGCTCTCATAGATAACGTTACCAGCAGTAATGTTCTGTAAATCTCCAAGGAGTTGACTGGTATTGATGAGATGAGTGGGTATGCAGCCGAACACAGGGTTGAGAATTTTAGAAAGAAGCCAAGATATCCTATCAGTTGGACCTCCGCAGCCAGAGATTATGGGTCTGATCTTAAACTGGTTGATATCGGTCCCGGCAGATGTTAGATCAAATTTGTGAGTCTTGATGAGAGTATAAATAACAGGTATTCGAGGATGATTGTCAACAAGGCGTTTAATAATGCTAGTAGGCAAAGTAGTATTTTTGTTAGAGAGAGAATGAAACTGAGTGAGAAGAAATTTGTGAGTTCGTGTGAAGGTCGCTCTATTGGATAGAGTATACAATGTACGATCAGAGAGATGCAATTCTGTTAACTTTTTGTCCATTTCTGCATTGATGACAACAAGTTCACCACCTTTGTCACTTCTAGTTACACGTATGTATATTGTTAGTCCGAACAAGGCCCTCAAGAGCTTTCAAAGCTATGTTTTCCTTCGAGGTCAAGTTGCGAGGAATTTTAGTATTTTTGTGATTAATCACAATGTCGCGAATCTTGGAAGCGAGTGTTAGTACAGCTCTATCAGAGGGAGCGTAATTCGGAGGAAAGGCAGTAAACATGCGAGGGAATGGACAAGTGGAGGCTAATTTGCTAGTAATAGAATCTGCGGAACTCGAGGGATGTATAGAGAATAGGGCTCGGAATCTTAGAGTTTGATTCAATTGATGGAGAGAGAATTGCATCGAAAAGTCGATATTACGCGGGAATCCTGTACTGGGTATAAAAGAGGGTCCGAAACTGAGTAGAGAGGTGGAATAATCTGGCAGGACAGTACTTTCCACAACAGAAACACGTTCTGATGAAATTATGGGTGTTTGGGTGAGAGGCACAGGACGAGCAGCTGGGGCTATGTTGAACAATTTCTTGTATAGCCTTTGTCGAGCGGCCGAACGGATGATATCTCCTACTGATTTGGACAATTTCAGAAAATCTTCGTATACCGAACTAGGCATTTTTGATCTTAATAGATTATCGTAATAACGGCAATTAGTAGATTATCGTAATAACCATTAATTGGTTCGTTATTTTGATTTGTATTTGTTTGTCTTATCTTTTTTGATACATATTTCTGCTGTGCTCACCATTGTGTTTAGGTGATTCCATTCGCTGACGATGCTTTTATAAAGCGAAACGTTCGAAACCCTATTCTTCTTAACAACGCATCAACAAAGCAAGACACAGATAAAAGTGTATCTTCATACGAATCATTTACATATTTTCTATCCATGTCAAATTTCGTGTCTGTAATAGTGTAGTGATTTCTACTTGCAGTGGGGGAGAGACGGCTGGATCCAATCACTAGTGCGGCTTTCGCATATGCGCATAACGATTCAAGCATTGAAAAAACAATCATATAGCTACCCAAGAATCAAGTTTAACTGTTTCACTGAGCCCTTTTCATCATGTATAAACCTTGATAGGGTTCAACTCGTCATTATATTTCGTGACGTTTAAGTTTGACTGCCGCACGTTAAATCTATATGAGGTGACCTCAACAGTCACCTCAGAGAAAAAAAGGTCGTAGTTCCATTTTGAAAATCATCGACCTGAGAGTCTTACACAGATTTTCATTTCACCAATTTGGTGTAAGACGAAAATTCAGCAATTGTCAAAGGGAGGACAAAGAAAGAAGTCGAGAGGCCGTTTGTTATTTGTACAAAACAAGAAACACATTCATAACACACTTTTACTATTTAATTTTTAACAATATGGACAAAACTTTCAGTGTTAATGGCTGCTATATTGAAAATTACTGTGTTATAAGTGTGTTGCTTGTTTGGTACAAATAACAAACGGGCTTTTGACTTATTTTACTATTGTACGAAAGGCTACTAATTACGGACTGTTATCACATTGCACATTAATCGTTATAAGAGTAGGCTAGCATATGAAATCTCTCCTTCTCCGACTTTATGGTCTACTTTGGCTATTACAGAAGCACACCGTGCACACTGTGCGCACTGTGCGCACTGTACACCGTACAAATGCACGCTACACACTGTATAATTACAAATGCACGCTGAGGCGCGGGGAAATTCTTAACTCAAACACTCTTTCTATCTTTCCCGCGCCTCAGCGTGCATTTGTAATTATACAGTGTGCAGCGTGCATTTGTACGTTGTACAGTGCGCACAGTGCGCACAGTGTGCACGGTGTGCTTCTGTAATGGCCTCTACTTTTCATTCTCTCGCACCGCTCGTTGTTTACGTCGTAGTTTTAAGAAAGTTCGTAAACGAAACAATGAGCTCACGCTCTCTTGGGTGACCTTCCGACTTTCTCTGTGTTATTAACACTGACAAAAACAAAAGTTCATGTGTCAGACAACGAGCTAGGTGGCCGGTCCACGAATCTCTGTTTTAACTAGGTCACCACCTAGTTAAAACAGAGATTGAACATGCGGCTAAGTTTTTTTATTTATACGTTTTCAAATGAAGTCCTATTGCGTTTTCCCAGTTTCGGAATGACTGTATTTTTTCATTGTAGATGAATGGGTTTTTAAAAGTTGAAGCAGTTACCGATGAACTTGTTGGATTGTTCGGAGCTGAATGTGGCAGAAGAAAAGTTATCGGGGAGACGGTCAGGTGAACTGAGGGCGTTTTGAGAGTGGTGAGAAGAGGAGGAGCAAAAGAAGGAGGTCCTGGGACGGTGATGAGCCGAGTAGGAGTACTCGGGACGACTTCTGCAGATTTTTTCGAGATAAGTAGTGGTGTTTGAAAAACTTGAATTCAGGGACTTGAAATTGAATAATTTTTGAGTATTTGTTTAGGTAGAAACTTTTTACAAAAACTTTTTGAATTTTAAAAACCAATAAGTTTTTAAAAGTTCAAAATCGAATCAACAGGAGAAGAATCAAAATCTGGATTAGTTAAAGAGTTGAAAAATTGAAATTCGGATCGATCGAATAGTTTTGAATAGTTATCGAAGTCTATGAGAGTCAATTAATGTGAGAATCAATGCCAAGCGGAACATTGAGTGAACCAGACAGCAAGATATTTAGAAAGCGTGGACTAATTTTTGCTAAAATTTTCATTATATAAAATACATACACTTTTTCCTAATAATTGAATTATTCGTTCGCATTATATTTAGTACTCTCGAACTCTCCACATCTTAGAATGACCTTTCGCTGTTTTAAACATACATCATGTCTAAAAAAGATTCAATGTACTATATTCGCAATATTTTCTTTTTCATCTCAGTATTATCCGCAATCACTTGTGTTTTCGAATATACTTCTCGAATCGGACAAAATTTTGTTCAAAAAAAAGAGGAACAGCTCTCGAAGATTAGCTCAATTCAATACCTGCCTTGAATGAGTGTTAAATTATTCAAAGTAAAGAAAAATTTGAGAAACAAAAAAACCTGACCAATTTGTTTCCCGCTCGATAACGTAAACTCCTCTTTGAACTCGCCGTTTTTGAAAGACCAGGAAGCGGATGGAATATGTTGGGCGTCCCCGTCTCGTGAGAATTCAAGACCATCTGATCGATCCGCCGAGAATACTTGAAATTGAGTACTGTAAGGGATACTGTAGAAAAACAGTCTGGTAATTTTTGTGGTATTTTAAGAAACTAAGTAGTAACGTAAAAGGAATCCCTGGATAAGTTTATTATTTACATTACTTCGCAATTTTTAGTTGCATTTTTATTTATTTTAGAAAAAAGTCATATATTAATTTTAAACAGATCTCTTTTGGTGCTATTATGAACATAAAAGTTATTTAGTTGTTAAATTTAATTAAAAACCTTGTTCAATTCTATTGAAAAAATTTGTTTAGGAAACTCTTTAGTATTTAAAGAATTTTTAATATTGAGAAGAAGTGCTGATGATGCAAATAATCACAGTAAAGTTTTGGAATTTGAAGTCTTACGTCGATGATAAAACGCCGGATGGCAGTGGACCGAATCGCACTCTTCTCGACACAATTCACGGATGCGGCTGGAATCGAGAGTATTTTTGTTGATGTCTGAGTAAGATATAATGGCAAGTTACCTGAAAATTGATCAACAGATTCAAGCTCTAACCCACAGAACCGTTTGCATCAAGACTATTTATGATGATGAAAAACAACCATGTAGAGCTATTAAGACTCTCATTCTATGTATTCTCTACCCGTATCAATGAATCAGAAAGCAGCCCACTGTTCTATTAGGTTGGTTTTGCATGTAAAATCTACGCTTCGTTTCGAAGAGAAAAAAAAAAGCTAAGATGAAGATTCAATCAATATTTTAACAGTTACTTAATTGGAGATTTGGACAGCATTTGCTCTGTTGAATGTCTAAATTTGAAACGAAAAGTACTTTTCTGGTCTGAAGTCATTTCTCCTGTCTAAGTTATATCTTGAACAAAAAAGGTTCCATGGCAAGTTGAGCCAGAATAGGAAATTTTCATACTCAAGCTCCGACCCGCAAGCTTTGAACTAAAAAAAGTCTACACTCAACATAAAAAATGCGAATAGTTAAATTTAAGAAACAACTTTAAAACTTGAGCGAAAAAATTCTTGTTGCAAAGTTCGCTCATTTTATTATGGAAGGTTTTGGTTATTTAATAGTGAATAATTAACTTTTTGTAAAAGTAACCTAGTGCAACAAAAGGCGATGTTGACTCTGCCACAGTCGAAAGGTGGTAAACTAAACGGATCATTTGCAGCAAGGAGTGGAATTTCCGAAGCTATTGAGAGGATAATCAGCCACATAACTGAGATTACGGTGAGGTCCAAGATCAGGAATACGGTAAGTTGACTCTGGTTGCTTATCGAGAAGTTCTCTGGGAAGGAAAATCGCCTTAAGGTGGCCAGCGGCCGAGTCCGGTCGAGAAAGAGACTCTTTGAGGAGTCGATATAGGTCCCGAGACAATGACTGAATCGGAAAATGATGGTTATATGTCGAACCGAATCTTTTTTAAATGAGCGGTATCGACGAATTTTTCAAGATGAAAAGCACGAAAAAACAAACCGAGAGTTCGAAAATTCTTAGTTAAATGACATAACATTCAATTCGTCAACATTTACTTTTTATAGCATTCAACTGTGATTCTTTGAGCTGTAACGCCTCTAAATTTCTCGATATACCCTTGGAAAACGAGTATAAGCCAAGATGATATGATGTACATCTATATCTATATCCTCACCCATCCCACCAACTACATTATACACCAATATCTGTGCCATCTCTGCCTCCCTACGACCCTTTTTTTCTTATTAGGACATGATACCTCCCTTTCATTCTGTCTGTACCTCTTTCATTCTATCTCCTTTCAACTCTCTATCTTTCTGCATTTCCCCCTCCCCCCCCGCTCTAACACTCCTCTTGTTCTGACTTTTAAGTCCTCCTCTTATCCTTCCGTATGTAATTCCTGATCACCTACATTGTATGAATTTGTTTGCCTTTCCTTTTTTTAATTCCGAGGCTTAGTCAATTGGTTGTGTCATCCTCTCTCCTTTGACCACCCCTATTTCTCAATGTTATGACACATAAACTTATCAGCTATTCTTTCCAGGAGAGTGTAAGGGAACTGGATATGATGGCTATCTTTATACGGCAGGAGGAGCGATGGCAAGCAAGCAATATGGGCAACTTTGTCCAACCATTCCATGATAATGTTCACATTCTGAGAGAGAGAAAGGTAGAGAACTAGACAGAAAGAGGAAGTTAGACAAAGACAAAAAAAAGAGAAAGAAAAATACCAGAAGATAGAGCAACAGAGACAGATAGCCTGACAACAGAACAGCCAAGTGATAGCACCATTTCGTCGGGCACGAGAGATAGGCAAACGAGCAAATGGAAAAAAAAGTAGTAATATACATACATAATTACACGAAAAAAAATTTCCATGACATGGTGAACTT
Source organism: Allodiplogaster pararmata (assembly GCA_964056735.1). Classification (NCBI taxonomy): domain Eukaryota; kingdom Metazoa; phylum Nematoda; class Chromadorea; order Rhabditida; family Diplogasteridae; genus Allodiplogaster; species Allodiplogaster pararmata. Next base: position 32,135,308 of record OZ057405.1, read on the forward strand.
TTTTATTCAGATCCCCTTTTCTCGCTTTCTTTTCGTTTTTCTTCACGACTACTACGTCTCATTTTTTATCAGGGCGTTGTGTGGTCGTGTCTCCGTTGTTTTTCCAAATAACAGCATAAAAAATACGGCCTTTGGCAGAATTTGGTCATTCTGGATCCGTGTCGTCCAAACTGGTAGATATTCTCGCTGGGAGATGAAATCGCTAACACTACTCGCATAATATGTATGGTACAAAGGCGCTTCGATTCCAAAGACAAAATATTTTCTTTACTTTTACATAAAATGCAACTCTTAAACCCTCAAAATCTTTTATTTTATACATTCGGTCTAATTTTGCATTTTTCGCCAATTATGTGCACTTTCACGCTTTTTCAAGTCGCCTTATATACAAATACTCATAGTTTCAGATAAAATTCGATAAGAATTACCTTGTAAACAGTTTTGTGTCAACAATTTATCAAATAACGAAATAGTTTTTTTTTATTTATCAGAAATTTACCCGTACTTTTCAGTTACCCGTCCTTTTTTTGAAAAGAAAGGCCCACATCAAACCTAACACTAAAATGAAGAAGAAAACATTTGCCTTTTGTACTGTAAATGCGAGAAATACATCTATTCAATTTACATGATTAAAACACAATCTTTTCCTAGAGAATTAGGATAATTGCACGTAATTCATTCAGCCTCTATCAGGATTTATTGTAGAATCATTTCAACGTTTCACTGCTATCTACCCCATAAAGTATCAACATAGTAAAAATATATTTTTTTATAATACTAAAAATAAAAAAAGATGCAAAATTCATTCCTGACCTCACAGCTTGCAAAATGCAGAACTCCTCTGCTCACGAGATTACATGCTTCTCGAACACACGAGTTACACTGCGCATACAAACAAGTCCACATAGTATTACAGAGCTTTTTGATGGATAATTCAAAGAGAGGACCGAATGGAATTGAGGAGAGAGAAAAGGAAGAGAAAATCAGTGAAGCAGTGAGGGAGAAACAGAAAATATAGATTAAAGAAACAAATCGAGGAAGCAATGAATTGAAATTAAAAAAAAAAGATTGAAAAGTGAAAACGAATAGAAATCGGGAGAAAGAAAAAAAAGATAAAATTCGGAAGAAATTTAAAAAAATAAGGTGGAGAAAAGATACGAAAATAATAAGAAAAAAGTCAAAAAAAGAAAGAAGAGAGAAATAAAAAGGAAAAAAATTAGAAGGGAAAGATGAGATTCAGGAATTAGTGACCCTTTTGTTGAAAAAAAAGTTCTTTGACAGCAATAAAATTTTCATAATTTCGAATATTTTCAGGTTTCTAGCGATATTTCAGATTTCAGGATTCTAGCGAATGTACATAGCATTCATTTCTGTGTACGTAAAAACCTAGCGAATGCCCAAAAATGCTTATATGTTATGGCTAGAATTGATCAGGCGCTTTAAAATGATCAGAAGTTAGTTTCTTTCTATTTTCACATTAAAATTACTTTTACATCAAAACTTTTATGCGTTTTTATGCGGTCTCGTTAGCCTAATTTAAAAACAATAATTTAAAAACAACTTTTTTACATAAAAAAACGCTTAGGCTTAGGCAAAAGTTTACGTTAATGAGGCCGTACGGCTTAGGCTAACGAGAGCACATAAGAAAAGTTCTCATATTCAGCTGAAAGAACCATCTGAAAGCCGAAAGAAAGAGATCTGATCAGTTTAAAGCGCCTGATCAATTCTAGCCATAACATACACTTACATAAATATCTTTGTTTTTTTCTGTTTTAATTCCCTCAAATTAACGAAACTTTGTTTCCGCCCAAAAACTTGAACCAAGTCGTGCTTTTTGCGCAGCTTTGTTAACAGCGCACGGGCTACTGTTAACATTTTATCAAAATTTCAGAATAACATCCTTTTTATCACTAGTGGCTTTGTTAAATAATAAAAAGCCGGTTGAAATTTCGAGAGCTGAGAAGAGCTAAAACTCTCACAGCTCCTCACTATAACATTCAAACAAAGGGAGTGATGTATTGAGAGAGATGGAACAAACTGATATGATGGGGAAACACTTTAAACTCCTACACGCTCTGCTCGCGGGAGAAGAATAACTACGTTGCAGTAGAGGCAGTAAATGGTGCGGGTGAACAGGGAGAGAAATACGAATAGGAAGGGGAAGAAGGAAAACCCAGCCACAAAAAAAGAAGAGATGGGTCGGGGGAGAGGCCAGCTGATTGTAGCTCAGTTGATTAACTGAGTGGAAGGTGCGCCACCAGTATCCTGCTATGACTAACCAACAACCCAAGGGGGAGGACGTCAAAGAAACTCTCATCATAGACAAAGTTGGAAGAAACACGAGACAATTCCAGTATTGAGAGATCGCCAGGAATGCCGAGGTCATGCCCTAAGGCAGTCTTTTTCTTAACAACTCCGTGAATCATCACAGAATTACTTAAGACTTTCTTTCGAGTAACTGCTAGTGACAGATTAATTCGTTCCCCAAAACAAAGAGGTTGTATTATTTGTAATTCCTTATTTCATTATTAGTCACTCACTTGAGTGACTCACTGACCCTCAGTCAAAGTAATGACTTATCATCAATTCACTTCAAGGTTCTGCCTCAATTAGGTGAAAAACTTCATGCTTTCAAAACTCTAATACAACGCATGTGATAAAGCAAACGAGTTAGCAATTTGCAGCTTTGTAAAGCATCCCACGAGTAATTGGTCTACAAAAAAGTACTGAGTTATTTGAAGTAAGATAAGCAGAAAGAACTTAACTGGGTCGAACACGATTTACTGTGAGCTGAACAACACCGCAGAAATTCAAAACAGTGAGTTTGCATTGTAAAACTTGTGGGAAGGCAGCTATGTGATTATTCAAACCAGTTCCTCGCGAAGAGGAACGCATCTTCATAATCTTCAAATGCTAAGTTACACAGTTTAAAGGCAGTGACGCCTGGTTAAGATTACAAATGATAGAACTACCGCCTATAAAAAAGGCTAGTCCACCGGGCGGGATCGAACCCAAACCATCTCGACTCAAACCGGGAGCGGTTTAAGTGTAATGGTAACACGCGCTCCCGGTTTGAGTCGAGATGGTTTGGGTTCGATCCGCCCGGTAGACTAGCTTTTTTCTGTGCAGTAGTTCTATCATTTTTCATAAACTGTCTAACTTAGCATTTGAAGATTTATCATCCATCTTTCATCTCTCTTATGTCTTAATCGTGAATTCTGGAGTTACGCTTCATGACGCAATCGCTTGATAAGCATGCGTGACTAGGAGAACAAGGCATATGAGCCTTTCATATAACACTATCGCACGGAATAACAATGTGTCCCCGTGTTGTAATGATAACACGCGCTCCCGGTTTGAGTCAAGATGGTTTGGATTCGATCCATCCCGGTGGACTAGCTTTTTTCTGTGTGATAGTTCAATCCTTTGTCATCTTCATAATTTCTTCCGAGCCTTTTTTACAAAATACTTCCTAAAAGTTTTTCTCTACTTGAGCGATGCCATTTAGATCTGTGCCTGTTATTTGTGCTTGATGACTATCTGTTACAAATGATTCAGGCCAGAAATATCTATTCAAACAGTGCAACCCGGCGCCTCTTAGCTCACGACCCTATTTTGGATGGATACTTTATTTATATGTATACGAATAGTAATACTTTATTTATATGTATACGAATAGTAATACTTTATTTATATGTATACGAATAGTATAGCAAAATGAAAAAAAGGCACTTAACCAACCGGTAGAATCAAAAAAAATTAACATATGCTGGGTAATCTCGATGACATCATCATATAATCTCGATGACATCATCATATGCATAATATTTCAAAGAAGTACAGATAAGGAAACATCAAACCCGCTTCACACTGTATTTGTCTCGAATAAGAAAAAGAGCAAAATATTTTATGATTTCAATTAAATTAGAGAAAAAACCCCAACAAAAAGTAGAGATGATATACATAATAATAATAATAATAATAATAATAATAATAATAATAATAATAATAATAATAATAATAATAATAATAATAATAATAACAATAATAATAATAATAATAATAATAATAATAATAATAATAACAATAATAATAATAACAATAATAATAATAATAATAATAATAATAATAATAATAATAATAATAATAATAATAATAATAATAATAATAATAATAATAATAATAATAATAATAATAATAATAATAATAATAATAATAATAATAATAATACTTTATCAAGGGTGATTTCGGAAGGGGCAGGTAGGGGATCAAATAGAGGAGTTATTCGTATCAACACCAAGGCGTGACACTTTTCAAAGTGAGAAAAATAGGTAAGTCGAGGAAAAAGAGGTAAGTGGGTCTGGAATCGAGAATATGAGGATCGTTTTATAGCTTACCGATAGCTGTTTTGAATGATTTGACTGTATTAATCGAAAATACAGTCTCTGGGAGTTTGTTCCAGACCATACCATCTAAGAGTTTGTTCCAGAACATATCATAGTCTATCCATTCAAAGTTATTGCAAAGTACTGATGTAAACGAATTCAACTAAAAAGTGGACATAGACGTTATAAATGAGGAGGCAGTGGCGTCTTGATGAGATTGTGTGGGGCGCAAAACTAGCCAGAGATGAGAAAGTTGTAGAGTATCTCATCTTTGGCTAGTTGGAAGAGTCCTCTCTCTCTCTCTCTCTCTCTCTCTCTCTCTCTCTCTCTCTCTCTCTCTCTCTCTCTTCTCTCTCTCTTTCTCTCTTTCACTCTTTCTCTCTCTCTCTTTCTCTCTTTCTCTCTCTCTTTCTCTCTCTATCTTTCTTTCTTTTTCTCTCTCTCTCGCTCTCTCTCTCTCCCTCTCTCTCTCTCTCTCTCTCTCTCTCTCTCTCTCTCTCTCTCTCTCTCTCTCTCTCTCTCTCTCTCTCTCCCCCCTTCCTTCCTCCCTTCCTTCCTAGCCCCTTGACATTATCTTTCCTTCATCTTCCTTTCTCAGTTTCTATGCTTTACTCTCTCTCTTACTCAATTCTTTACCCTTTTTTCTTTGCCTGTCTTTCATACTCACCATGTTGCCTCAACCTTAAATAGCCATGACCAATTGCCCATTCGGTGTATGCTTCACACCACGAGAGTTTGAGAGAAATAGAGTCGGAGAAGAAGACAGAGAGACAGGGAGAGACAGAGAGAAACAGAGAGAAATAGAGAGAGACAGAGAGAGAAAGAGAGAGACAGAGAGAGACAACGAGAGAGACAGACAGAGCTGAGAGAGACAAAGAGGGAGTAACAGAGACAGAGAGAAAAAGAAATCAGATACAGAGAGAGGCAATTACATATAGAAGGGAAAGAACTCAGGAAATCTAGAGAACTCCGCACACGATCATCCGTTGCTCTGTGACAGAAGCCTGTTCATGAGGAGAGAGGATGAACTGAGGTAGGGACAAGGCTATTCCACTCATAATATCCTCGTTATAGGGAAACATCCTAAGAGAAAGAAAAAATCACGAGGGAGAAATATGAGAGGAAAGCAAAGAAAGGAAAATAGATAGAGATAAAGGCAGAAAAAAACGTATGGAGAGAGAAAAAGAAATAGTTTGGAAGAAAAGAAAGAAACTAAAATAATTACACTCAAGAAAGGAGAATAAAAAACTGACAGAGAATAGAAAAAAGAAGCGAATAAGTTTGGCTCGTTACTGTAATAGGCATCACCCAATAGTTTCAAGCTAGTTGGAATGTCTTTTTTTGTTGATCTTTTTCTTCCGCATTTTCCTTTTTTTATCAAAGAGGAAAGCGTGGTTCAAGGTCCCTAGTATTGTTTTCAAACGTTTTCGAGTACGCTTTTCGAATACAGTGATCAGTCCAGCTTGCTTTATACTTAATACAAAAGAACACGTCTTACATGTGTTCTTTTTAACAAAAAGGTTAACAAAACAAAAAAATATGTATTAGGTTGGTTAACAAAACGAAAAATATGTATTATCATTTGTCATATTAGGTTAGTGAAAAACTGGAAAGCGTTTTACATAACAAAAAAGATCATTTGTCTTATACAGACCTAAAACCCCGTTTCAGTCTTTCTTTTTATTATACTTCTTTTCACTTTCTCTTTCCAGACACCCCCTTATTTTTTCATTCTCTTCGTTAACTTTTTTTCCTTTCATTTTCTCATTTTTCTCAAATTTAATATTTACAATTTTTCTTTTAGAATTTTTTTCATCGCATCATTGAAATGCTTACATCTCACATGCATAGCAAAGTTCCACATAAGTGAAAAAAATATTTAATATTTCAAAATGAACATTAAAGCAGATTAAACAATAGTTAGTTTAAAACCTAAAACATTAAATTGCATATCCAGGAACAATGCTTCCGAACATTGAGGTTTAGTATGAAGAGTGAAATAGAAAGTAGAAGGTTAGACAATGAAAGAGAGAAAGAGGGATAGAGATGAATAGTAAGAGAAAAAGAGGAAAGGGGGAGAGGGAAAGAGAAAGGGAGGGGAGGGGACAGATCAACATGAATTTGAAATGATACAGGAAGAGTCCTATAAGTGAATGGAGAACAGAGTCTGTAGAGAAATAGCGATGCCTCCGAGAAAGAAATACAGAAAACAGAGGGTTGCAAGGAGAAAACTTCATGCATTGATACTGATTTATGCACAGCTTGAGTTATGATCCGGAGTTAGAAGTCTGACGAGAAGAGCTAGAAAAAGCAGAGAGAGAGAGAATCATAGAGAAAGAAGTAGAGAAAAAGCAGAGAGAGAGAGAGAATCATAGAGAAAGAAGTACAGAAAAAGCAGAGAGAGAGAGAGAGAGAGAGAGAATCATAGAGAAAGAAGTAGAGAGAGATGAACAATTGAGAATGACCGAGAAAGCGAGAGAAAGAGAAAAAAAAGGAGTAAGAATAAGAAATACAGAGTGAGTTGTATAATAAGGATGAGAGTGTTATCTTTTGAGAGCAACAGTACGGATAATGAAATACGACTTTTCACTCTTATAACGTTCTTTTATTCAGAACAGGGAAGCGGCGAACAAAGATACAAGCATGAAACAAAGAAAAAAAATGTTAAAGAAAGAGTTACGGGAAAAAGGCACAGGAAAGTGAAAAATGAACCCAAGCACGGAAAACATTCGAAAAAAGCAAGAAAAAGTTTTATTATAAAAAAATTTAAAAAAATTTTTGGAGGTCTAATGAAGAATGATAATCCAATAATAGAGGATGTGACTATATCAACGTGACTAGGATGTGACTATCGATGCCCTCCGCCCGTAATAATGCGTTGCTGGTCCATCCTCTCAAGACCTTTGCAGCCTCTAGTCAAGCTTCTCGAAAGATACGGTCAGCTTCGATTGAACTGTATTCCAAGCATTCTGCCTAAATCCATCTAGCCTCTCTAAATCCAGATTTTCCTTTCCAAAACATAAAAAGACTCTGGTAATCTCTTGCTTAGGCTGTATTTTTCTCTTTTCTTGAAGATTTCTTTCTCGTTCTCCCCTGTCAAATCGGTCACTTTCCCTCTCTTCTTCTCTAATCCTCTTTCCATCTCTCTCTACTTTGTAAGCTTTCTTCTTTTTGCTCCAATCTTGTTCAATGGAAACAGTTCTAGAGCCTCGTTTCTAAGCAATCACCAGAGAAGTTGGCTTAAACACAAACCACTCTCATTTGATCTACGTAAAATATGTAGGTCTTGATCTGGATAAGAAGAAGAAAAAGAAAGAACATCAGAGAATGTTCACGTTATATGGTAACATGAAAAAAGGCACGGACAAACAAACAGCAGAAGACACAGAGATAAGCAAAGAGATAAAAAGTTGAGAGACACATAGCGAGACATAGGGACATAAAAACAGAAAGAAAGACAGGGAACAAGGAAGAGTGACACGGGGAAAGACATAGAGAAAAACTGAGAGACAGAGAAAGAAGTGAATAAAAGACAGAGAAACAGAGATAGAGGGACAGAGAGTCCTATCTTATATTTTGAAAAATACCTTTTGCCATCCTTGTCATTCTAACTGTTCATTTCTCTTCTCTTTACGTAAGCCTTCAAAAAATTTACTATGTCTTTCTTTTAGTGTTTGTTCCTTTTTCCCGCTTCTGCCTAATAATTTCAAGGGGCTCATTCGTGGCTTCATAGCTTTGGCTGAGCCTCATTTTTAGAACGTTTTCACACGAAAATCAACATGCCTTTTCGAGATCAAGTGCATGAGACGAGACTAAGTGGAAAAGGAAAAATCGAATGGGAAAACAGTCGAGATGGAGTCAGAGATGTAGAGAGGAAATAGAGAAACAGTCATGGTAAGAGAATATTAGGCATTGAAGAATTTGCAGTGGAAGAAGTGCTGAGAGAAAAGAGAGAGTCAGCAAGAGTAAGAGAGAGAGAGAGCGAGAGAGCGAGAGAGCGAGAGAGAGTGTGAGAGGAAAGAGAGAGAAAGAGACAGGGAGAAAAAGAGTAGAAGAATGATGGAGAAAGTACAAAAGCAGGAAAGCAGAAGAGAACAGAGGAGCGCAGAAAGAAAGAAAGGGAAAAGAGAAAGAGAATCAAAATAAGTGACCAGTATTTCTCTTAGCTTCTCTTAGCTTCCATAATAATAGGCACTGACTGGTTATTAAGCAACAAGACAAGAAAAATCTTCATCAACTTGCAAATTTATACGACAAAAAGACGAAAGAAACAATGGATCATCGAACTGGAGTCTGATGCATAGATACAGAGAAAAGAGAGAGATAGTCTGATGCATAGATACAGAGAAAAGAGAGAGATAGTCTGATGCATAGATACAGAGAAAAGAGAGAGATAGAAAAAAATCGACAAAGAGATAGAGAGTTATAAAGAGAAAGAGAGAGACAAAGATATAAAGAACTTACTGATAGAAAAATTGAGAAAGAAAAGTAGAGAGAAAGAATGATAGGAAAGCAGAAAAAGATTAGAGTAAGTAGAAGTACAGATATTAAAAAAAAATAAGAAAAAAGAAAGAGACATGGTAAAAAATCAAATATACAGGCATGCTTATACATAACGGGCATGCTTAATATACAGGCATACTTATACATATACATGCTTATACATAAAAAAGGCATGCTTATACATAACGCAGGAATGACATGTGGCTCTATTCCATCCCACTCCTTTTTTATCGAAGCTTTAAGCTCGGCTAAAGTGGCGTATTGTTTGTTATTTTTATAAACCCGACGAACCAAGAGTCCCCAGAGATTTTCCATCGGATTCAAGTCCGGAGAACGAGCCGGCCAAGGTAGCAGAGAGACGTTCTTAGCCAACAACCATGACTTGGTGGAGGCGCTGGCGTGAATAGGAGCGTTGTCTTGCTGGTAGACAAGCTGACGACTGCTGTGACTCCTCATGAATGAAATGAGAGTTGTTTCCAGCACCTCTGACATGTGAGGATTACGGCGTGAGGAGCACATGTGAGGATTACGGCGAATAGCGCGTTGAATCGCGCTAAAAGTTCTGCGAGAGACATTCAAGTTGAGCTCTGCCTTAATGTCCATTACGGAGGCGGTCGAGTTCGAAGCTTTTCTGGCGATTTACCGCTCTTCTCGTTCTGTGAGCTTGCGTGGACGTCCTCCAGAGGTTTTCGATCCATATCCAAGAGGGTCGGCGAGGTAGTTGGTAATGACAGTACGCGAACGGCCCAGTGTCTTAAGTGTGTCTTATCATTATGTCCAGGCCGGCTTTTCCTTGGCCGGCTCGTTCTCCGGACTTGAATCCGATGGAAAATCTCTGGGGACTCTTGGTTCGTCGGGTTTATAAAAATAACAAACAATACGCCACTACAACCGTGCTTAAAGCTGCGATAACCAAGGAGTTGGATGGAATAGAGCCACATGTAATTTCTGCGTTATATAGAAGCATGCCAAATCGGATTTCTGACATTCTTTTGAAGAAAGGTCGTGCTATCAATTATTGAATCGTTTTTGTTGACAAGAAATATCAAATAAAGATTTATTGATAAAAAGCTGTTGAGTGTCTTATCATTATGTCCAGGTCAAAATCTTTAAAAAATGTTTTTCTCGAGAACTAAGAAATTTTGTTTTTTAAACTACGGCTACTATGGTTTTCGAGGGCGAAAAAAATATGATAATCATAATTTTTCATTTACCTTTACCGTTCGGCTGATATCATCGAAAATCAGGGGTGTCTTATCATTATGTCCAGCACTGTATGTAGATGGTATGAATGAATGATTTATTGCACAGTGCGTGTTGCATTTCAGGTAAAAATAGATAAAATTCACATGTAGTCAATTCACAGGCATTTCACTTTTTCATAGAAAAATGTGAGAAATTTTTAAGAAAATTTAACAAAAAGAAATAAATTCAAATTCAAATTCAAATTAATTCAAATGTAATTAGTAGAAATAGAAATTAGTAGAAAAAAAGGGGCAAAAAGTATGAAATAAAAACCTCGAATGGAGAGGTGGAGAGAAAGAGGGCAAAAGAGAGAAAGAGAGAGAGAGAGAAAAAGAGATAAAAGAGAGGTAGAGAGAGAAATATAGAGTTATAAGAAGAATAGCAGTATGGTCGTAGAAGAGGGAAATGTCGTAGAAGAGGGACAAAGAGGATCAAGAAAGATGTTTATGTACATACGTTAATACTTCATCGCATCAGGCTAAGTTCGGCATTTTTTTCGGAGTTCACTACCAAACTTTCTTAACTCTCGTGGTTTTAGGTGGATCTGTCTGGGGTGAAAGTCTAACATGGGACTATTCGCACAATAGTCGAACACACTACTTTTATGCCACGCCCGAACTACATGAAGTTCAAAGACTTTAAAAAATAAACTATAGAACTGTTGTATGGGCCTTAAAATGTGCATTATCATGTGTTCGTGTGTAGCTCAGTGGGGAGAGCATTCGCCCGGAACGCGAAAGGTCACGGGTTCGGTTCCCGTCACAAGTTTCTGCGATCAATCCGCTCTTCTGCTCGGTAAAAAAAAACCGTTGCTTGAGATCAACGAGGAGTAGTGAATACTCTAATTTACATGGGGGACGAACCGGGATGAGAAGAGAGGATAAAAAGAGAAAAAAAAAGAAGAAAACCCGAGCATGAGCTAGTTCGCAGAAACAAAGGCACCTAGACCTCTGACCCTAGACCTCGAGAGACCTCGGTGTTGAGAGGGGGGCATGTTGTATGGGCCTTAAAATGTGCATTATCATGTGAGCGTGTGTAGCTCAATGGGGGAGAGCATTCGCCCGGAACGCGAAAGGTCACGGGTTCGGTTCCCGTCACACCACACGATTTTTGCACAAGTTTTTGCGAACAATATGCTCCTATGCTCGGTAAAAAAATCCGTTGCTTGAGATCAACGAGGAGTAGTGAATACTCTAATTTACAGAACATAATGACAATGATCCGTTTTATAGCTACTATACATACATATGTGTACATACAAGTATAATCCGTTACATAAAACTTCATTACATAAAACTCATTCGAAAAATTTTCCTAAAAAGTTAAACTGAGTAATTTTGAAAATACTTACACTTTTAAAGGTATTGTTCTTGGTATCTCAAACTCTTCACGGTAATATGTTAGAATGGAACCCAGTTAAGGCATGGAATATTCAGATCTCAACTGTGAGATGTTAAAAATTGCGAACGCTAGAATCAAAATACAGAATGGGGTTGACTAGGCGTCATACCCTTGATTGTTATAAAAGTCATAAATAGGAACATGTGTTTGAGCCGCTTCTCTAAGTGACTTAACCCTAGCTGCTGTAGATGAACCGCTGCTCTAAGTGAGTTAAACCTAGCTGATGTAGATGAACCGCTGCTCTAAGTGAGTTATCCGTAGTTGCTGTAGATGAACCGCTGCTCTAAGTGAGTTAACCGTAGCTGCTGTAGATGAACCGCTGCTCTAAGTGAATTAACCGTAGCTGCTGTAGATGAACCGCTGCTCTAAGTGAGTTAACCGTAGCTGCTGTAGATGAACCGCTGCTCTAAGTGAGTTAACCGTAGCTGCTGTAGATGAACCGCTGCTCTAAGTGAGTTAACCGTAGCTGCTGTAGATGAACCGCTGCTCTAAGTGAGTTAACCGTAGCTGCTGTAGATGAACCGCTGCTCTAAGTGAGTTAGTTAACCATAGCTGCTGTAGATGAGCCGCTGCTCTAAGTGAGTTTACCGTAGCTGCTGTATATGAACCACATAGTTCAAATGTGGACAATTTCTAGCGAAGTGTAAGGTTTTTGAACTTATTTTTAAATTCAAATAGATGAGGAATCGAGATAACCGAACAGTATCCAGCTTGAGGTAGAATGTGGGTTATGAAAAGCAAATAAGAAAATGAAAAGAGTAATTAATATTCCTCTGAATCACAAGCTTGTGATTCAGAGGAATAACTGCTGTTTTGATGATGTGGAAAATACTCAAACTCGAGATCATAAAGCTACATCAGCTATTGCTTGTTGTAGAAGAAAAGGGTTGTTCAGAGTTGAGAAGCCCACATCGTCCACGTAAATCTTTAGATATGTGCAGTAATCATAAGATTTGGATTATGACACTTTACCCATAAACAGGGGGGGGGGGGTACTGGAACAGCATCAGAAGTTTTTTATTTTTCCAAAACGCATCTGATGAAATCTTTCTCATCCGATTTCCTGTGGCATTCGATTTGAGTCTCCAGTAGTGCAGCTCACAACAGTGGATAGGCTCACAAGAGTCACGAGGATGAAGCATATTTCGATTGTAAAAAAGAGAGAGAGAAAGAATGAGTGAAAGAGAGAAATATAGAGAGAGAGTGAGAGAGAGAGAGAGAGAGAGAGAGAGAGAGAGTAGGATATGAAGAAACAGAATAGTTAAAAAGAGACAGAATAATTCAAGCCAGGAAAAAAGTTGTTCGTCAAAATGGTATAGATGCTTTAAGCTATCAAAAATCGTGATCCTTTGCGGTTTTAGAGTACGAAGATTTGCAGTGCTGAACAAAAACGTAACAAATCTCTCAAACTCTGAGAGAATATCGACTTTTACCTTCTTCTTCTTCTTAGCGTTGTCCCGCGCCGGCCGAGGTCGGAGTAGGGTCCGCTGTACGGCTTCTAGCTCTCCAGAAACATCTGTCCGTTGCGTCTTACGAGTGGAGTCTTGCAAGGCGCAGGTCTTGGTTGAGCGTATCCATATATCTTGTCTTCGGTTTGCCTCGCGGGCGTTTGTCTGGTACTTCCATGTCAAGGGCGTGTCTTGCGATGTTGGTCGCGTCTCTTCGCATCACGTGTCCATACCATCTAACTCTCCCTTCTCGCATCTTTTCTTGTATTGGAGCCACGCCGAGTCTCCCTCTCACAATTGTGTTACGCACACAGTCTAGGCGTGAAAAACTTGAAGCCATGGTTTACAACAAGGGTATTCATGCGATCGGCCTGTTGAGTGGATGGTCAATCCAGCCTGGCATCGCGGAACGTGTTTGTCGGGAGTTCCTGCTAATCCTTGACCGTAGAAAAGCAGAAGATTAATCGAAAAGACGCCTCGACTCGTGTGGCCTGGACTAACTCCTCTCCGCCTGGCCATCTGACGGATAGTACCACTGCCGGAAGTGGACTCGTCCAAAGGGGGCCCAATTTTAGCCTCACTCAGAACGTCGTGATTCCGGCTATTACGGTAGTAGGGCTGAGTGAGTTTACACCTTCCCACCGACTTTGAGGTATTGGTGCTAGGGAAGGTATTGGGGCTAGGGAAGGAGAATATCGACTTTTACCGCTTCAAACCAAAATAAGAATGCGGTTGATCTACAGACTAGATCTACATTTGAAGACTAGCTATTTCACCTGTGGGTGAAAGAGGTTGCCCCTTCTGCAAGAGCTGCCTTTGTGATATATAATGCAGTTGTTGTTATCTCACTAATGTGGAGTCATATGGTGGCATCGAGTTATGGGGGGTACACTTGGCTAACTTGGCTAGCGACTCTATGTGGGTAAAGTATCTCCGAATTCCCTCTGGCCCCATGTTGATAGTCCTCATAGTATCGAGCTCATCAGTATTTTATAACGCTCTCATCATACCGAGAGGTCACATCGTTCACAATCCACGCTGGATCCTATGTCTGTGATTGTGTTCCTCGACTGCTGGACCTCCTAGCTCAGGTTCACTCATGTCCCTTCTGGGCGACAATAGATTTCAAGAGAGTTCTTATCCAATACCCCAACTGTAAATCCGGATCTCTACATGGTTTGACATTTTTAACAAAGCGGACGAATTACCCGCAACAGACCTCAGTACAATCTAGTGTCCCACCTATGACATAATTCCCTATGAGTCATTCCCAAGACGTGGTAAGCCGAGGCTGATGTGATTCTCCGAGCTGTGATTGTGTTAAAGAGCTTCTCCGGGCATCTCGAACCGGAAGACGAGCGAGAAGCTCGAGGAGGCCAATACGACCGTAGATCCAAATCGGGGCCGAGAAAAAATATTTAAACGATATACAGTCCTGGAAAAGTTAATTAATAGTTTCTCGTTTGCAGAGCTCGTAATGGTTAGAACTTCACCATAATGACTGAACTCATAGAAAACGTAGTAATATGCAACTGTTGGTAACAGAGATGGTACAAGTAAGGAGATCATAAAACTTAAAGAAAAGTAATTGCAAAGAGAAATGAAAGAATTATGATCGTGAAAAAATATAAAAACTGGGAAAGAAAACCAATGCGGAAAAGAAAAATCACAGAGTAAAAAAAGAGTTTATACTGCTGTAGATTTTTTTTTAAATTCTAGCTGCGAACGGGCACGTCTCAAGAGGGAAGATTAGAAAAGAGAAGTGGGTAGAGGAAGAATTAAGATAGACAGAGAGATAGAGAGAGAGAGAGAGAGAGAGAGAGAGAGAGAGAGAGAGAGAGAGAGACAAAATAGGAGAAAGTTACAGGGAGAAACATATACAGACCCATGGAACCTAAGTGTGTTTATGAAGAATGCGGAAGGAATGCCCTTGAACGGGTTAAGTCTGAATTGCTTAAAATACTTGGCAAGTCCGGTAGGGAATCGGAAAGCAAAGAGAAAAGGTCACCCGCGTACTTTCGTGATTAGGTCACGGCTCCTATGTCATTGAGAAATTCCCCTTCTATAATTCACCTAAATACAGTTTTTACCTAAGTATGTGAAATTTTTTTAAAATAAGTTTTTTCTAAGTTTTATAAGTACGGTCGTGAATTTTTTATAAAAATTTAATTTTTATACATTCTTACTGAAAACGATGTTCATGAACACCGAACAAAACAAGAGTTTTTTTGCCTTAGTGGATTATCTCACGCAAAGTTGAATAGATATGATTAGGGCGGGCGACTATTGGATTAAAAAGGATCACAAACTTTATTAAAAAGAATCACAAACTTCATCGATTATTTATTCTACTTCTTCTTAAAGCTTCCCCGCAAGGGATGGGCCCGCTTTGTGGATTTTCGTTCTCTCCTCGTCCTGATCTAGGAGATGTCTCGAGCTTGGCTCAGAGGCTTTAAAGTTCGCAGCAATGGTGTCTTGCTTTCCGCGTCCTCGTTCGTCCTCTTAATCACAATCCGCCTGCTCCAAGATTGTAGGCGGTGCTAGCACCAGTTTGTGATGCTGCTCTGGTGACATATTTCAACGATTATTGAATTAATAATTTATTTCAACTTCAAATTGCTTCAGTACCATAAGATAGTTTTTAAGACCACTTTTACTTTTGACAACATGAAGTTTGGTAGCGCTACGAGATTTGAGAGGTTGATATTTTCTGAAGCCTTGCCGAATCCTCCGAAATCTTAAATCTGTTTAAACTTGTCAGTAAATCTGTTAAAAACATTCTATAAGACAGTTACTCTAGACACGAAAAAAACTTGGATGATTTTTTTAGTTTCTAAAATTATCAGAGATAACTGAGAAGTTCGGCCTGAAGTGGGAAGATTAGTTTCAATTTTAAACTTAATTTTTTTCTGACAATCTGCTCGGTCAGCAAGCAATCTTAAAACTCCCGTTGAATCGAAACGGATTTTTCAAGTCATTTGCAATTTCCAATTGAATTCATCGATACATTGATGGTAACTTAGCCTGAGTGTCCGGAAACGATAATGAGCTCTGAAGTCTTCAAGGGTATTCCAATACCAACCATTTTCAAGGAAGCTTCCGATAAAATTCATGTAAACAATTTTGTACCCGTTTAAGTCCACACACAACTGGACGAATTAAGGAATTAAAACCGCGAAATAGATCCTATGACACAGTAACTTGCAGTAGAATCGGAACTTGAGAAGTAATCATCATCTCACTATCTTTTGTTGTAAAAATTGATTCGATCTTTTTCATTTCACTGAGCTGACATCCGTGATACATATTATATCAGTGTGTCACTTCTAAATTCTTGCTGTGTTGAAATAATGAAGAATGAAGATAGACAAGCAAACGCAATGGAAGACATAAACATGAAAAGTAGTGATGCTTACAATTGCTTGTACTTGAACAACTATAAACAAGTAAAAAGTTTATCATGCCGATGAACTTTTAGTTTTTATACGTAAAACAGTTATTTATCCGTTTAAAAAAATATATAATACGTAATATCATAGTTTGCTCAGAGTATTTCTTCATTCTAAGAAGTATATTAGTGTGATCAGAGAATCAAACCCTGAGAGCTACCAGAAAAAGATGGAATAAACTAAATCAAACAAACATTTTTTTGAAATTTGAAAACTCGGGGATTCTGATGAGCTAGTCGAAAACATAGTTTTTGCTCTATACCTGCCGCGACATTAATCTCTGAACGATGAGATCATCGGTGCGATGACCTCATGTCATTCAAATTAGGCGAAAATTTTGAAAAATGTTGGAAGAAAAAAGTGGTAACAAGAAGAAAAAATGTTGAAAACAAAGTTTCGGGGTACGAAATTTCGCGGTACGAAGTGTCGAGAATACAACAGAAAAACAAAAATTTTAATGAAATGTTCAACAAAAAAAGTGAAATGATTTTTAAGTACGGAAACAAATTAGATTGCGATTAGTTAGTATTTTAAGATTCATTAGGAGAGCAAGACGACATGTGAAATCTCATTTTCTCGTACTTTAAGATGTTATTTCGCGGGCTCTCGCAAGATCATCTCATACCTCACTGAAAGTGCGAGAGCCATGATCTCATCGTGAAAAATTTCAGTTGTATTAACACTGATTCGATGATCTCATTCATCGAGCAATGATGTCATCTTTACAGATACATCGTCGATCACTCAACTTTTTTCGAGAGATTAATGTCGCGGCTGTGTGTTGCAACAAATCCGTTTTCCTCGGAGCATGGAAAATTCTAACGGAACAAAGACTTCAATAATGATCAGCAAAAACCTTCGCTTGGAAAAATGCTTTTACTAAAATTTAATAGCTCCGAATATAATTTCTGTATTTGGTATTTCAAAAAAAGTCTCTGTTGAAGATAATGATGCAGAAGGCTTTGAAAAGCATGAAGAGAAGCTCGATGAAGGATGTCACTGAGATTCCCATCAGAACTCCCATGAGACCGCCAAGATTGGAGACGAACTTGTTCAGCTGAGAAAAGAACATTTTCATCGCCTGTGACTAGAATTTGAATTAGTACCGTCAATACATAGGGTATCCATACGATTACTACAGGTGTGAAAGATGAAGCTCGAAGAGAGTTTGACAATGAAATTGAATAACTTTTTGGACGAATTCTGCGTTGCATTCAGCCCCTTAAAGTTAAAGCTAATATATTATAGCTTTTAAAGGTTATAGATTTGTTCAAAAGATAATTGTGTGACACACAAACTCTTTTTAGTCAACACTATACTAAAATTGTTTAAATCTTCGAAAAAATTGAACCTTACAGGTATAATTATTGGCATATGGTGTAAATATGTACATCTTCAGCTAAAAACTTCACAAACGTGATGCCAATTGAACGCTGAATTCATTAACATTGAGAACAGGCTTCTCCGAGTAAGTCTTCGTTTCCAGTTCCACGAGTCGCACTAAAATGCGGACGTTGTCTTGATTCTTCGCGATACAAGCGGCCCGTTCTTTAGTGACTGTCAGATTAGAACACACCAGTTCCTGAAAAGAACTAATCGTTGTGATACTCATTTATGAATGCAATTCTGAATGTTATTGCCATTTGATAATTGCTTCTCGAAAATCTAGACCCAATCATTAAAATTCTAGGAGACCTCTTCTCGATACTCTGCTCGGCTGACAGAGACAGTTACCAAGTTGACCTCGCAGGCCGGGGGACATTTGCACCAAGCCCACGATGAAGGGTCCCCTGCGCCGTGCGCTGCGTCAAACAAGCAGGAACCTGTGAAAAGAAGTATTCCACCAGTTCCCCTTACCAATATTGTTTGTTCAATGAAACTAGTATTACAAATGTCTTTAAGGCGAATGAACGTTTTCGAAGGTTGCACGGTGTTGAATTGGATGCCATAGGATAACTTGGATCCATGCAATCGCAGCTCTTCTGAATGATGCTTTGGTAGCACGAACGATAACAAGCCTGAAGCGTTTCATGCATTTAGGTTACGGCATTCTATTTGTTGTACAGAGACAGGTCTCGCTCTTTAGTTGACTTGCTCTAAAAAGAAGGATTCCAGTCTTTAGCAGGATTTAAACACCACCTTCAACTCGTAACGCCCTAGACCAGATTGTTTACTTTATGTCATGAACTTCGTTAAAAACCGAAAATTGTCTGAAGGCAAAGGATCGAGGGATCCTATCAAATCGATAAGAAAAAAGTTAGAATTTGAGCTCGAACTCGAACATGATATAAAAGTAACGACATAATAATTATTTTGCTCCTGAGAGAAAACTGAGCTTTTCTACAAATCAAATGTTCTATCACATTAGCGTGGAAAAAACTAACGCCCTGAGCATACGCGCCTTCATAATAGTAGTACTCAACTTCCGACGAATCTTTGACGCACTCACCAAATTTACCGCCAAGTTTGCTGTATTTCATCTGAGAAAAAAGTCTTTCAACAAAGTGAGAAAAAAATTTGAAAAGAGAATTTTTTTCTTCTCCAAAGATTGGAAGCTACAAAAACATGAAAAAAGAGAGAAAAACATTGGAGTTTCATGAAACACCTTGACACGGTTACCTTTTTGACGTCGAGGATAGACTCTCCTCCTGGAGCGCAATCATATCGGACCGACTCCGACATGATAATTTCCTCTTTGTTGTGAACGAAGACCTCAAGTTCAAAAAGCTTGTGAAGCATCGCGGACAAGAATTACATATATCACTCTGAAAGCAACTCGTGGAGAACTCACTCTTATTCCGGAGATCTCTGTCCATGGAGCATACTGATTTTGATTCACTTTCACTTTCGCGAGTAATCCTCCTGGACTTCCTGAAAAAAAGATTTTTCGAGATAAGAAAGAAAAGGTCACATACTGTTCTAAATCATTTGTAATTTTTCTCATTTAAGTCGCATTTATAGAATACAGGAGAACGATATCTTGATAACACTCGTAAAACTCTCTTTTTCACAACTTATCAAAGAAAATTATTTGCTTGATTATGGTCATTCACTATATGCTGCCTGGTTTTTGAAAAAACATGATGTTTACTTGTAATTTTTCAGATTGAAAAACCTTCGGCTCGCTGCTGGTACAAGAAAGAAAGATTGCGGTGATTGAATGTGAAGCAGTTACCGAGTACTGCATCTGACCACAAATGGGTGTCTTCTCTGCAAAAATTGTTCGCATTAATTCAACCATTTCAGCTTTCGAATAATAAGGACCCACACGCACAAAGTTCCATACAAACTTATAAACCAAAAGCCGGAAAATTAGCTACATAACGGTGCTTAGAATACCCGGTTTGCTTAATTTGTTAAATTATGATTTTTTTAAAATGAGAGATGGCTGAGTTCAACTCCGTACGAAGTGCATTTATCGTCTTTAAAAGTTGTGCTGTGATCGCGAAGATGTTTGTTTGGTTGAAAATTTTTTTAAAAGCTACATATTATAAGTTTGCAGGCGGATTGAGGAAACAGGAAAAGAACGTACTACATCTTATTCGATTATCATAGTCAAAGATGATAAGAAGATGGAATTGTGAGATAAGTCTCACTTGTGATTGATGGTGCGTTCCTCGAAGGCGATCCAGTCAAACATGTCATCGTGGGTCCAGCTGAGGGCTGTTTGGTTCTCGGGAGGCAGCAGGCCGACCATGAAGGGGATGATCGTAGAGATCTCAGTTGGGTTGGCAAGAAGAGCGTACAGAAGCTGTAAAAAGGGGTATCACAGAGAAGTTTCTATTGTGAGAAATGTATGGTGTGGTCCACTAGGTTGGGTCTGCATATCATCTAAAGGAAGCGCGTACTCTGACTCAAGGTGAGAACGAGAAACTTTCAATTTTCCGCATTTGCATTGCTTAATTCCGAACTTCACGAAGGGAATGCAGATTATTTCAAGAAAAAAACCACTTAAAATTATGAATGACGAGGAACCGAAATTTTACAATAAGCGCAAGTTAAAAAAAAAGAAAAACTTCAAAAACGCAAGAACGTTTACGAAAGATTTTCAAACATCGTATACTCTTTAGCCAATCTTAAAAATTATTACCTCAAAATAATCTCCCCTTTTCCTCTTTTCCGCTATTTAGCGTTACTCCCTTCATAACTCGAAACCGAATATTTCGTGAGTTATCATTATTTCAAAAACCAGTTTTGACTCATATTTTGGCCATTAAACTTAAATATTCTTCTCAGTGCATTCCCGTGATGGGATTCTCGCTGTGAATTCTCGCTCGCCACTTTCATTTCATCCACTTCAAAATTTTAGCCCAGTGCAGCTCTGGTGATGCGGCCGAACCAGCTCAGTCGGTTTTTAACAACTTCTCGTCAATAGGAAAATGGTATATTTTTTCGAGAATAGTGCCAATTATCCAACGAAATATGTGCATTCACAGCGTTATTAGACGCTCTCGCCGTTATTAAAAACTCAAGCTTACACAAAGCTGCGCTCTGCTGTACGATACACTTTTGATTTGAAGCTTTTAAGCACCTCCAAGTTGGAAAGTGCAAAAATTACCCCTTTCTATTTCAGTACTTAAAATTACCCCTTTCTATTTCAGTACTTAAAATTACCCCTTTCTATTTCAGTACTTAAAATTACCCCTTTCTATTTCAGTACTTAAAATTACCCCTTTCTATTTCAGTACTTAAAATTACCCCTTTCTATTTCAGTACTTAAAATTACCCCTTTCTATTTCAGTACTTTTTAATTTTCTCTTCTCAGCTTTATTTCACTCACTCACCTTCATCTACGCCGATTCCGTTTGTTCACTAGACTTATTACATTCAGTTGCTTCTACAATTTTGTGTATCACATAAATCATGTTTGAATGTTCAGAAAATCTTTGTTGATCTCTATGAAGTATCACATAAATCATGTTTGAATGTTCAGAAAATCTTTGTTGATCTCTATGAAGTCCTATTGAAGTGAGTGATACTTCATGCGCTTGAAAAGAGGATCTGAACCTTTTTCGAATATTTTTTATAGGAAGGAGGAGGTGAATATTTCACAATAATTAAGTCAACTGACATCCATCACTTCGTCATTTAGTTCTCCGTAGATGATCATCACAACTCTCCAAATCAGAGCGTCTACAAGTGAATTCGTTTTCCAAATATTTTACACTAATTTCTTTTGGGAAGAACTGTTCTACCAAAGCTATAAACCATTATCAATTCATGATGTAACTCGTTGTTTCAGTGAAAATGGATTTTAAAAAGTTTTGAAAGTTTTTTGAGAGATTTCTGTTATTATTTGGAGCCTGTGTGAAGGGAAATTTGAGCTTATCGAGTATCCTCAGAGTGTAAATCTTCTATTCCGGAAGCGAAGAACACGGCTTCTATTTTGATCTTGTTTTCTTCTGGTAAAAATGATAAAAAGTAAAAAATTTATGAGAAAAAAATTCAAAAAAGGTACTCCATTTGAGTTTATATTCAAA
Source organism: Allodiplogaster pararmata (assembly GCA_964056735.1). NCBI lineage: Eukaryota > Metazoa > Nematoda > Chromadorea > Rhabditida > Diplogasteridae > Allodiplogaster > Allodiplogaster pararmata. The sequence continues at coordinate 32,157,219 of OZ057405.1, forward strand.
TATTATCCAAAAATACGTTTAGAAATTTGCAACTTCGACGTTTTTAGTGCACGAATCGGTGTATAGAGAACATTATTCATTTTGATTAAGACACGCTACATTGAGAAGTACTTCTGTGAAGTAAAGCAACGCTTTGTTAGACAGACATTTGTTGAACAGACATCAAAACTCTCATGAGAAAGTAGAATGGGATGTTGATGAAAGGAACTGACTTATGTCGCACTGCACCCCTGTGAACTTTTCTGAGCACACACATGTATATGCACCGGCCCCATCCACACACTCCGCTAACTTATCCTCTTTGTTGCAGTAAGTGTTCGTCTTCGGTGTCACCGTCGTGTTATAAGTGTCTGTGCCTGTGATGAGAGAACATTCTTTGTGAGCAATTCGGTCCTACCAAACAGAGGTACATCGTCTTCCCAGTTAGCTTCTCTCGATTATATATGCAGAAACGGGTACATATGAGCAGTACATATGATGGCAATGACGAAGAAGATGAAATGTTCACATCTACAACACAGATTAGACTCTTGTCACTGAACCCACTTCCATCTGGGCAAGAGTAGTTGCCTTCCGCGCTGTAAGTGCACTCATTGATGAAGCAATCGTTCGGATCTGTAAAAGACTTCTTAAACTCTTCAAGTTTCTGCATAAATTCTAAAGTAAACGGTGTTTGAAACGAGATTTTCGTCGTGAAGTTTATTTGATGAATATCTGTAGTTGTTGATTTGCGCACTTTGCCATAATAATTTTCAACGCGGATTTTCGTGTCTCGGGACGTTCCCATTGATAAGTTACAGAGGTTTTTGGTATAAACAAACCATAAGCGCGATACCCATAAGCACCATAACCATGAGCGCCATACCCATGACCGCCATAACCATAATCGTCATACCCATGAGCGCCAGAACCATAAGCGCCATAACCATAAGTGCCATACCCATGAGCGCCAAAACCATAAGCTCCATACCCATAAGCGCCGAAACCATAAGCGCTATACTCATAAGCGCCGAAACCATAAGCGCCATACCCATAAGCGCAAAAACCCTAAGAGCCATACCCATAAGCACCGAAACCATAAGCGCCAAACCCATAAGTGCCGAAACCATAAGAGACATACCCATAAGGGCCGAAACCATAAGAGCCATAACCATAAGCGCCGAAACCATAAGCGCTATACTCATAAGCGCCGAAACCATAAGCGCCATACCCATAAGCGCTGAAACCCTAAGAGCCATACCCGTAAACGCCGAAACCATAAGCTCCATACCCATAAGCGCCGAAACCATAACCGCCATACCCATAAGCGCCGAAACCATAACCGCCATACCCATAAGCGCCGAAAAATGAGCGCCATAATCATAAGTGCCATGTCATAAACGTCACACCATATTAGCTGATTTTACAGACTTATCAAATGTCATCTAACGATTTTTCCGTGGAATCTATTTCGGTCAAATATTTCCCCTGAACAATATAAAGGGCATTACGTACATCGTCTCTCATTCGTCTCCCTCCGTACACGGTTGCTTCTCGCACCGTCTCTTCCCTCGTCTGTGAGAGTCCTTTTCCGAGAAGATTTGGCGCTCCGGGATCGTAGCGCCATCATGAGCGACAGAAGAATGAGATGGAGGGACTACTTTGTCAAAGCCGTTAGTCCCCAATTCCTAAGGAAGGCAGAGAACGCTGAGGAGTGGAGTCGTCACATGTCGCAACAGATCCCATAATCGATGATGTTATATTACCGATGTGGCTTGCTGATCTTGATAAAGCGTTTAAATTGAAAACAAACAAAAAAAACTTCTAGAATTCACTCGTCGAAGTTTGAAGGTGAGAAAATTGCATTAAGCAGCGAAAAATGAAGCAAGTCACAGGCGTAACAAAGAACTTTTTTCCACACTGAACTATACGGAAAAGAGGACCAATCTGGAGGTAAAAGAGCAATCAGCCGACTAGCAAAGGCAAAAACCTTTGAAATTTAGCGAGCAGCGACGGTGAGAGACAAGCAAGAAAAGATCACCACAGACGCGAAGACAGTGAGATGCATTTCGCGCGAATACTTCGAGGAGATAAGTGGAGAAGAATTCGATCGATCTAATATTTTCACTCTACTTCCTGATCCTGAACTTAAAAAGTGTGAAGACTGCACTTCCCAAGACGAAAAATGGGAAGGTGATGGGTCCTGACGACATCACCACGAAAGCCTCCAGAACAACCTAGAAACGCTAAAATCACTCTTTTTATACATCTGCTGCACACGATCGCGAATTGAAATCTCGAACACCGCCGAGTTAGCGTGCCTCGACACCTGTCACAATCTATGTGCAGAAGTAAGAGAGAAATGAGAGTCTGCAGCAACCAACGACCAATCCGCCTCCTGAACCAAAGGATGAAGTTATTAAATGAATCATAGGAATCAAAGATAAGAAGCATCGTCCAACTCTCATCGCAGCATTGTAGATTCGTTTTTCGATCAATTATATAATTCTAGAGACGGCTTCTTAAAAAGCTCAATTCAACATGTCCTCACAATGTTTTTGGTTACTCATTCACCAGCAAATTATTTTTGATGTCTCTGATTATGCATTGACGAATCTACTCTTCGATGCAAAATGCTATTTTCTCGATGCGTTAATCTAAGCGATGTATCTGAAGATGTTCTCTGTAAGCAGTGAAACTGTCAGTAACAGGCAGGGGTGGTCGAAAAAAACCAATTTTTTTTCGATTTCAAAAACCAAAAAAATTTTCGACTTTTTTTTCGAATTTGAAAACCAAAAATTTTTTAGAACTTTTTTTCGATTTTAAAAACCAAAAAAGTTTTCGAACTTTTTTTCGATTTTAAAACCAAAATTTTTTTTCGAATTTTTTTTTAGATTTAAAAAAAAAGAAAAAAAGGTTTATCTGAATGAAACTTTTTTCTAATTTTTAAAGTGTTATTTTATGATGCTTTTCAAAGTTTTAATACATTTATTCATCTCAGAAGATCAATTTCTCTAATTAACAGTTTAAAACAATCATACATCATGAAAATCACCGTTGAAAGCTAAAGACTCGTTTAGCAAAAACAGCAACAAACAATTTATTAATCTCTGATACAAGAGCGAAAAAAAAGTTTATAGAACTACCACGTTCTTCTAATAACCTCCATCAAGTGAAAGGTTCACATCGAAGAAAAACATAGACGTATTTAGGCCGTTCTCAAAAGTATCTGTGCTTGAAAAAAGGTTTATAGTCAAAACCAGAACTCATTCCTCAAGCTATCAGAGAGGGAGGCTGAACACTGAATGTATACCATATCCAGCACGCCACTGTACTTTCCCATTCTGGAAGAACTTCGAATAAAACTCAGTTTCGAACAACAAAAAAGCGGCCCTTGTCGTACCTATCAGATTTTATCCGAACCTATCATAGCAATATTTATGAATGCCACATGGATAAATTGAATCGAAACCCGCTGACAGTAATTTCGTAATTTCTAGCAAGAGCAGTCCCATTGAAAAAAGTTAAATTCCGAGAAAACCGGAATTCGGTTCGATCGGGTGAATTAATTATTAGCACGCAAGCGCTGAAACTCTCTTTGTAAAAAGCACCGAAACATGTGACGGGCAGGCAACACCAAAACCACCGCAAAAACTCTATTTTTAGCCCTTTTTCGTTTTTTTGGTTTGCTATCGAAAATTTTATCGACACCTCAAAAAAAACTTTTGTTTGACCTCTTTTCAAAAATTCGAGAAAAAAATTATCGACATTTTTGTTTTTCGAATTTTTTTCCCGACTATTTTGTTTTTCGAATTTTCGAAAAAAAGATTTTTTCGACTAACTCGTTTTCCGAATTTTCGAAAAAAATTTTTTTTTGAAAATTCTCGAAAAAATCACCAAAAAACGAAAAATGAACGGCCCTGGTCAGTAACCAGACAGTGACAAGGAACGGCCCTGGTCAGTAACCAGACAGTGACAAGGAAATTTCAGGGACTTCTAATTTTTTGAGGCTGGTAGGGGGCACATTTACAATATGTTGTTTCATGCATCTCAATAGAACAAGACGAAAATCTCTGTTTTACAAGATTTCTTTCTTCTTAATACAGTTCAAAAATAGCTGAAAAATTGGGGGTTTACTTCTCGAGTTTGAAAAAGTGCGTCAGATTCATATCCTCTATTTATTAGAGATCACTTCATTAATATCAAATTTTCACTTTATTCCGTTGAATCTGACATATTTTTGAAAAGAAACCTCAATTCTACAGCCTGATATCACTGTTATTCTGAAGAAACCAAAATTTTACACTCTTTCAATTTGAATTAGCTCTTTGAATTTAGATAAGACCTCACAGGCACAATTTTACTTAGGGCGTGTTTTACTTGGGGGCGTGATTTACTTGGAGGGGGGGGGGCTTTTGTTTTTAGTGTGTTCAAACTAATGTTTTTATTACATCATTTTTTTCCAAATAACTAATTTGGTCATTGAATCGACAAAAAGTTAACAATGAGAGAAATTTTTCATGCGGTCTCGTCCCTAAGCCGTACGGCCTCGTTAGCAAAATTTTTATCTGAACCTAAGCGAAAAAATCATTGAAATGTAACCTGAAGCTCACCCTAGTGAAGTAACTTTTTGCCGACCTCATACTCAAAAATTAATGCTTAAAGTCGACTTTTATGAGTTCCACGATAACTATCATGCGGAACATGGTTGTGAAGAAGCTCCTACCAACGAATTCAACCTTTTTTCGTTTTCAAAACTGCTTTATAGGTAAACCTGATCAGGATGAATCGAGCATTTGTGCTTGACAAGAATAAAATATTTATTTGAGCGCCAAATCAAAATATTGAGAATTTTTTTTGCATCTTTTCTTATTTTCATTTCAAATTCAAACGCTTTATTATTGACGTCATGGTACATAAAGCTTATTATTGACGTCATGGTACATAAAGCTCCATTATATCGAACAGATCCATCTGATTCTCATGACAGTACAGAAGAATGAGAATGTCGACTGGAGTGTGGATCAAATCTTTTTATTATGTAGCTGATATTCTTCTCACTTCAGCCACACACCCTGGGATTGCCCATTTAATGCGTGAAAATACCAATGACGGGAAGATAAAACCCGTTCAAATAACACCACGAGAAAAAAAGCAAACTCACCATATTCACAATTGTAGCCGATGGTTCCATATTGGCAGTCGCAAGTGTAGTTAGCAACAAGATTCTTGCAAGTACCGCCCCGAAAACAAGGCTGCGAGACGCAGTTGTCGGTGACTGAAGTATTCGAACCAAATAAAATATCCCGAAAAGAGTTGTATAGTTCCAAGAAGAGCGTCTACAGAAAACGTATAAGCAACATACTTTTATCACAACTGCTGCCCTCGTAACCGAGATAGCAGGCACAAGTGTGGGTGCTGTGGTAACCATTCTTGTGGTTGATGCAGTCTCCATGAACACATGGCTTGACGTAACAGGCATCGTAGGCTGGAAAGGGATATCAAATTTGGAATACTGGTTTCGATCCGCTATCAAGTCATTTGGATGATTTGTAAGATTATGTTCCCGTACTGATCATTAAAATTAGAAGAGAGCCAAAGGACTCGTTGAGGATCGTACATGATGGCGAGAATTCCATAATTCATTGATTACGTGAACACAAGAATTAGCTTACTTTTACAGTCATCTTCGATCCAAGGCGGCTTGCAAATGCAACCAATCGGTTCCACGCACATCTTATTAAGATTTTCGCACACTGTCTTGTTGCAAACCAACTCCACTGAAAGCATACTTCCGCTTGCTCAATAAAGTTTCTCCATTGAATGCTCTACAGTGATTAATCCAAGATTATATGACGCAGAGCTAAGTTCTCGTGTAAAAAAGCGATAGGCTTTTAAATCTTAGAATGTTCGAGAAACCGAATTCTAAAAGAAGAAAATAAAATTTTAGTAGGTATTTCATTAACTTTTTAGGTAATAATTAAACAGTAGTTAATAAAATTTATATCAAATTTTGCGAAGAAAACTCTTCACATCAATTCGTGTATATTTGTTGCTCTCCATTCGAAGCTCAACTGTTTCGAATGAATATTTTCCAAAAGGGCTGTGAAGAGTTATTCGTTATTCAGTTCAAAAACTTTTTTTGATGTGTACATATATTTTCACTAACTCTATTTAGTTCTTCTTGTAAGGTTTATCACTAAAGATTTTGTAGTTCATTTGAAAGCATCGTTGAGCGAAACTCTCCTGAATGAAAGTAGATTATGAATTCGATGTATTGGGCGCGTGTTCAGTACCCACTCACTGCAAAACTTTTGCAAGAATTTCCGCTCTCTTGATGCGGTTTTCTAATTTGCATATTAGAAAGAATGAGCAGAAGAAACCTCCGCAGTTGGGCGAAGTGAATTCCGGAGTACATGAACAAGTGTAATAGGCCGGCATCTCATTGCATGTTCCTCCATTCAGACAAGGGCTGCTTGAGCAGAAGGGAGCAACTGCAATTTCATTTCTCAAGTATTGTACGAAAAAGTAAGCATCCCCTTCCAAAGAAACCTTAGGCTCATAAAAGCTAACGATTCACTCATATCGTAGTTTTAGCTCGAACCCACATATTCCTAGACCAGAATATTCTTGAGCAAAACACATCGAAGCGATACGATTGCAGAACTCGTGACTTGAAAGCCCTCAAATAATGGTTTACCAATTGAGCCAACACGTTTCTGGATTAATGAGAACGACATCACCTTACATGTTACGACGTACTTAATTTCCCGGAATTATGAGCATGAAAACCTTCGTAAAAGATTCAATTTTGTTTTGCAGTTTCAAACAATAATCTGATAAAATCCTCTCTGCAGTGTTATGGAGGTCATTCCGAATAGCAAATTTCAGGTGTAAAAAACAAAATAAAATGTTATTTAAAATGTCTGCGGAGGAAATCTCACCTCATATCCCAAATAACTGTTCTAAATGTTCTTCCTTCTATTGTGTGTTTCGATTTTTCATTTATTTTCACGTGTTTGTATTGCATTGTACGAAATGTACCTTGTGTATTGTAATGTACAATGTTCTTACTACACGTAATAAACATATACATATATAATAAATTTCTTAATATTATTCAAAGAATGCAGAAACTTGGAGAACGGGTGTTTCACCGGTTTTCTAACAATTACGAACAAAAAAAAACAAATAGGATTGCGATCTACTTCATCACAGCCTTCAGCTCACAAGAATGCCTTTGCTTGGGCGACATCTTCAACTGAATATCCACCCAACTCAGTGTTTTGCTTAATTTTTATAATTTAAAGAATTTGCAAATGTGGTGCTTCTGTAGACTTGAAGAAATCCTCTTTATCCTCTTTATATATTATAGACGAATAAGCATCTCCGTGGAAAGCTGTTTCTCTGAACCTATCTTTCACCCTATCTTCCGAAACAAATTAATTAGGCCTTTGATAACAGCTCCCTGTAGATGCGGGAAGCTCCTGTCTAGAACCCCATCTAAAATTCAATACCCGATTCAATGGTGTAATTTTTGTTCCGGAATTCCGAGTAATCGCTGAGAAAAATCCTAATTTATCCCTTGAAAAACTCTCTTTTTTATACTAATTTTTATCTTACTCTTCATAGAGAGCGCGTAAACGGAGAGTTGCTGATGGGAGTCTCTCTCCTCTCAAAGTCATTTTACTCGAGAGGATGGCGTAGAATGGCTCAATTTTCGTATACAATATGCAAATGGAGGTATGCTAATTATAATCTTAGAAAGGAGTATATAAGAAGTTAGTTTCATTTCCTTCTTCATTCACTCTTTGAACTCTCCTCTGGTGAGCTCCCTTCTCTAGAGGTCTTCTTCTAGAGGGCTCTCCGAGAACGGGCTCCGCTTCGAAGAGGGCTCGACTCCGGCGACTGCGGCGCAGCGTCGATTGCTGCGCAGCGTCGATTGCTGCGCACCGTCGATTGCTGCGCAGCGTCGATTGCTGCGCAGCGTCGATTGCTGCGCAGCGTCGATTGCTGCGCAGCGTCGATTGCTGCGCAGCGTCGATTGCTGCGCAGCGTCGATTGCTGCGCAGCGTCGATTGCTGCGCAGCGTCGATTGCTGCGCAGCGTCGATTGCTGCGCAGCGTCGATTGCTGCGCAGCGTCGATTGCTGCGCACCGTCGATTGCTGCGCAGCGTCGATTGCTGCGCACCGTCCATTGCTGCGCAGCGTCGATTGCTGCGCAGCGTCGATTGCTGCGCAGCGTCGATTGCTGCGCAGCGTCGATTGCTGCGCAGCGTCGATTGCTGCGCACCGTCGATTGCTGCGCAGCGTCGATTGCTGCGCAGCGTCGATTGCTGCGCAGCGTCGATTGCTGCGCAGCGTCGATTGCTGCGCACCGTCGATTGCTGCGCAGCGTCGATTGCTGCGCACCGTCGATTGCTGCGCAGCGTCGATTGCTGCGCAGCGTCGATTGCTGCGCAGCGTCGATTGCTGCGCAGCGTCGATTGCTGCGCACCGTCGATTGCTGCGCAGCGTCGATTGCTGCGCAGCGTCGATTGCTGCGCAGCGTCGATTGCTGCGCAGCGTCGATTGCTGCGCAGCGTCGATTGCTGCGCACCGTCGATTGCTGCGCACCGTCGAGTGCTGCGCAGCGTTGAGTGCTGCGCAGCGTCGATTGCTGCGCAGCGTCGAGTGCTGCGCACCGTCGATTGCTGCGCACCGTCGATTGCTGCGCACCGTCGAGTGCTGCGCAGCGTCGATTGCTGCGCAACGTCGATTGCTGCGCAGCGTCGATTGCTGCGCACCGTCGAGTGCTGCGCAGCGTCGATTGCTGCGCACCGTCGAGTGCTGCGCAGCGTTGAGTGCTGCGCAGCGTCGATTGCTGCGCAGCGTCGAGTGCTGCGCACCGTCGATTGCTGCGCACCGTCGAGTGCTGCGCAGCGTTGAGTGCTGCGCAGCGTCGATTGCTGCGCAGCGTCGATTGCTGCGCACCGTCGATTGCTGCGCAGCGTCGATTGCTGCGCAGCGTCGATTGCTGCGCAGCGTCGATTGCTGCGCACCGTCGAGTGCTGCGCAGCGTTGAGTGCTGCGCAGCGTCGATTGCTGCGCAGCGTCGAGTGCTGCGCAGCATCGAGTACTGTGCCCTGGTGAGGACTCCAAACCGGGGAGGACCCGTACCCGGCGAATGCCCGACTTCTTCAAGGGCTTGGGTTCTACCAAAGCTTTTTTGGCAACGAGTCACTTGGTTAACAGAAAAGTGATGAGCGTTGGTTATTACTGAGAAAAAAGTTTCCGGAATTTTCATGAAGTTTCGTTGACAAGTTCGCATTTCACGACATCGAATGAATCAATACCAAAGAATAATACCTTTTTTGCAAGTTAATAAAAAATTTACCAATTTGAAAAAACAGAAACGAAGGCAGCGAAGCTGCCTGAGCCAGTTAGAAGAAAAAGAACAACAGCGGAAAAGCAGCTACGCTGCCTGAACGAGGAAGAAGACAAGTAGATAAAACGAAGGCAACGAAGCTTACTGGAGCATAGAGAAAATAGGAAGCTGAAAAACGAAGGCCTGAGAGAGGCAGAAAAATAGAAGTGGGAAAACGAAGGCAGAAAAGCTGCCTGAGGGAGGAAGACAATAAGAAGTATGAAAACGAAGGTAGCGAAGCTGCCTGAGAGAGGGAAAAATAGAAGTGGGAAAACGAAGGCAGAAAAGCTGCCTGAGGGAGGAAGACAATAAGAAGTATGAAAACGAAGGTAGCGAAGCTGCCTGAGAGAGGGAAAAATAGAAGTGGGAAAACGAAGGCAGAAAAGCTGCCTGAGGGAGGAAGAAAACAAGAAGTATGAAAACGAAGGCAGCGAAGCTGCCTGAGGGAGGGAGAAAAATAGAAGTATGAAAACGAAGGCAGCGAAGCTGCTTGATGGTGGGATAGAAATAGAAGTATGAAAACGAAGGCAGCGAAGCTGCCTGAGGGAGGGAGAAAATTAGCGCTCCCAACTCGCCCCGTTGAAGAACAAGCTCACTATCCCTATGTTGGAGCTCAAAGCAATACACCTTGCGGCCAAGTTGTTGAGGTTTGCAAAGGTGCACGTGCTGCTGATAACGTGTATGGCAACACGGGCAGTGCATCTCGAGGTCACAAAGAGCCTTTCAGCAAAATCCTTCCTAGCAGGATTCAGAAAGTTTGTTTCGAGAAGAGGCGTTTTCCAGAGAAGGTTTTTTTCGGATAACGCGCCCACTTTCCATTGAGCAAAGGACACTCTTCGAGAAAGTGGGTAACTTCGAGTTACTCAACCGACAATGCCCACAACGATATATGTTCTCCATTCTTATCGTAGAAGAGTCTTAACTCTCTGTTGCCAGGTGTTTGAGGTGGAGGGGTGTGTGACCTAAAATAATATGTGTTACAAATGGGAATTGTTATACCTTATTTCAAAACTGAGAATATGATCTCAAATTAACATATTTTTAGCAACAACATAAATGAAAACATTCACGCAAAAGTTCAGCTCAAACGATCCCTTTTTTCGCAATAGACGAACTTGGCTGAACTATTCGCGCTACTTAACTCCATGAGTTTGGTCTGATCTTTGCGGGAGTCTACTTCGTCTATTACAGCATTCACGACCTTTTTCGATACAGCTGCCTTCAGTTTGTTCGCACTGCTGTTCATTGAAGCCACAAACAACTCCTCTTTTTCGAACTCCTCCGCCTTATCAAGTAACGCTTTCACCGTCACTTTCTTGGAGTTGTAGGAGAAACGATGCAAAAGATCCTTCAGCTGATATGGAAATTTTCTTGTGATGATCTCTTGAAGTATCACATCTCCATGCACGCCTTCACGTAGTCTTTCCATTCTCGCCACTAATGCTTTTAGTGTGAAAACGAGGCTGAGCTGATCTTGCCAGGAAGAGCTTGTGGCACTCAAAAATTCGATCTGTGAGGCCAGGGTTCTTTCATCTGAGTCTTTGGCTCCAAAACTATCTCGTAGCAGAGTTCTGGCAGAAGCGTAACCGTTTGCCGTAACAGGAAACTGGTTTATAGCCACCTTAGCTTTTTCCTGCACACATGCCAACAAGTAGCTCATCTTTTCTGAGTCCGAAATGTCTGTTCTCGCATGAACCATCTCTTCAAAACGTTCATACCAATCGTGGAACTCGAGGTTGTCTCCTGAGAGCACTGGCAGTGAGAGAAAAGGAAGGCGCGGAAGTCTCCAGGAAGCCTGCGCTTCACTGTGACTCGGCTCTCTTATCCGACTCTCTTCTACTCTTGCCACGTCGCTGGCGACTGGAATTCTCTCCTGTGACGTTTCCAACTCCGGATAATCATGTACCAAACTATCTGCCACATCAACTTTCAATTCTCCAATCAAAAATTCCAAGTCCGCCACAGTGATGTCTGTCTTCCTCTTTAAAGTGGCCAAGAAACGGTTCTGATCTGTCTTCAACCAATCTTCAAAACTTTTTCAGTGATGAGCTTCTGCTGCTGTGTCTTCAACCTTGTTGACCACCTTTGTCAACTCTTTCAAAGCATTCGCATGATGCTTGGAGTCGACCGAAAGTCTATTCAGCAGCAGCTTGAAGTTTCTCGTGCTTGCTTTTCTATCGGAGTCTTCCAAATTCGTTGAAGACATCAATCTCTCAGCGGCAACAAAATGGCCCGTCACATTGTAGAACTGACTTTCAAGATGAGCTTTCTTAGAGAGCTCATCCACAACCAATCGATCTTGCACATCAAAAGATACTTCATCAAACTTTGCCATCCTCGGGCCGATGTACCATATATTGAGAATGAGGTCTTTTCCTCTCTGAATGGTGGTCTATTCTATCGATTCATCGACTTAATGAGAGGAGGGCCTTTCCTCACTCACACAAACCTTCTTTCTAGATACTGATTGCCTGTCACGCCTTTTAAATACAATCCTTTGATGAATAAATTCAATTTATCGGCCACTTAGGCAAAGATCAATCAAACAAACAAGAAATCAGCAAACAATGGTCACAAAGATAACTCACTTCATTAATAATAGGAATTTTTCCACAACTGCTGAAATAGGACTTTTTCCACAACTGCCTGAGGCTGCGTAAATAGAAGAAGGGGACCTTTGTTGGGAAAGTGACATATTATTGTAGTCGGCGCCTGAAGGCGAACACTAAATTCAAGACAGTAAGGAGGCAGAAAAAGCTGAATAATACAGAGAAAAGAAGACGAGTGAAGGAAGAAAGGCAGGAAAAAGAGTATGATTGGATAAACAAAGGCAGTGAAGCTGCTTAAAGCAGAAAGAATAGGAAGATTGGGAAAACCAAGTTAAGCAAACGAAAGCATCGGAGAGCTGCAGAAATAGGTTTAAAAAAGGTTCAGAAGTATGGTAAAAATCGCATCAAAACTACGCAAGTCATGAAGCAAAAGAAGATAGATAGAAGGAACATGAGAACTAATTAGGTGGCAAAGCTGCCTGAGCCAAGAAAAGTAGGAGTTAGGAAAGAGAAGCATTGAAGCTGCCTGAGCCGAGAAGTGTAAGGAAGCAGAAGGAGCGAAATTGTCTGACCCATGGAGATGAGAATAATAGTGAGAGTGAAAGCAGTGAAGCTGCCTGATCCAGATTCAATAAGTTGGCGGAAAGCTGCCTGAGCCATGGAGAGGAGAACCACCTAAGCCAATGGGGGGGGGAGCTGGAAAAAAACCACCTGAGCCAGTGGGGGGATGAAGCTGTCTAGAGCATGGAGAAGTGTATTGTAAAGTAAGCAAAACAACTTAATCAGCCAGAATACACTAGATAAGCAAGACAATAATGACAAATAAGCTGCCTGGGGCAGGAAAAGAGAATGCTATATAAAATGAATAAAAAATAGAGGTAGTGAAGCAGAGAAAAGAGGAAGCATATTGGAACGAACACAGCGAGTCTGTCAGGGAAAAAAGGGCCCTGTAAAGAAGGCAGCGAAGCTGTCTGAACACAAAGAAGTAAATAAAAGGAATAAACAAACAAAGTGAGTGTAAGATTAATCCGATCTCCCAGATTATGAGGCTAACTAGACGGTGATGAGCGTCCCCAACGGGGACGCTCGTCCTACTATCTATTTCAACAAAGATTTAAAAACCTTTGAAAAATCAGATCGCATTTTTAAACGAAACTCGATGGGCCGAAAAATTCCATTTATAAAACTGAAGACAACGAAAAAAATTAATCTTCTCAAATGATCTTATCGATTAATTGTTCTCAAATCGAGAATCCGCCGAGTTTTTCTCTTTACTGTGTACAAGATTGAAAAATAATCATGCATGAGTTACCATCGTTGCAGAGCGGTCCTCCGAATCCGGGTGCACATAGACATTTGACTGCACCGATCATCTCGATACACACGCTTTGATCCGGGTTGCATTGATCCATGACACATTGATCCGGCTCTGTGACTACAAGAAAGCTTCTCTATTATCTAATCCCGCACTGAAAAATCTAGAAAAATAACGAAGATTAGTTTTCAAAGTTAAAGAAACGACGATTTTCCAGGAATCATGCTTTTTAAAGTTCGAGAATGTGTATTAATTTGAAAAAATGTTAACCTAATTCAGGATTTGCAAACACTTGAGCAGCTACGACTTTTCCGATACAAATTTTTTTCCCAATCGGATCACAAAGTTCGACTTCGCCACATAACGAAGGGGTGGTTAGAAGATTTTTAGAGAAGGAGCAACAACCGTCATAGAGAGCTGCAAGTTTTGCGGTTTTAAATGAAAAATTGCACACAAATTCTAATAAAATGGACTGCTGTTATTCATTCTACAGCTTTTTTTTTCTTTACAGAATTTTCTTAAAATCTTACTTCCGAAGTTATTGCAACCTTACTTTATTGTAGATGTTTTTGTAATCAACTTTAGAGATGTCCGTTGTTTTTACATGCAGTTGATATTGTAATGTTTCAGTAAGTTTTTTCACTACGAAATATGAACCCTAAAGCACATAAACCTGTTTTTGATTGGAACAAAAAATTTCGATGTTCTTCTAGCTGTTACACTCAAGTTGAGTTTCAATGTGTCATTCGATGGGAGCGAAACTCTCTTGGTGAAGTTCAATAGTTATTGTTCTTCTTTTCCAAAGCGTTGAACCACGCGAAGCAAAGAACCATTGTTCTACTGCTGGCTCTTTGAAACTCTTGTCTTCAGAGTTTTGCGGATGAAGACGCGTTAGGCTTCATGCATATCCGCAATGATTGCCGATGCTTAATTCAATTGTAAAAAGAGCTCGTATGCAGGAGAGCACGCTAAAATAACTACTAAGTCTTTTTTGCGCATTTCATATCACAACTGTATACTGCATGAACTTCTCACACTTACCCAGCCTTTTTTCCCTTGACTCTTCAAAAAAGTCCTAAAAAGTTTTTTTCAACGCTTCGAAATATCGCTAGCATAATACCTGAAGCTTAAAATACGAAGGAAATTTATTTATCCTCAAATTTTTGCCCAACTAAGTATAATTTGAAAAAAAAAACAGAACTTCTCTTGGTATCAATATAACATTGAAACTCCCATCTTCTCAATTTCTTTGTAAGATAATGAATAATTTTCCATGAAATGCGTTTATAACTAGAGCTGTTCCACATCTTCTGCCGTATTCAACTATACGCTATGATTAACTGTTTCAAAAGTTACGCGTAACAATCATTTCGAGAATATCTGTTTGATTTTCTCACGCCAATTTTTTCACAATAATATTAGGAACCTTTCGGTTGTTTTATAGAACAGAAAAGTGTTAGATTTTTACGATTAAATTTTGAGTGAAGTATACTGACTCATGTAGCCAATATTTGTTGAACCAAGCTTGAGTCCGAGAGCGCAATCGAGGCTCGTCAGTTCTCCAGAACCAGAACAGTAGCCAAAATCTGATTTTTCTGGTTCAGGGTAGAATAGACCGCAAAAAGGAATTACGTGTATAACTGAAAACATATTTTCTCGGTAACTTTGTAGGTATGTCAGTCTGTCAGTCTATTAGTCTATCAGTTTGTTTGTCTGCAAAACTAACAATATGTCAGTCTGTCAATCTTTCGGCTTATCAGTCTTTCAGTATGTTAGTCTGCTAGTCTGTGATTAAGTCAGCCTGTTAGTATTTCAGTCTGTTTTTCTTTCAATCGGTCCATTGTGTAAACTGTCATCCTACTAGTCTGTCAGTCTGCCAGTCGTTCTTCCTGTCTGACTATCTTTATTTCTTTAACTCTGTTTTATTCTTTGAGTTTCTTTCTATTGTTTCCTGAAAGCTTCTTGTTTTTTATTTTGAATCTCGTCCACAAAGATAGTGAGAGATCATCTTTGCAGTAATAGAACAAGACAGAAGTGTAGGCTTTTTTATCTCGATTTTTCTGAAAGCAAAGAGATATATATAGTTCCAGTGCTGAGGTTTTACTAAGATGAAAATCTACTCTTAATGAAGTAGAAAATTTGAAAGTATTTGAAAATTTTAGGAACTGACAGTGAATCCGAACTTCTTCACAAATCGGCCCTTGCCATAAAATACCACAATCGCAAACATAGTTTGCAAAGTCCCACACAGGTGAGCAAGTCCCAGAGTTTTTGCAAGGATTTGGTTCACAAGGGTTACCAACTGGAAAATTCAAGAGTATAAATGCAATATTCATGGCCTTCAGAAGCGTATTGGTGAAAATTCATGTAAAAATGTTTGTTTTACAGAACATTTTTTTGGCCTTTCAGTCCTTTTAGTTTGACCTAGGCCTTTTAAATTTAAATTTAAATCTTTATCATCACCGAAGGGTAACTTGTTGAGTTACCGCTTATACGGTATATAAAATTGGTCAGGGAGAACGGGATAAAATCTTGGCATTTGGGGATCCACTCTTCAATCCGTTTTAAGGTAATCCGGTAGGTCGACGACTGTGAGAAGGTTCAGTTCTTCTAGAATCTTTGCGAACTCTCGAAGCTCAGTGATGTGGTTCTGAGTATCTGCGATTCTGTTCCATAAACCGATAGCTCTTCTAAAATAGAAATTAGAGTGCTTATAATGATTTATCTGCTTTAAAGTTAACCGGGAAGTCCTATCGGAGGTACGATGATTTGTTTCCGTTCTAAGAATCATTTGGTTTTTGCATATATGACAGTCTATTTCTCCAAATAGTAACCGAAAAACAATAAATAAATCGAAGCGGGCTCTACGTTCTACAAGCGAATCTAAATTGAATAGCTTGAGACTTTGGGGATAATTTAGATTAGGGTTATTGCAGCGAGATAGCGCCCTCTTTGTAAAGATTCTTTGTGGAAACTCCAGTCTTCTTGAACAATTACTGCGAGAAATTGGTGAAAAAAAGTGTGGTTCCGTATTCTAGGAGAGGCCTGATATATGTGGTAAACACAGTTTTGTAACCGTTTAAATCTAGGCATCGAAAAACTTTAAAAACTTGAGCGATTCGACTCAAACTTCTGGAACGTATGACTTCAATGTGCTGTTTAAAAGTGAGCTTACGATCTATAAAAATGCTCAAGTCTATTACTAACTCTACATCCTTAATTTTTGTATTATGTATGTAGTAGTTCTGTTGAGATTGCCCTAAATGAAGGCAGCTTATTTTATTAACTGCAAATGGTAAACTGAATTTACATGACCAATTGCAAATTTCATTGATAGCTAATCGTAAACGACCTGGATCGTGACTATAAATTTTCAAATCGTCCGCGAATAAGGAAAATTTTACTGGGTCAGTTATACAGCTTTCGATATCGTTAATAAAGCAAAGAAAGAGTAGGGGCCCTAAGACTGTACCTTGCGGTACACCGCTTAGTACAGGGAAATAATCTGAGAAAGTGTTATTTATACGTACCCTGAACAATCTCATCTCTCTTGACTTAATCAATCAACATCTGATAAAAAAGAATTTCTTTTTGAATACAGTTGAAGTTAATTTTTTCCAATCAAAACCAAGCCGACAAACGAAATTTCTAAGGCGATAAAGTACTCCGCTCTTTTTCTACTAGTTTTTTTAAAAAAATCTCAGTAGAAGACGTTTAACTATTCAGAAAAACATCGCTACGGAAAAATGAGCGAAAAAATCTGAGTTAAAAAGAGACAAATTAATTGAAAACCCAATCGCATTCTTCTAAGTTGAACTGACATTGACAGAATTCTCCGAAAAATCCTGGTTTGCAAGTGCATAGTTTTTTTGCGGTAGGATCACAGACACCACGGTTCAGGCAGGGCGCACTGGTGCACGCACCAGAAACGGCTGCAAGCCAGCAATTAAAAAATATTAGAAAAAATTTATGATTCGAAATTTGAGGAATTGGAAAAAGGAAGGATTCGAATTATTTGCTCTCCCCCTCTCTTTTTTTATATCACTCTTCTTCTATTTCTGTAATAATTTATGTTTTTGATCTTCGTCTCTGTTTTTAAATGCTTCCAAACTTTAGTAAAAAATTCCCAAAAATTCAAAAATTAACAAAAAAAATTCAAAAAAAATCCCACATTTTAATTTTTTGTTTTATTTCAGATTCTCAATTTTTTCAATTTTTTCCACGAGATTTTCCCTGGAATCAACTTTAGTTACCACTAACCTTGAAAGACAATCTAAAAAAGTAGATTGTTTTAGGTCGAAACCCTGTCTTTTCACCCACTAACCCCCTCTATGTTAGAATTAACTCTAACCCAGTTCTCTTTCAAAATAAATGACAAATACAAACCATTCGCTTTGTTTTCATGAACAGTTTCTACACAAAAATTTGTGGCTCGGATCCTAATATTTTCGTTTTCCGAGTTATATTCTCAAAACAGCCTGACAGATATTGCAGTTCATCCCAGACCACTCAGATGTGCAGTCGCATTCATAGCCGATTCCAATGTCAACACAAACAGTTCGATCTGCAGGACAAGGAGACGAAGAGCAGAGGGGAACAACTGTGAACAAGGGCGTTTCCCGCAAAAATCTTTCCCGTAAAATTGTCTCACAAGGGGAGGCTGCTCATCCCTTTGCTCTACTTTAAATTGCCTTTTATTTGGAAAGCTCTCTAATCACTGTTCCTGTTGCGTGTCAGATTCAGCCTGTGCAGCCACAACTCTGTACTTTCATCTATCGCAGCAAAGTTCATAGACCGTCTACTGCTTAACGTGATTGTGATCAGAAGTAAAAGAATAGTGATTCCATTTGAAAGAGACTTTTGCGGCGTAACTTTACAGCTACTCAGCCCATTCGAGCACTGTCTGTTTTCTGTGTTCCGTGTCTGTGCCGTTTAACCATTTTCAGCATTTTCAGTCTAACTCTTTTTCTTCTCAATTCAAATTCCATTGTATTCTCTTCAAAAAATTTGATAAGAAAAAATTTGTTAAAAAGTATAAGAAAGAAATTAGTTATTCAACCAATCATCATGTTTGAGTTTTATTTAGCGTTCCGATAGAAGATACAACACTTAACTTTATAAAATTTGGGGAAAAGAAACCAACCATCCCCACAGTTTGGTCCTCCGTATCCCACCATGCAGACACAAGCTCCATCGGGACAAGTCCATCGATCAGCTTTGCAAACTAAACGGAATAAGCCCCATTTATAACATTCCGTTCCAAGCCTCCCTTCAGCACAGGCTCCGCGATTAAGGCAACCGACAGGGGGACGTTCATCATGATCGTCCACTCCATCACTCATCTCGAGCAAGAAGAGGAGGGGAACAAAGAAGAAGCCGACCATGCCGTCCAATTCCTGTACCTACGACATTGCAAAAAATAAGAAAAGTAGATAGAAGAGAACTGCGAAACAAATCGAAAAATTTGCTACGGACTTCCAATTTTTCCCCCAAGAAAAAACATAGGACATGGCTAAAACACAGGCTTTTAAGCTGAAGTTTCAGTGAAGGCTGGCATTTAAGTCATCTTCATGGAAGAGTTGGAACTCCCCTTTTCAAGGTTTCTCTTGGTAACAGAAAGCTCAGAATTCTTGTTAGAAAAAATACAGTAAGAAAAGCTTTTCACTATTTCTCAGCGAAGATCTCTGCGTTTTCGAGGGTAAAATAGTCAGCAAAGGTTGCGACTGCAAAAGCTCCAAAGATCTGCAACACAAAACCAAATTGGCGAAGTTGGCTGGACTCCTATACTTTCAAAAAAAGATAGGAGAACATCTTTCTATGTACCTTCTCGTAGATCCGTTTTGAACTCAAAAAGTTTTTCCCTGAGTGAGGGAAATTAAACGGCAAACCTAAGAATCTCTTGAAGTGTTTTTTGTACCATATTTGTTCGTTAAAGAACAAGTTAGATGTTTTCAGAATGTTTATGCTTAAAGAAAAACCCGATCTTATTTTTCTTACGGAAAGCTGGCTGAACGGAAAGACATTGCTGACTCTTTGTTCCCGACCTTCCCTATTTAGTGCTTCGCTTAGACAGATCTAAAAGAATCGGGAGAGTATGTATTGTGTAAAAAAAACTGTTACTCACTCAAAAACTGACGCTGCTCCAGCCAAGTTCTAAATCAGAAGTTATTTTCGCAACATTAGTCGATCTAAATGGTAAATATGTAGATTTAGTTTGTGTGTACAGGCCACCGATTTCTTTGGCAGCTGATTATCAATTCTCTCCTGAATGCACTCACCGACTTCTGCCTGGTGACTTCAACAAGGATTGGCTTTGCTTCATTGAAACTTCCAAGAACAAATTTTTCGAGTTCACAAAAAAATCATAACTTTTTTACGGCAGTACGAAAACCTACTCGCGATGGTAAGCTCATAGACTGGGTTTTGAGCGACAATTTTAAAATGATAAATACCGCTGAAGTTATCTCTGGTTTTCCGAATTGTGATCACTTCGAGGTACAGTACCATGCAGAAGAATACCAAAAAATATGTTTTGTCGTATAAGTCGTATGACTTTTCTGTTTTTGCGCCCACTAACGCAATTTTTTATATGTTGTTTGGCTCGTGATTCACATCATACTGTTACATAATGGAGCCGTTTCTGAGAAAAACAGAACAGCTCCTGAAAGGCTTGATTTTAGATGTTCAAGTGACTACTATCTTTTTCTCTACCTTATCAGTAATTTATAATAATTCCACTATCCGGATTTGATCACTACAAATACAATATCTTCCGTGCTCTTAAACATCGAAGCATTAGATATGTAGGTAGAAAAGACTTTCACGCGCATAAAAATATCGAAACCGAAATAACAATTTTTCCCTGGCAGTTTGTCAAGGTTTAGAAAACTGGAATCTTTAATCATGTTACACGCTAGGAACGAGCTTTTGAAAGAATTTGTGTTTTTTTCTGAACGATGTTTGAAAAAAAAAAACCCAAAATTGAAAAAAAGTTCTCTGAACGATGTTTTTAAAAAAACCAAAATATGTTGGGCAAGCTAATACGTATTTCAGACGAATAAGCTGTCCCTATAGAGAAATAAAAGAAATCCAGAAGAATTAGGGTTCGATTACTTTGAAGGATGGACCTTAAAGAAACATTTGCGAGTTTGAAGAATCCCTATCTACAAAAATGTCCGAAAAATTTTGGTTGAGAGAAGGTGTCATTGTCAGAAAACTAAGGAAAACTTTTCATTCAAAAAACTTCTGAGGAAACTTTTTCTTCTTTTTTTCTTTTCCTAAAACTCCCAAAACTCTCGAGTATTCCAAACTCCAGTACATAGTGTTCATTATACATTTCAACTCATTGGTTCTTTTTCATTCGAAATCAGTATTTCTCATCTCTTCTGACGGTACTTTTTTGTGTGTGACCTTCAGTTTATTGGGGTTCTCATGAGCTCTATAGATGTCGCTAACGATAGAGAAACTTCTCATTACAAGGCTTTTGACGCCTTTCAGACTTACTGTATAAACAAATGTGCCATGAACCGCGAAAACAAACTAACTTAACCCGATCTAAAAAAGAGCTCCTCATTTACAGCCTAGTTGTAACTATCTAACAAAGGTAATCCTAATTTTGGTTTTTTGCACAAAGTTTATTTTTTCGGAAGAATGATAAAGAGAGCTCCGAAGATCATAAGGAAGATTTGGTGAAACATATCACGTAAACTGCAATCTTACGAGGCAACCAAAAATTGAGATAAAGTTGTTCAACGGGCATTTTTTATATCCGGTTGATGATATCTGTGATGATTTTTTTTCTTCAGAGATACATTATTCAAAAAACCTTAAGGTAATTCAAACGTCCGTAATTTTAAGACTGAGTAGTCTAAAAGTTGATGTTAAAGAGCATCTCGTTGTCAGAAAACTGCCAAACTTCAAAAATTTTAGGAATGTCGTTATGATTGCAGATTCTCTTCTCTTGTATTCTCTTGTCTTAGCATGAGGATGGGGAGTGCAAGATCATTGTCCTCGCCATCTGATCAATTGCGAGGATCAACGCAACTCTGATCGCATCTGCTTATAAGCTTCTAAAATATTTTTGGTCCAACGCTGGTAACTGAAGGCTGAACAGAAAAAAATTCTGATGATTTTGAAGGGGAAAAAATTTTGTCCCCTACTCGTGGGATTAGAATGATCATTTTGAAACATACATAAATGGTGTCACTCGAACGAGGTTCTAACTTGTCGATACTCGTCCCATCCCTACAGCTTGTTTAAAGCTAATAGGTTAGGACGATTTTAACTATTCGAAAAATCAACCTATCGAAAATAATTTCTGATGTCAGACAGTGGTGGGAAAAGAGTCAGACAGTGGTGGGAAAAATCAATGTACCCAGTCAGTGAAGATCGATAATGTGTTTTCCAACCCTATTTCCGTTATATCAGGAGTCCCTCAAGGCTCCTCGCAAGGTCCACTTTTGTTTTTAATGTACATTGAGTCCGTTAAACATGTATTTTCTTCCAATATTCAATTCTCCTTATATGCTGACGACATTAAAATAATGGGACGCGTCCCTATTTCTGTAAATGAGATACAGTTCGCTCTCAACTGTGTTTCAGCATGGTGCTCAGAGTGGAACTTGTGTTTATCGCTATCTAAATGTAAAAAGGCCTCTTCTGTTGTGAATATGTTATTAAAAGCGTTCAAATCGCCATCTCTTCCTCTTCTGACTTCTGCCTTTGAAATCTATGTACGACCATTATTAGAATATGCTAGCGAGCTCTGGAACCCTACATCCTGGGGACTAGTGAAACTTATCGAGAAAGTACAACGCTCGTTTACGAGACGAATTCTAGCTAGAGCCGGTCATCCTTTACTTCCGTACTCAGAGCGGCTATTGTTGTTCAAACTTCAAACTCTTGAATACCGTCGAGCCATTGCTGACCTTGCTTTCATTCACAACTGTATTCTTGAGAAATGTGACATAGATACTATTAATTTATATAAAATATCAGCTGTTGAACGTTTTTCTCGCCATTCTCATTCTTTGCGTCTTATTCCGCCCAATAATATTAATCAGTCTTTCATATCAACATGTGTTTCTCGTCAGTTATCAGTATGGAATTCATTGAATTTTGAAATCGTAAACGATCCTAATTGCAAGGTATGTATTTAAGAACAATTTACTTAAGTTGCCTGTCAACCTAGTTTTACCAAATACTTTTGTTTCTGATAACTAAAGGCTCGTTTCTCTATTAATAGCATTTTCTATCTCCCCCCACCCCTCCCCTAGTTAAGAAACCTTTTGCCTACACACACCGCCACTAGAAAGACAGTTCATGCATATCCGCTATTGTTATTTTTCACTGTGAACCGAAGTTGAATATAATCTGTGCAAGGAATAAATAATGAATGAATGAATGAATGAATGTGATTGAACTCATACACAGTAAGCCTGAATAACAGACCTGCACTCAAGTGAGTACAAACACGTGCAAATGAAATTCAGAAGAAACCTAACGAGCGGAAAGGGTTTTTACTCAAGATGAAATAATCAGAAATTAGATTCAGGGGTTTCGAGAGGGCTTATGTAAAATTTAGAAAACTTGGCTTCCGATCTGGAAGCTTAGTTTTTACAACGAATAATTTCAGGAAGTAGTAACATGTTTTTGGATTTCCCATTTTTTTCCAGTAACAGTCCAAGTTTACTACTCATTCAAATACTAGGCCTTGTTTGGGATGTTCATTGAAGAGGCGATATAATCATTTTATAGCTGAAAAAGAGAGCTTCTTTGCTTACTTGAGGTAAAAGGAACATTTTTTTCTTCTAGAGCTTTCAATAACAGAGATCTCCCGTCTCATTTTTACTTTTATATTCTAGATCTTTAACATCTATTCGGAAAATAGTTTTTCAACTGTTCGTCGAGAGACAAATTAAACAGCATTTTGAACGGCTTGAACTAATATTTTGTCTTCCGGAAAGGCAGAACAAAGCAGATCCTTTTTCGCTCAGTGCATAATTTTCGAAGCATCTGCGAGACTCCCAACATTCAACTCCAAGCCTCCCTACATCACATGCGCAGCGCAGCCATTTGATCGAAAAACGTTAATCATACTCGTTAACTAACTCCTAACCTCTAGCAAGGAATAGAAAAATGAAAGAAATCCAATATGCGTTTTAAGTCCTCTCTCTCTCTCTCTCTCTCTCTCTCTCTCTCTCTCTCTCTCT
The DNA here is from genome assembly GCA_964056735.1 of Allodiplogaster pararmata. Taxonomy (NCBI): domain Eukaryota; kingdom Metazoa; phylum Nematoda; class Chromadorea; order Rhabditida; family Diplogasteridae; genus Allodiplogaster; species Allodiplogaster pararmata. Next base: position 32,180,679 of record OZ057405.1, read on the forward strand.
CTCCCCCAACTGTCGAAAACGCCTCACGAAAAAATTCAAAGATATTGAAGTTGTTTCACAAAGTGAGAGTCTCAAACAATCAGTATGACGAACCAGAGAGAGTCGTCAATCGCAACTGGTCTCAAAAAGTTGGAAACAAAAAGCACGAAAACTATTACAATACGAGCTTTCGTGGCGGTAGTCATTGTCAGGGTAGCTTTCAGTAGCTTTCAGTCACATTCAGAAATTCGTTTTCGAAAAAGCCTAAATTTTTAAAGTTACGAAAACATAAGAATTTTCAGTGACGAGAAAATTTTTTTTATTGTTTAAAATTTTTTTTTTAGATTGAACTTTGAATGAAAATTGTGATTATGTTCTCATTATGGAAATTTGAAATTTCTGAAACTTTTCAAACATGTAGCAGAGGTATTTTTTCACTTTTCCTTGTTACACTTCTTTCTCCAGTCATTTCATTCCTTTCGTCATGAAGTATAACTTTGATTTGAACAAAATCTCCCATGGAAATTGCATACGCATTTAGGCAACGACTGTTTATCGGGTTTACAACGCGGACTGGTCGCCACAACACAAAACAATTGAATTGACATGATGACAATAATAACAATAACACGATAACCCATACTTTGGCTTCGAACATCACACATCATCGAAGTTTTCTTCGATGATGTGTGATGTTCATCAGCTCCTCCATCTATATTGAACTAAATGTGAAACGTTAGAAAAAATTTTTCTAGCGACCCCAATACTCAAATAGAGAGTCCTCCTCCATAAGACTTCTTTGAGTCTTTTCTGTTAGGTGCCAGTTCTCAAGCTGACATCCACCTGCCTCTTTCCTGGACCTGCTCAAGTGTGGCTCCTCCCTTCACCGAAGCGGGGACGCCTGCAGCTCGGAGCGAATGCGGGTTGATGGAGTTGACCCCCACTCCGAGACACGCGCGTTTTAATAGTTTTTCGCATTGAGTTCATTCATCAACATAAAGGTATATGTAGAATGTGTACACAAGCGTGACACTTTAACAACTAAAGTGAGAAAATCATTTTTCGAAAGAAGGAAAAGTTACTGAAACAGTGGAAGAAGAAAAAAACAATTCCTGGATCGGGTATTTTATATTTGGAATAGCTATAGTTCTGAAATCAAGACTCTAAAAGATTTAATGAATTCGCTGAGATTACCGATAGTGGTAAATTGTTCCATTTGTTAACAATTCTAACTGCAAGAATATTAGAATGCGCTACGCTTTTCATTTTTGGTATAACAAGGCTGTATCGATGAGATCTAGTTTCATATATATGGCTAGGTAGAGAGAAAATTCTCGTGTCAAAGCAACGGATTCTGCTGCGCGTTTTGCCCCTTGAATGCGACTCGTTTCGGTGCGTGTCACAACGGAACTTGCGGTAGAAACATGACTTGCCATCTCAGGAATACTTGCTGCTGAAAACATAAATTCACTGCTACCATAAAAACATTTCGAACGGCTTGAACTATTTTGTCTGTCGCTTTCCGAAAAGGCCGAACGATGCAGATCCTTGGTCGCTCAGTGCATAAGTTTCAAAGCATCTGCGAAGCTCTTAACATTCGACTCCAAGCCTCCCTACATCACATGCGCAGCCCAGGCATTCGATCGAAAACGTTTAACAAGACTCGTTAACTAACTCATCACCCTCTAACAAGAAAAATGTAAGAAGTAAAATATGGTTTGAAGTCCTCTCTCTCTATTTTTTCTCCCCCTTCTCAACTGTCGAAAACGCCTCACGAAAAAATTCAAAGATATTGACCTTTTTTTCTTAAAGTGAGAGTCTCAAACAATCAGTATGACGAACCAGAGAGAGTCGTCAATCACAATTGGTCTCAAAAAGTTGGAAACAAAAAGTACGAAAAACTTTTTTGTGACAATGCGAGCTTTCATTACAATGCGAGCTTTCAAGACGGCAGTCATCGTCAGGGAGACAGTCAGAAATTCGTTTCCGAAAAAGCCTAAATTTTTTTCAAGTTACGAAAACATAAGAATTTTCAGTGACGAGAACCTTATTGTTTAAAAAAATTTTTTTTGATTGAATTTTGAATGAAAATTGTGATTATGCTCTCATTATGGACATTTGAAATTTCTAAAACTTTTCAAACGTGTAGCAGAAGTTTTTTTTTCCTTCACTTTTCCTTGTTACACTTCTTCCTCCAGTCATTTCATTCCTTTCGTCATGAAGTATAACTTTGATTAAAACAAAATCTCCCAGGGAAATTGCATACGCATGTAGGCAACGACTGTTTATCAGGTTTACAACGCGGACTGGCCGCCATATCAACACAACAACAAAACATTTGAACATAGGTCACTTGATGACAAAAATAACAACAACAGGATACCATTTTACAACATTCAAACAAGACGCATCATCGAAAAAACCACAGCTGATTTAGAGATATTCAACTAAATCTGAGACGCTAAAAAACACGGAAAATTTTTTTCTTCCAAATGATTCTAGCGAAAGTAACACTCAAATAGGAAGTTCTTCTCCTTGAGACTCCTCCGAGTCTCTTCTGTGAGGTGCCAGTCGTCCAGCTGACATACACTTGCCTCTTTCCTGGACTTGCTCGAGTGTGGCTCCTCCCTCCACCGACGCGGTGACGCCTGCAACTCGTAGCGAATGCGGGTTGATGGAGTCAACCCCCGCTCCGAGACACGCGCGTTTTAGTTCCTTCCTCAGAGTATCCTTTGACAACGGACAGCCCGTAGAAAAAGACGCAAAAACCGGGTCGGACGCTGACCTAACTACGGTATAGGTTCCACACTGCCTTCCTTGGCGAGCCTGGACTCAGGCGAAAAAAGGCCTCTCTACCTTTGCTCCCTTGATCATTCTTCGCTTTGTTCACCCTCACTTTGACCACTACGGTGCCGTCTTCCTCTTGTTTCTCACTCACGTTTCTCCAGAAGAATGCTGCTGTATCGGAAATGCGAAGAAGGGCCCCGAACGCTGCTGCAACAAAAAAACCCGCTCGCGCATCCTCTCTGCTGGCATCTTCCCTAGCCGCCCAACAAAAATTTTTTGTAGGTCGTTAAATGGCGGGTCTCTCATGTGCTTCACGATTCTCTCTTTCTTCACCATACGCTTCATAGCTGTGATTAAACTTCCAAACTCCGTTTTATCCGCAGCCGTTCCTGTCGTGAACCGAAAAGCTGCTGCTGACACGGCTACCGCTCCCGCTTTGGCACCCCTAGCCAGTTTATCAACAACATGAAGGCACGAGGACAATGATGCCGCTAGGTCTAGGCCTAGTTGTCTTGCGAACTCTAGCCTCGCTTTTTCAGCAGCTTTGTACGCTGCGAGTGATGAGAGGGCTAGACATCCGCTTGTTAGAGCCTCGAGTGTTGGGTGTTGGTATGAGATTTTCCCCCCCCCCCTATCTCCAGAGCCTTCCTTGCCTTGTTCAGTCCATCAAGCCTTCTCCCTGCAACACACACATCCTTCACTGGGCGAGAGGGCGGGGCTGCCTAACTTTCCTGAACAGTCTAGAATGGGCTTCCCTTCCTCTCTTTTCCCAAGCAAACGCGTCAACCGCGACGCGTCCCATGTATGCAATTTCCTTATGGGACCATGTTTAAATCGAACAATTACACTTCTTCCTCCAGTCATTATATTCCTTTCGTCATGAAGTATAACTTTGATTGAAACAAAGTCTCCCATGGAAATTGCATACACATGTAAGCAACGACTGTTTATCGGGTAGAACAGATAAAGGCGTGCTAGAAGTTGCATGCTAGAAGTTGCACCGAAGGAACGCCAAATCCGACGGCGTTTTACTCGACCCGAACAGTCCGGTTTTTATCGAAGAAGGCATCAAGATTTCAGCACCCTTGCCAAAAACTATGCTATCAACTACTTGAGGAACCCACTCTCCGTTCTTTTTCAAGAGGGTTAGCGCGCCGTTGCCATGCCATATTGGCATACCTAAGACTAATTTCGCATTACATCTTTTCGCCAATACAACGGCTCTAGCAAGCAACGAGGGTGGATGAACACACCAAGAAAGACGCGCTGATCTCAAGACGTTCGCATGGCTGGTCATGCAAGACTTGCTTCTGGACAGGCTCCTCTAGAAATAAAATTTGCACACTGTCTGTTCCTTTCGTCCGCAAACAAGTCAATCACAGGTGCTCCCCAACGCTTCGCACACAATTCAAAAATTTCCTTTTCTACACCCCAGTCATCTCTTTCCACACATCTACTAGCCTCATCCGTTTCAACATTCTCTTCTCTAGGAACCGATACGAATCTCGCGTTCACACTGTTTTCTGACAAAATCACTGAGACTCTGACCGCGATCTCGTGGAGCATCGTTTTCATACTGCCCCTTTGCAGAATACGTACTGCCGACTGATTATCTATCTATACGGAAGGACACGCTAGTACCTTTGACTTCTTTCAAGAACGTTCTCACACCAAAAAGAACCCCCAGAAGTTCTCTATGTGTACTAGAGTATGCCCTTTCGTTCAATTCCAAGTTGCGCGAGCCTCTACCCTGCACTGGTCCCCAGAGCACAGCTCCTACCGCTACTGATGACGCATCTGTTTCAACAATCCGATCTTCTGACCAATCCCCGACCAAGAACGATCTTGCTGGTGGCCCTTGAAACCTTTTCAACCAGTATTTGAGCTCACCTCTCTCATCTTCACTTAGAATCCTCCTTTTCTCTCCCAACTCCTCCATCTGAACCAATCGCGAGCTGATGTTCTTCGTGAACAGGGCAGTATCATTTCCTCCTACAACATGAATTGAAGCAATTGTGCCCGCCACAACCTGTCTGTCTCTACCTGACGGAGCTGTATTTCGCAACAGTTCGCATATTCTCGAGACTGCTTTCCTTGCTTCCGATACTTGAACAAGTTAATTGCGTAGCCCCGCCAGCTACCCACCTGGTGCGGATCCCATCTACTTTTCTCTTGAGAAATTTGAACGCCTGCACACGTCAGATCCTCTCTCATTATGTTAAGTCTAGAAGTTAAGTCCTAACTTTCCCGAACAGTCTAGAATGGGCTTCCCTTCCTCTTTTTTCCCAAGCAAACGCGTCAACCGCGACGCGTCCCTTGTATGCAATTTCCTTATGGGACCATGTTTAAATCGAACAATTTGGGAGAAATCAAAACTAGGGTTTTCGATGGAAAATTATTATTTCTATTTTTTTATATTGTAAGTCTCAATGGCTCTGATTTTCTTCCTAGAAAGAGACTTTTCCGGAACAGTGTTAACTCAGAATAAAAACAGATAAAAATTTTTTCGCTTATCTTATGCAACCACTTCAGCTCTTACATGGCTCTATTCTTTGAGTTTTTTGCCAGTGTTTTGATTTTAGGCACTTTTGAATAAAAAATTCGCCTATTCAAAAAACTTTTTTTCAAATGCAGTTCAACAGAGCCACTCTAATTTCCCAACAAAAAAATGTCTGGAATATTCGAAAAACAATGTCCAGAAGCTTTACCGTGCCTCTCGTATTTGACTTCTCCTTTCTTGAAAGCATCCGAAAGTTCTTTAATTTCGAGTTCTTGGATATGCTTCGTAACAAAAATTTCGTCCTAAGCTGCAGCAGTGACCGAATCGGAATCTTTCTCCAACAACGAAGATGTTCTTTGCTTTCTCTTCAATAACTCCTTTGTCTTCTAGTAGAAAAGGCCTCACAGCCCCGTACGCGACCGCGTCTTGAGAAAGAGTGGGGTGTGTGGAGAGAGCTGCTGGTGGAATGAAGAACTTTTCTTGCGTCAGAAAACCGATCTGCTGATTTTGCGCTTCGATAGTTCGAACTTGAACGGCTATCTTATAATAATAATAATCTTTATCGCACAGTGTGAAAAACGTAATTCATGACAATATGTGGAATCGCAGTTATGATGGAGTATAACACAAGCGTTTCACTTTAATAAGTGAGAAATAGATCAAATCGGAGAAAAAAGGGGTGATGGATTTACAAACATTTGAGGTAACCCTAAAACAAATTTTCATTAAAATTTTAAGGAAATTTCACGTACTCGCTCGAGACTGCTTTTAAAAGAAGCAACAGTAGAGGAATTTAGGACTTCCCAGGGAAAAAAATGTTCCACGTGTTTACTACATACTCTTACTGAAAGGCTATTTGAATACAGTACCGTTCTAAAACGAGGCATCACTAATGATAATGAAGGTTCTTCTTCTTCTTCTTCTTCTTCTTAGCGTTGTCCCGCGCCGGCCGAGGTCGGAGTAGGGACCGCTGTGTCTTCTTTGTTATCCAGTTTTATGCTGATGAGATTGAAGCTGAAAGATGGATAAGCGGTCTAAGGGGGTACAATTTGTCAGAATTTTGAAAACAGTAATCAAATCGTTCTTTATTCCCCTTTCTTCCAATGTTTCCCAGTCCGATTCGATGTGTCTTTCAGGGTAGGTCATCGCGAACCCAATTCTTCTGTAAATATTCCTAGTATACTTTCTCTGAACGTTCTCGAGCAAGTCTACATACCTTTTCAGATGTGGTGACGATATTATTGAGCAGTATTCTAGTTGCGGTCTGACATAAGTGACGATTAACTTTTTGAAGAGTTCTACATTTTTAGTTCTGAAGTTTCTCAGGCTAAACACACATCGAGCATGCGCTTTGTTACAGATGTTCTCTATATATTGCTTAGAGCATAGCTTACTATCATATCCTATGCCAAGATCTTGTCTGCTTGTAGGCGAATTGTAAGAGATAGGGCAGGGCAGAGACGAGGATCAATATCAGAGCAGAAAATGGACTCACCGCTCGCTGGGTGAACAAAACGAATGACTAGAAGGCATTGGATAGGAATGTTTTTTGAGAGAGAACAAAGATAGAAAACAAATGAGTAGATTATGAACATTTTTAGGGTTTGGTCTATTCAAGTGCTTCTCAAAAAGAGGAAGAGAGTAAGAGCAATCAAAAAATCGTCTAAATGATTTAGGATCTCTTCTGAGTTCCCTGGTAATTATTTAATCTTCTTCTTTTCCGGTCAATTAAATGTGTTTCACAGTTTTGCAGAGAAGATAACTTTGAAAGTTAGAGTAGTTTTTACAAGTTCTGCCCATCAAAGGAATCGAACCGTCATTCTTCTAACTTTCTTCCATTTCTCTTTCAAAAAAACATTTTATTGTCTGACATACAAACATATAATGTCTGACATACAAACATATAATGTCTGACATACAAACATATAATGTTATCGGACAAGAGCTGGTCGTTTTTTGTTTGAAAAGTGTTTTCACACTCAATTATCTTTATTCAACACCAGCTGACTCTTATTTTGAGTCTATACTAAAGCCACCATTTATGAATACAAACAAATCGGCCCGAGCGTGTCACAAGACATAGAATTTGTCTACAAGATCTCGGCCAACATAACGAATGGTGTGTCTTAGAATTCAATTAATGGAACTTTTACCATTTAAAGGCTCATCTTCAACGAAAAACTTGAGGTTATATTTTGTTGATACCTTGTCACCCTCGCAAAATCACCACGACTTAAGTCAAAAGAAAATAAAAGAAAATATGACGTCTAGCTCAATGTATATGCTGTGAAAACTCGTAGGTGTTAACATTCGTGGTGTGAAACTTCGGGTGTGAAATTTCATGGAACCAATTTTCTGTCTTATAATAATTTTAAACCAGGTTGACCTAGGTTGCTTTATATGTATAGATTCCTCATCTCGATTACGTTTTATGTGAGAAGCACACATCCAAATTGTACAGTTTAGACCCAGTCTTCCGGAAAGGAAGGTTTTGAGAAAAAAAATTCATTGGAAAGCGCTATCGTTCAGAGAGCGCCAACGGGGATGAAAATGTCTTACATATAAGACGATGCTGGGAATAATTTTCGCCAAAATGCTCAAAATGTTGTTCCTCAGCCAAAAACTTTATTTTGCCAAGATTTCGAGTATGCGAACTTGGGAGAAGGATATAAGACGATGCTGGGAATAATTTTCGCCAAAATGCTCAAAATGTTGTTCCTCGGGCAGATTTCCCTTGAAAAACCAAGCTTTTCCATGGCAAGAAACGGAAAAAAGCGCCATGATAAATGGCAGCAAATAACATGCGTTTTGACGGGCCTGCCAAGAAAAACCGTCAAAAAACAAGCTTTCTACTTTGTACTCGTTTTGTCACTGCTAAAGAAGGGACGAAATTTGTAACTGCTTATGTCACTGCCAAAAACGGGCTTTTTTGTGTACTTCTTTTTTTCCTGCCAAAATCGGGCTTTTTTTTGTCCTTGTTTTGTCTCTGCCAAAATCGGGCTTTTTTTGTCCTTCTTTTGTCTCTGCCAAAACCGGCCTTTTTTTTGTCCTTGTTTTGTCACTGCCAAAATTGGGTTTTTGTTTGTCCTTGTTTTGTCACTGCCAAAATCGGGTTTTTTTTGTCCTTGTTTGCCACTGCCAGAACCGGGATTTTTGTCCTTGTTTTGTCACTGCCAAAATCGGGCTTTTTTTGTAACCCCTGCAACTCCTTAGCCTCATTTCTGGGATGATGGAGGATCGCTCTCAGGAACTCTTTGGGGAGTGCCAATACTAGACTTTGATCTTTTTAAATGTGTGGTTCAGGCTACGTCTTTCAACGAGCCGGATCGAATCTTTACCTCAAACTTGGGTAATTAAACCGACTACAACCCCCACACAAATCTTTACGTACTAGCGCAGCAACATACATTTTTCTCAACTGTTTACTAAACTCGGTTGGGGTACGTCGCTAGAAGTGGTTAACATGTGGTCGTTGCGGAGCTTTGTTCAACGTAGAAAAGTGTTCCAAAAAAGAGCCGAGTTTGGCAGTGCCAAAACATGACACGAAAGAAAAACAAAATTGTCCCTGATTTGGTAGTGACAAAAAGTGTTCCAAAAAAAGAACCGAGTTTGGCAGTGCCAAAACATGACGCAAAAGAAAAACAAAATTGTCCGTAATTTGGCATTGACAAAAAGTGTTCAAAAAAAGAACCGAGTTTGGCAGTGCCAAAACATGTCACAAAGGAAAAAACAAAATTGTCCGTGATTTGGCAGGAACAAAACTTGGCCACAGAGTCATTCATCATTTGGCACTGCGAAATGGTGGCCGATTCTTCGTCCCTATTTTGGCAGCTAAAAAAAGACAAATAACGGAATTTCCTTCTCCCAAGTTCGCATACTCGAAATCTTGGCGAAATAAAGTTTTTGGCTGAGGAACAACATTTCGAGCATTTTGGCGAAAATTATTCCCAGCATCGTCTTATATTCCGATATTAGACTTTTTTTAGCTGCCAAAATAGGGACGAAGAATCGGCCACTATTTCGCAGTGCCAAATGATGAATGACTCTCTGGCCAAGTTTTGTTTCTGCCAAATCAAGGACAATTTTGTTTTTCCTTTGTAACATGTTTTGGCACTGCCAAACTCGGCTCTTTTTTGAAAACTTTTTGTCCGTTGATCACAGCTCTGCAACGACCACATATCATCCACTTCTAGCGACGTACCCCAACCGAGTTTAGTAAACTCGGTTGGGGTATAAACTCGGTTGGGGTATAAACTCGGTTGGGTTACGTCGCTAAAATGGTTGGTCTGTGGGCGTTGTAGCTGCTGGTATTGCATCTCGGCCTTTTGGATTAAATCAAAGTCTAGTATTGGCACTCCCCAAAGAGTTCCTGAGAGCGATCCTCCATCATCCCAGAAATGAAGCTAAGGGGTTGAAGGGGCTACAAAAAAAGCCCCATTGTGGCAGTGACAAAACAAGGACAAGAAAACCCGATTATGGCAGGGACAAAACAAAGACAAAAAAACCCGATTTTGGCAGTGACAAAACAAGGACAAACGAAAACCCGATTTTGGCAGTGACAAAACAAGGACAAACAAGAACCGGATTCTGGCAGTGACAAAACGAGTACAAAGTAGTAAGATTGTTTTTTGACGGTTTTTCTTGGCAGGCCCGTCAAAACGCATGTTATTTGCTGCCATTTATCATGGCGCTTTTTTTCCGTTTCTTGCCATGGAAAAGCTTGGTTTTTCAAGGGAAATCTGCCCGAGGAACAACATTTTGGGCATTTTTGCGAAAATTATTCCCAGCATCGTCTTATATAAAAAAATGTGAAAAGAATACACAAAAATTCAAGAAAACAATGTATGCATCAGCATACTCTCATTCCATTATTTAGCATACTTTCAATGTAGGAATATCCTTTAATCGAATCATAGGTAGCTTAATTTGGTTGCAGCCTTAGCAACGCACGAATACACACCTCCTCCCGTCAAGCAATATTGGCTAGAATGGGGAATCCTACGCCTACGCAATTTCAGTCAATTACGCCTTTTGGATTTGCGAAACTGCGTAGCTACCCTTTTTGCGAGAAATTCAGAAAACATTTCTAAACAAATCTTTATAAAAGTTTAGAATCTCGTGCAGAAGAGCTCGGATCTGTCGCCTTTTCTTCAACTTGAAAACGAGGCTGAAGCGCTTAGATTGCAATTACATTGAATTTCATTGAGCGCTGAACGTAAGGCTTGCTCAAAAATTGAATTTGCTTTTAAGAAATTCCTTAAAATTTTAATGTTTAGATGAACTTTTAAAAGATGTCTTTACGGAACTATTGTGCGTAAGTGTGAAGAAAAGTGATAAAAATAAAAGTTGTAATCTTACCAATTTTACGCCCATGCCTTAGTACGAAACCGATTGAAACAACCAGTCACATGATAACAGCATTGGTAAAATATTGCTAAAGTTCGGGTGCTAAATGGGAATCACGACACTTGATACCACTTACTTCCCGACATTTGCTACCCGCGACACTTACTTCCCCACATTTGCTACCGCTACTTTTGCTTCCCAATTGAAATTTTCTGAACAAAATTAAACTCGAAAAGAGGTTTTTTTGTTGAAAACTAATGCATACTAAATATTAATTTTTGGTTGAATATATTGTTATGCAAAGTTTTTTACTAAGTGATTTAAACGCTAATGCAGTTTAATTGGCAGAGTCTGGTCGGCTTAAACGCTACAGTTTCGGAAATTTTCTTCAAAGGTGATCATTTTGAGAACCAGGGATTCCAATTCAATGAACAAAAAAAATTACAAAAAATTTATTTTTACATCAAAGTTATCATTAAAAAACTAATTTTACATCTAAAAATTATTTTTATCATTAAAAAATTATTTTCACATCTGAAATTTCTTTTCATCATTAAAAAACTAATTTTTTATCCAAAAAAACTTTATCATTAAAAAATTAATTTTACATTAAAAAAGCTTAGGCTTAGTGATAGTTCACGCTAACGAGGCCGTACGGCTTAGGCTAACGAGACCGTATCAAAAATATCCGTCTTGTATATATACTATGCTTACAAAACTGCAATGGAGAGTGATTGATTATATCGCTCTTTTTGAAATTTGTAAGTTAATCCAAATGTTACATGTTTTTTGTTGAAAAATTACAAAATGACATGTTCGCACTCATCACAGACTATAAAAATTTCGTCGTCACTGCGAAACTCTTATCAGCGTCCTCTTTTATGTTCTATGTCTTTCTCTCTCTCTCTCTTTCTCTCTCTCTTTCTCTCTCTTTCTTTCTCTCTCTGTCTCTCTTTCTCTCTCTCTCTCCCTCTCTCTCTTTATGTCTCTCTAAATTTCTGTTTCGTTTTCTGTTCCTTCTCTCTGTCTCTTTTTCTCTCTCTGTCTCTATCTGTCTCTCTTTCTCTCTTCGCTCTCTCTTAAAAAATATCTCATCTTTTCTCAAAGAATGACAATTTTTGATCATTTGATCCTTGTTAATCAAATCTTTATTCTTAGAAGAGAACTAATTAAATTTTCGTATAAATCGACACAACAGGCCTTGCATCGGCTGCCTTCTCGAGGAGAAGTCGGCTAAAGTGCAGTGACGAGAAACGGCTCCCTGCAAGCGCACTCGAAAGAGGACCTTTATCTGAAAAAATGACTAGGAGAGCAGTTTGAAACTATTCTTGGAATAGATGTTGAAGTTTGAGAGCTTAAAAAATTAGACGAACGAACTCTGCTATTGAAAGCATAAAAAAGAGCTTCTTTTTTTCTCCAGTAAAAAGCTATCCTTTTCAGTTTTACAATTATTTCGTCGCCTCTTCAAAGAACATCACAAAAGGCCGAGTATGTGAATAAGTACATAGTAGTACACTTGGACTGAACATCACAAAAGGCCGAGTATGTGAATAAGTACATAGTAGTACACTTGGACTGTTACCAAAAAACATTCAACTGTATGTGAATACTTCTTGAACTGTTTTTTTTGGAAACGTGAGCTTGTAGATTCAGAGCAACATTTTAAAATTTTCATGTAAGCCCTTTCAATAACCACGGCACTAATTTCAGTATAATTTATCACATTTTGAAACCCTTTTTGCTATTAAGTTTTTTCCTGAAATATATTTATATGTGTTTTTAGTTGATTTAAGGTTTGACCGCTCATTTAAGGATACGCTCAACCAAGACCTGCGCTTTGCAAGACTCCACTCGGAAGACGCAACGGACAGATGTTTCTGGAGAGCTAGAAGCCGTACAGCGGACCCTACTCCGACCTCGGCCGGCGCGGGACAACGCTAAGAAGAAGAAGAAGAAGAAGATTTGAGGTTTGACCGTTCTTCAGGCTTAGAATTTTAATCCATTTATTATGAATTTATTACTCCCTCGCATAAAAAATTTCGACTAATTTAATCTTCGAAAAAAAAATTCGACCTTTTTTGACGAGAGTTTTATCGATATGTAGGTAAAATTTTTAAAAAAATTGTTCTTGAATATTACAAATATCAGTTCTACTTCAAAGACAGAATTTTAAAAGGTTTCGTTCTGCAGATTCTTTCAGTTAACTGTCAGATAGTAAATATTTAGTCTGTTTACTGCATTCCGCCACAATGTGGTTCAGAAAGCGCTCCGAAGAGTAACAACAAGAGAGACGAAAAAAGCCATAGTTTTGTTCGAAGCTATGAAAATCTATGCGTTTTACCTTCTTGTTTTGTCCAAAGCTATGAAAATCTATGCGTTTTACCTTCAATAAGTTTGTTAGTAAACGCATCGCGCACAGATTTAATTATCAGCGTGAAAGAGAAACACAAAGTTGCGAAATCTACCAGGTTCAGTTCGATGTCGAGAGGGTTACCAAAATCTGGTTAAAGAAAAACCAAATCTCAATCTGACATCAGCTGATTACCAAATTTTATTGTAACAGCTCGAAGAAATTCTAATCATATCATAACAATCAAAAACTGAAGTTTACTGAAGTATGCCCTGCCCTCCCTGCATCAAACTAGAAGTAGATTGAGCCAGTCTTTTGTCAAACACAAGTCACACCAAAATAGCCCGCTTCATTCACTGCCCCTGTTAACTCCTTGTTTTTATGCTTGGTTTTCTTCCTATGCCCTTTCTCACTAGGCGAGTATTCTGCAGATGAACAGAAATACCTTTGAGATTTACTTTCTAGTTATCGAATTTGCCTCCCTCACCCCCTTCTATCCTCTCTCTATTCTCTTTCTCACTTCAAGAGAAGAAGTACTCCCACCCAACCTGATCATTTCTCTATTGTTAGTTATATTCTCACTTTTTTCTCCAACTACACTTTTTCCTGCCTACTTTACACATCACCAATGTATGATTTCATGCTGCAGTTTCTCTGAATTATCCTGAAATCACATCAACCATAAATATTTTGAATTTATACAGTTTGTCATAACTATTTTTGATTGATAATTTCCATATAAAAAAACTGGGTTGGATAATTTTATTTCACATGTTAAGTCACTATAAGTTCACTATTATACTTGTTTGTTAATTTTATTTTGGTAACACTTTTTGCCAAGTTGTGTTTTAAGTGAGTTATTCTTTAAATATTCACTTAAAAGTTTTTCATTGAAACTAATCATTTCTTATTGGAGGCAACGGACATAATGAACCTATTTGTCTTGCCCAATAAAAAACTTTACTGCTATATCTTGCAAAGCTTCCTATTCTCTGTTGCTGAAAGTGTTGAAATTGAGTGAACAGAACTAGAAAAAAACCGCTTATAACATATCAATCACGAGAGACGCTGCTCAGAAATCTCTCAAGTGAATTGTGCGAGAGGTTCGCGAAAAAAGCAGGTGTCGAGTACTCTCACCTTTCAGGCACGGAACCCAGACCCCTCCCTCTTCACGGAACCCAGACCCCCCCTCTTCACGGAACCCATACCCCCCCTCTTCCTGTCGCCTACCATCTTATGGCTCTATCATGTTAATTTATATGTATATATACATCAATTAGAGAGGAGTTGTAAACATATAATATACTTTGAATCGAGTTATAATACATGTGTACAAACATATGCTACTTTTCGAGGGTACAACTGCACAGCTATCAACTCTCACTCATCTTCGTTTTTGGGTCTCAAACACTAGGATTCCAACAATCGTCTGAAAGCCATTAGTATCTTCCAAACCGGGTGACCCATGCCCTTCTCCATTAAACAATGCTCCCCGATTAAACGATTTTCGGTTTATTTTAGAGTTTCACACTACTTCCATGTGCCTGTTGTTATTTTCATGGCTACATCATGTATAGATGTGATATGCATAAGAACATTTATTAAGATTCTTTCTTGTTCTCGAATTCTGAAGGAAAAGACTTCCTACGCATATCTGCTTTTCCCATTCTGTCTTGAAAAAAACTAGGTTTCTTCCGAGCATGAATCGGAGAGCTGTAAGCTTTGTCTTTCGAAATGTTATTATATATATAAAAGTCTTCCACTTTTTCACCGATACACATGTAGTCGATTTCTGGTTTACTGATTTATGATGAATTTAATCGTACACCTCTCTTCCTATTCTCAGAAACTTTATGTCATGCTTTTTGATTTTTTTTATCATTTTTTATTTTTCTCTTTTCTCGTATACCCATCTTGAGCCCCTTACCTTTTTTTCAGATGAAGAGCCTATTTAAAAAATTAGAAGTCTTGAAAATTTAAAAAAGATAACTAACGAAACCAGCAAAATTACAAAGTAACGCACACCAAGGTAACAAAGTTAGATATTCTTACCCGGCTATTCTGCAATTTATTCGGGCAGATATCATTTTTTTCAAAATGAACCGATCACAACAATATAGATCTCTTCGGCACTTTGTTACTTGGGGGGGGGCTGTTTTACTTTGAGAAGTCGTGCTTTAAGTGGAGGGGGTCAGGTTACTTCTCACTGATTTGGTAGCTCAGGCTTAGTTTCAATGTATGCTAACAAGGCCGTATGGAGCAATTAACCACAATATTGTAGTTTTATCCAAGTAAATTAGCTTATCTGTTTTCGCTTAGGCTTAAGAAAAGGTTACGTTAACGAGGCCGTACGCATTAGGAACGAGACCGTATGATAAAATTTCTCACATTAAAATTTTTTTATCGATTTACTGACTAAATAAATCGAAAAAAAAACAGATTAATTGGTGTATTAAATACAGTAGTTTAAACACACTAACCTCCCTCCCACCCTCCAGAAGTGATGTGCCCCCCCTCCCAAGTAAAGCAAGGCTTCCGTAAGTTCAATTGAGCCATATCTTTCGACTCAGACGTTTTTTATTAAAACATTCATAAAAAACTTTATATATTTTTTACTTCATAAAAACTTTTTTGAAATTTTTTCGTTGTGAATGTCTGAATGTCTCTACAACTATACTTAATTGATAAAACAACTTTCTACCACAGACAACACGAATATCAACATGCGAAAATAGGAAAAAACCAGTAGCAATAGATAAATGATTCGAGAAATACTTCATTATTTGTTGGTATGTCAATTATCAAGTGAGGATTTGTTAGACTTCCTATGAATGCCTTATCTGCAAGCGACCGCATACGCTGATATAACTGTATACTTATTATCTTTTAACCCTCCCTTTACATAGGGCCCTGCTTCCCTCATATAACCCCCCCTCTTCCCACCTTTCCTCATTTAGGACCCTCTTCCCTCCTCCTTTCCTCTTAATGCCCCCTTCCCTCCCTGTTGCAATAAACCCCTTTCTCCTTGACAAGTTTTTTTAAATGTTTTTTTTCTTGAATAATAGCAGTCTGAGTCGAAAGAGACTAAAATTTTCAAAGTTGGTTAGTTTTTGAAGAAAGTTATGCTTGCCCGAATAAACTGCAGAAATGCCAACAACAAAAAACCCGGATGTATGATCTCTTGTTTATGAGGCATTAACTTTAAGCACCGAGGTACAAACACCTTTTATCAATGACTCATGTGGGTTTGAAAATATCTTATGCATAAACACTGATTCATCTCACATGCTCTTTGAACTATCGATATTCTACAGTGCGTGGCATAACTTTGAGCTCACCACCAAATTGAACATTTTTCGATGTTTTAGAAGGCGCAACAAAAAAAACAAACAGCCATGGAGTTGACCACGCAAATAAATAATATGACCCACTTGACCGCCGCCAAAAACCGTAAAATCGACTATGGCATAACTATGAGCTCACTTTTTGAAAAGCTCATTTCAGATGTTTTTTTTAAAAATTTTTTATGTTTTCAAAAAAAGTTTTGTTTTTGCAGATAAATGCCGAGTGCAACGCAACTTTCTCAAGTCGAAAAGGGGAAAATAGACGTGTTATTGGCGAATAAGAAGAGCAATCGTGAGATTGCACGCCAGTTGGGTCGGAGCCCTAATTGTGTGAATAATTACGTCTCTGGTCGACTGAAGACGACTGCACAGAAGAAGGGTGGGCGACCACGAAAGTTTTCGACTCGGGATCGACGCGCAATCGCGAAGAAAGCGTCAAATGCTGCCAAGTCACTGTTGCCAAGTCACTGAAGCAGATCGCAGCCGAAGCAGGTGTTCCAGCTTCTAAGAGGACGGTTCGTCGCATTCTTTCGGAAACTGGACACTTTGTCAACTCTAAAATGAAGCCGGCACCTCGATTGACAGAGAATCATGAAACTCGACGCCTGGAATTCGCAACCAGAGAGCACAAACGTGACTGGAGTAAGGTGAGAATCATGACATTATTTGGCTATTGATAAAAAACATTCCTCGGTGCAGGTGGTCTGGTCGGACGAAAATAAGTGGAATCTGGACGGATGTGACGGCCAACACTCGTATTGGCATGATCTTCGCAAGGACCCGCTGCTCTTCAGTCGCCGTGGACATGGAGGTGGTAGTCTCATGTCTTGGGGTGCGTTTCACGCCGGCGGAACCCTCTCTCTGCAGTTTCCTTCCATGCGAATGAACTCGGATGAGTATCAGGAAGTACTCGCACAAGATTTGGTACCGTTTTTCCGTAGCCCAGTTAACAATTCCATGATTTTAATGCATGATAATGCATCCATACACACAAGCACCTCTACAAAATCGTTCCTTTTGTCGAAAAATATACCCGTTTTAGAATGGCCAGCTGTTTCCCTTGATTGTAACCCAATAGAAAAGATCTGGGGGTTGTTAGCTAGACGTGTATATGATGGAGGAAAGCAGTACTCCACAATCGCTGAGCTTAAAAGTTCCATTGAGCAAGAATGGTCTTCTTTGCCTGTTTCTTACCTTCAAAAGTTGTCAGATTCTATGGATAACAGAATTGTCCAGCTTATGATCAGAAAGGGTGCAGATATCGAATACTAATTAGTTTTATTTTGTTTGTTTCTTAGGAGTTTTTCAAATGAGCTCAAAGTTATGCCAAGCACTGTATTACTTCAAACTTACTTTCGCTTTTCGCGCTTCCATCTTTTTCTATTTCTGAAACTTTCTCTTTCTTAATGATCGCCTATTACTTTTTATTCTGTCTCACTCTCTCTCTCTCTTACTCACTGTTACTCTCCTTGTCTCTAATTCATTCTCTTTCTGTTTGTCTCTCTCTCTCTTAACCTCGTTATTTCTCTCTCTTACTGACTGTCTCGCTCTGTATTTCTCTCTCACTCTCTGTTTTCCTGAAGATATGTTTCGTGTTGTCCTCTGAAATACTTTCACTGTTTTCTCAAGTAACAGCTTCTTCACGAACGGATCTCTTTTGATCTTCTCTGAAGTAGAGAAGATGAAGAAGAAGCGTGAAATGGTGCAAGTAAATAAGTATGTCATAATCGTGCGTTCTCTCTTTCATCTTGTCTTCCCTTGTCTCTATCTTTCTCTCTCTTTTATTCATTCCAGAAGATCCGACTCAAACCTTGTGAATGTACATATGTATATGTGTAGACATTATAGATCCCCTCAATGTGTAGATCTTCTAGATCCCCTTAATGTTTAGACCTTCTAGATCCCAAATGATTGAACTATCGCACAGAAAAAAGCTGGTCCGCCGGGCGGGATCGAACCCAGACCATCTCGACTCAAACCGGGAGCGCGTGTTACGTGGAATAGCAATGTTTCCCCGTGGTGTAATGGTAACTTAGAATTTGAAGATTTATCATCCATCTTCCATCTCTCTTCTGTCTTAATCGTGAACTCTGGAGTTACGCTCCATTCATGACGCAATCGCTTGATAAGCATGCGTGACTAAGAGAACAAGGCATATGAGCCTTTCATATAACACTATCGCACGGAATAGCAATGTGTCCCCGTGGTGTAATGGTAACACGCGCTCCCAGTTTGAGTCGAGATGGTCTGGGTTCGATCCCGCCCGGCGGACTAGCTTTTTTCTGTGCGATAGTTCAATCATTTGTCATCTTAACCAGGCGTCACTGCCTTTAAACTGTGTAACTTATAATTTGAAGACCTCTGAGACGACCCTTAATGTTTATATCGTCTAGATCCTCTTGATGTGTAGATCTTCTAGATCCCCTCAATTTGTAGATCTTCTAGATCCCCTTAATGTGTAGATCTTCTAGATCCCCTCAATATGTGGATCTTCTAGATCCCCTTAATGTTTAGATCTTCTAGATCCCCTTAATGTGTAGATCTTCTAGATCCTCTTAATGTGTACATCTTCTAGATCCCTTTAATGTTTAGATCTTCTAGATCCCCTCAATGTCCCCTTAATTCCCCTCAATCCTCTAGATCTCCTTAATTTGTAGATCTTCTGTACCCATCAACCCCCATCCTTAGTGCACTGCTCTGTTGCAAGTTATCTCTCTACCCTACCCAGCATAACCCCCCCTTCCCTCTTCTTCTCCCGACTCACCCTCGATCCTCATAAAATCTTCACACATCCTCCTTTGAACCAACTTATCTAGCAAGAAGTTTATCGTTCCTCTCCTTCACATTATTTCTGCGAATGAATTCACATGAATCCGATTTCGCGCACTATTTCCCTTCTATCGCTTGTTCGACCTTCACTCTTCTCATAACTACAGTAGTGAACACAATGCACTCACCACCTCTAAAACTGCTGAAAAGGGATTTTTTATTGAAAAGAGAAGGGGAGTTCTGTTTGTTCCAGAGAACAACTCTAACTCATCAAATAAACGCTTTT